>CM056732.1:33199127-33721607 GCA_029844215.1 Przewalskia tangutica
CGCACGATCTCGCAGAGAAGAATGGAAACCAATCCTAAATGTCTTCAGCCTCCCGATTATAGATGTGCACAACACACCGATAATCAAGACTTACTAGACACCTGGTCAGACACTTTTCGAGGACTAATCGCTCGATACCACTTTTGTCACGACGACCTCAAGCCTCGCGATCGTGGTGCCTACTGGGCACCCTTCTGTGTATACATCAGAGAATAGCAGCGGAACATACAAAACTCATAAAATACTTAAACAATAAATATCAACAGGCTAGCCGATAAGGCCACCTTCCGGGAAATATACATGACCCAAAAAAAAACTGTTACATCTTTGTTCTTACAACCCAAACCACATGACATGACTACAGACCTCTAAGAAAAACAACTGTGATGGGACAGGGCCCCGCCATACCCCTGAATGTACATAAATCTACAACATCAGGGAAATCGTACCAAAATACAAGCCTCCGGAGAAATAGAGCTTCTGACACCTGATCAGTGATCCTAAGAATGAGGATCCACCACCTGCTTACCCCTACCTGCGGCATAAACGCATCCCCCGAGGAAAAGGGGTCAGTACAACAGATGTACCAAGTATGTAAAACTGAAAGTACTGAAATGAAATCATAAAGTCTATAAATAAAGCTGGAGACATGTATGATAACTCAAATAACAGTACACTGTACCTTACTAACATTGAGAGTAAACGAGAGAATACTTTACTGCATAAAAATAGGAGGCTCATGATCAAAGCAGGGTCACCCACCTGTAGTATCATTAAGCAATCCTACACCTGGGACTATTTCACCCGTATAGGTCCTGTGGACCCGCAATGAGGTCATCCGCCTCGCATGGGTGATCGGTGTATTTTATATACACCTTTTGAGTCATTTTTAGTTAGTATTTTACTCATTTCATTTATGTTTAGTATAGTATTAAGGTTGTTTTCCTTTCTTTTGTGTCACAACGGTCAGAAATGGAGAAATGGCGAAAAGGAGATAAAATAAGCATAAATGAGATGGAATTGCACACTAAAAGGGCCAAAAAATGAAGCCTAAGAAGTTCCGGGAAGTATAGAAGAAATCAGACGAAAACCGGACGAAAAAAGGACGACGAAACGAAAATCCGCCTAAAACGCCTCAGCCAAGCGCCAATGTTCTCAATGTTCCGAAAGTTGCAGTTTTCACGCGCGCCCAAACGCTCGAGCCATGGCGCCGACGCGAGATTTTTGAGTTTATGGGCCGAATTTGACACATTTTCAGAGTCCAAAAGGGATAACTTTTCCTACCTACATATTCCTTAACCCTTTTCCATAACTTTTCCTAAACCCTTTACCTAAAAGGATTCCATAACCTTTCCTACCTACATAATCCATTACCCTTTACCTAAAGGATTCTTGAGCTATAAATAGTCTCTACATCAATAGAATAATCATTCATTCTACATCCTTCATTCCACATTCTCCATCCATCACCCATCCCATTCTCCATCCACCATTCCATTCCATCTTGTAAATATTCCACAACACAATCCTTGGATGCTAGAAGGCTTGGAGACTCGTTCTTGAGTATTTTCTTTTCTTTCTTTTTGCTTTAATTATTTCAGTTCATGTATGGAGATTGTATTAGTTCTTAGCGTGACTATGGCTAGGAGCTAATTACTTTATTAGGGATTTCCTTGTGATTCACTTGAAATTCTATTCATGAATTAATATATTAGTTTGGTTTCTTCTTCACTTATTTAAGATTTATTCAATAGTTGTTTTGATTGCTTGATAATTAATTGATCACTAGTTATCATCACTTATACGATTTCTAATCGAAAGCCGAAAGGGGAGACTGTGAATATGCTATAGTTGAATAAACATAGGTTAAATCGTGGACGAAAGTACCCCGATACTTGTGTAGCTTAATAGGTTATTGCTCTTAATCCTATTTTGTAGTCAATCTTGTCACCGAAAGGTAGAAGGGTTATCCATTGGGGTTGAGTGTTTATATTACCTTAACAGGAGTATAAAAAGGCTTAGTTAACCTGCTATCTTAACGTAGAAGAAGAAGTCAGTCTAATTGTATTAAAGATTGAATAGAGTGGAGAGTTGATGATCTTGGAAGCCCTAATTCTCCATCATAACTGATTTAAATCAAAGTATTTTCATAATTAGTTTATTTCCTGCATTATTAGTTTAGAATTCCAATTCAATTAACGTTAACCAAATAGAAACTAAAGGATAGATAATCGGTACTTGAAAACCAAACGAGGGCGATATTCGGTCTTACCTAGACTATATTACTTGTCACGATACGTGCACTTGCGTTTAGTGTGTGCATAAATCGCACATCAAGTTTTTGGCGTCGTTGTCGGGGATTGGCGTACTTTCAATATAGATTTATCTATTCTTGTTTCTAATTTTGTTGCTCCAAGAACAAGTTTCTAACTTGTTCTGCGAGCATCTTTTTATCACCTTTTGTTGTTTTCTTATTTTGCAGGTTAAATTAAAAAAAAAAAAAAAATCAGGACACATGGACTACTATTATCAAAGACAGTGGAGTCATCAACAACAGCTTAACCCACAGGTTCTAGAGGAAGATCTAGATGAGTTGCAGGCATGCATACTCAGACTCACCAAGTGCCAGACTCAGTTTATGGCTAAGACAAGGGAGTCCCTCAAAAATTTGGAGACCCACATAGGGCAACTGATGGATAAGATGAGCAATACACCTCAAGCAAATCTGCCTAGCGACATCATTATAGGAGGTGGTAAGCAAATTGAGGAGCATGAACCACACCCAGCTATTTAGGAATCTGGCGAGATAGTTGGTGTAGAGAAGGAAAAGATTGATGAGATCTAATTATTCACCTTTTTGGATTCTGTGGAAATTCTTTTTCCTGCACCTATTGCAGAAGAAACACCACCAGCTGTCACTGTTGACCCCCAAATAGAAAGTCCATACCTTCAAGGGCACCCCCTAGAGTTGAGAGATGTAGGGAATTTCACTGATCCCTACATTATAGAGAGCCTAAAAGACAAGTCTGTCTTGTGTACTTGGGGGATAATCTTATGTTTGAGGCCCTTGTTTGAAAAGATTGTTGTAGGAAAAGTGAGACCTGCAACAATAACTATGCGGATTGCAAGCAGTTCGCAGAAGGATCCAATGGGCACTCGTAAAGGTTAACTGCGTCCGGCTAAAAGACGTTAAAGACAGCGCTTGTTGGGAGGCAACCCAATATTTTTAATTATGTTATTTTAATTTCTATTTTTAGTTTGTTTTATTTTATCTTGAACAGTATCACGGTCTTGGGTTCTTGTTTTGTGTTGTTGGATGAGGTGGACTAGGAGCAGACCCCGAACAGAAAAAGGAGCAAAAACGCTGAAAAAAAGAAAAAGTCGTCGTCAGCGCCGCGGCGCCGGAACTTCAGAGAGCCATATTCCGTGCAAATTCCAGAAATTTTTCCTCCCAGACCTCTGTTATGACCGTTGTGTTGTGTCAGTAAGTTGTCCCTAGAAGCAACCATCTGAACACTTAGGTTAGATATGTTCATGAAATCGAACTATTTGGGGTATCTTGCTTGATTTATGCATTGTTAGTGATTAAACCTATGTGTCTGCTTGCTTGCTATTTGAGGCGAAATAGTTAGGATATGCATGTTAGGGAGATGACTCAGACATTTCTTTGTTATCCCTTTCTTACCATTTTTACCTATCCCTGACATAAAACTTGTATCCCTAGTCAGCCCCTTTGAGCCTAAAAATAAAATATTTCGTTGACGCCCTATAATTCCATATTTGTGCCATAAGTGAAAAATTGAGATTTTTGGAATATAAAGTGTTGAAAAAGAGACAAAAGAGAGTGAACAATTTTGATGCACTCCAATGAAAAAGTAATAATAAATAGGCAAAAGCCTAAGTTTGGGGGTGCCTGTTATTCATCATACACCTCATTCTCTCAAAACAAAAGAAGGGAAAGATAGGTATGAAGTGAAAAAGAGAATCAAAAGAAAAGGGAAGAATTTAAAGCAAAAGAGCTTATGGTACGTAAATTGAGCCTAAATACCTATTTTTACCTACCCCTGCCTAAGCCTACATTACAACCCTGAAAAGCCCTGAAGATCTCTAATATGTGTATCCATGATTAGTGGAGAATAGCAAGTAAACATGTCATAGGATTTTGAAATTGACATGCATAGTTAGGTATTCTTACTTCCATAGAGCATGATTAAATTGAATTTGCGAAATATCTGACTTGAGTGTTTAGAATGCTAAAAATCCATGCTATATGTTCCTGCATATTATTTTACTAACCTTTATGCTTTTCTAAGTAACAATGATGTAGCAAAAATGATCAGTGTCTTTGAGTCATTTTATTTTCTTTCGTGTCTTTGTTTATATTTTTTATCTTTGCTCGAGAGCGAGCAAATGTTAAGTTTGGGGGTGTTTGATCGGTGTATTTTATATACACCTTTTGAGTCATTTTTAGTTAGTATTTTACTCATTTCATTTATGTTTAGTATAGTATTAGGGTTGTTTTCCTTTCTTTTGTGTCACATCGCTCAGAAATGGAGAAATGGCGAAAAGGAGATGAAATAAGCATAAATGAGATGGAATTACACACTAAAAGGGCCAAGAAATGAAGCCTAAGAAGTTCCGGAAAGTATAGAAGAAATCAGACGAAGACCGGACGAAAAAAGGACGACGAAATGAAAATCCGCCAGAAAAATGCCTCAGGCGCCGCGGCGCCCAATGTTCCGAAAGTTGCAGGTTTTCTGGCGCCGTGGTGACGGATTGCAGGGCCGCTGCGCCGACGCGGGATTTCTGAGTTTTTGGGCCGAATTTGACACATTTTCAGAGTCCAAAAGGGGTAACTTTTCCTACCTACATATTCCTTAACCCTTTTCCATAACTTTTCCTAAACCCTTTACCTAAAAGGATTCCATAACCTTTCCTACTTACATAATTCATAACCCTTTACCTAAAGGATTCTTGGTCTATAAATAGTCTCTACATCATTAGAAGAATCATTCATTCTACATCCTTCATTCCACATTCTCCATCCATCACCCATCCCATTCTCCATCCACCATTCCATTCCATCTTGTAAATATTCCACAACACAGTCCTTGGATGCTAGAATGCTTGGAGACTCGTTCTTGAGTATTTTCTTTTCTTTCTTTTTGCTTTAATTATTTCAGTTCATGTATGGAGATTGTATTAGTTCTTAGCGTGACTATGACTAGGAGCTAATTACTTTATTAGGGATTTCCTTGTGATTCACTTGAAATTCTATTCATGAATTAATATATTAGTTTGGTTTCTTCTTCACTTATTTAAGATTTATTCAATAGTTGTTTTGATTACTTGATAATTAATTGATCACTAGTTATCATCACTTATATGATTTCTAATCGAAAGCCGAAAGGGGAGATTGTGAATATGCTATAGTTGAATAAACATAGGTTAAATCGTGGACGAAAGTACCCCGATACTTGTGTAGCTTAATAGGTTATTGCTCTTAATCCTCCTTTGTAGTCAATCTTGTCACCGAAAGGTAGAAGGGTTCTCCATTGGGGTTGAGTGTTTATATTACCTTAACAGGAGTATAAAACGGCTTAGTTAACCTGCTATCTTAACGTAGAAGAAGAAGTCAGTCTAATTGTATTAAGGATTGAATAGAGTGGAGAGTTGATGATCTTGGAAGCCCTAATTCTCCATCATAACTGATTTAAATCAAAGTATTTTCATAATTAGTTTATTTCCTGCATTATTAGTTTAGAATTCCAATTCAATTAACGTTAACCAAATAGAAACTAAAGGATAGATAATCGGTATTGAAAACCGATCCCAGGGCGATATATTCGCTTACATGACTATATTACTTGTCACGATATGCACTCATGTTAGCGTGTGCATAAATCGCACATCAAGTTTTTGGCGCCGTTGTCCGGGATTGGCGTACTTTCAATATCGATTTATCTATTCTTGTTTCTAATTTGGTTGCTCCAAGAACAAGTTTCTAACTTGTTCTGCGGGCATCTTTTTATCACCTTTTATTGTTTTCTTATTTTGCAGGTTAAATTCAAAAAAAAAAAATCAGGACATATGGACTACTACTATCAAAGACAGTGGAATCATCAAGAGCAGCTTAACCCACAGGTTCTAGAGGAAGATCTAGATGAGTTGCAGGCAGGCATACTCAGGCTCACCAAGTGCCAGACTCAGTTTATGGCTAAGACAAGGGAGTCCCTCAAAAATTTGGAGACCCACATAGGGCAACTGATGGATAAGATGAGCAATACACCTCAAGAAAATCTGCCTAGCGACATCATTATAGGAGGTGGTAAGCAAATTGAGGAGCATGAACCACACCCAGCTATTTAGGAATCTGGCGAGATAGTTGGTGTAGAGAAGGAAAAGATTGATGAGATCTAATTATTCACCTTTTTGGATTCTGTGGAAATTCTTTTTCCTGCACCTATTGCAGAAGAAACACCACCAGCTGTCACTGTTGACCCCCAAATAGAAAGTCCATACCTTCAAGGGCACCCCTAGAGTTGAGAGATGTCGGGAATTTCACTGATCCCTACATTATAGAGAGCCTAAAAGACAAGCCTGTCTTGTGTACTTGGGGGATAATCTTATGTTTGAGGCCCTTGTTTGAAAAGATTGTTGTAGGAAAAGTGAGACCTGCAACAATAACTATGCGGATTGCAAGCAGTTCGTAGAAGGATCCAATGGGCACTCGTAAAGGTTAACTGCGTCCGGCTAAAAGACGTTAAAGACAGCGCTTGTTGGGAGGCAACCCAATATTTTTAATTATGTTATTTTAATTTCTATTTTTAGTTTGTTTTATTTTATCTTGAACAGTATCACGGTCTTGGGTTCTTGTTTTGTGTTGTTGGATGAGGTGGACTAGAGCGGACTCAACGTAAAAAGGAGCAAAAATAAAAAGAAAAAGTCGTCGCAGCCATGGCACGAACTCGAGAGCCATATTCGTGCAAATTCCGTAAATTTTTCCTCCTGCACTCCGCATGCATCATTGTGTTGTGTCAGTAAGTTGTCCCTAGAAGCAACCATCTGAACACTTAGGTTAGATATGTTCATGAAATCGAACTATATGGGGTATCTTGCTTGATTTATGCATTGTTAGTGATTAAACCTATATGTCTGCTTGCTTGCTATTTGAGGCGAAATAGTTAGGATATGCATGTTAGGGAGATGACTCAGACATTTCTTTGTTAGCCCTTTCTTACCATTTTTACCTATCCCTGACATAAAAATTGTATCCCTAGTCAGCCCCTTTGAGCCTAAAAATAAAATATTTCGTTGACGCCCTATAATTCCATATTTGTGCCATAAGTGAAAAATTGAGATTTTTGGAATATAAAGTGTTGAAAAAGAGACAAAAGAGAGTGAACAATTTTGATGCACTCCAATGAAAAAGTAATAATAAATAGGCAAAAGCCTAAGTTTGGGGTGCTGTTATTCATCATACACCTCATTCTCTCAAAACAAAAGAAGGGAAAGATAGGTATGAAGTGAAAAAGAGAATCAAAAGAAAAGGGAAGAATTTAAAGCAAAAGAGCTTATGGTACGTAAATTGAGCCTAAATACCTATTTTTAGCTACCCCTGCCTAAGCCTACATTACAACCCTGAAAAGCCCTGAAGATCTCTAATATGTGTATCCATGATTAGTGGAGAATAGCAAGTAAACATGTCATAGGATTTTGAAATTGACATGCATAGTTAGGTATTCTTACTTCCATAGAGCATGATTAAATTGAATTTGCGAAATATCTGACTTGAGTGTTTAGAATGCTAAAAATCCATGCTATATGTTCCTGCATATTATTTTACTAACCTTTATGCTTTTCTAAGTAACAATGATGTAGCAAAAATGATCAGTGTCTTTGAGTCATTTTATTTTCTTTCGTGTCTTTGTTTATATTTTTTATCTTTGCTCGAGGGCGAGAAAATGTTAAGTTTGGGGGTGTTTGATCGGTGTATTTTATATACACCTTTTGAGTCATTTTTAGTTAGTATTTTACTCATTTCATTTATGTTTAGTATAGTATTAGGGTTGTTTTCCTTTCTTTTGTGTCACATCGGTCAGAAATGGAGAAATGGCGAAAAGGAGATGAAATAAACATAAATGAGATGGAATTACACACTAAAAGGGCCAAGAAATGAAGCCTAAGAAGTTCCGGAAAGTATAGAAGAAATCAGACGAAGACCGGACGAAAAAAGGACGACGAAATGAAAATCCGCCAGAAAAATGCCTCAGGCGCCGCGGCGCCCAATGTTCCGAAAGTTGCAGGTTTTCTGGCGCCGTGGTGCCGGATTGCAGGGCCGCGGCGCCGACGCGGGATTTCTGAGTTTTTGGGCCGAATTTGACACATTTTCAGAGTCCAAAAGGGGTAACTTTTCCTACCTACATATTCCTTAACCCTTTTCCATAACTTTTCCTAAACCCTTTACCTAAAAGGATACCATAACCTTTCCTACTTACATAATTCATAACCCTTTACCTAAAGGATTCTTGGTCTATAAATAGTCTTTACATCATTAGAAGAATCATTCATTCTACATCCTTCATTCCACATTCTCCATCCATCACCCATCACATTCTCCATCCACCATTCCATTCCATCTTGTAAATATTCCACAACACAGTCCTTGGATGCTAGAATGCTTGGAGACTCGTTCTTGAGTATTTTCTTTTCTTTCTTTTTACTTTAATTATTTCAGTTCATGTATGGAGATTGTATTAGTTCTTAGCGTGACTATGACTAGGAGCTAATTACTTTATTAGGGATTTCCTTGTGATTCACTTGAAATTCTATTCATGAATTAATATATTAGTTTGGTTTCTTCTTCACTTATTTAAGATTTATTCAATAGTTGTTTTGATTACTTGATAATTAATTGATCACTAGTTATCATCACTTATATGATTTCTAATCGAAAGCCGAAAGGGGAGATTGTGAATATGCTATAGTTGAATAAACATAGGTTAAATCGTGGACGAAAGTACCCCGATACTTGTGTAGCTTAATAGGTTATTGCTCTTAATCCTCCTTTGTAGTCAATCTTGTCACCGAAAGGTAGAAGGGTTCTCCATTGGGGTTGAGTGTTTATATTACCTTAACAGGAGTATAAAACGGCTTAGTTAACCTGCTATCTTAACGTAGAAGAAGAAGTCAGTCTAATTGTATTAAAGATTGAATAGAGTGGAGAGTTGATGATCTTGGAAGCCCTAATTCTCCATCATAACTGATTTAAATCAAAGTATTTTCATAATTAGTTTATTTCCTGCATTATTAGTTTAGAATTCCAATTCAATTAACGTTAACCAAATAGAAACTAAAGGATAGATAATCGGTACTTGAAAACCAGTCCCTAAGGACGATATTCGGCCTTACATAGACTATATTACTTGTCACGATATGTGCACTTGCGTTTAGTGTGTGCATAAATCGCACATCAAGTTTTTGGCGTCGTTGTCCGGGATTGGCGTACTTTCAATATCGATTTATCTATTCTTGTTTCTAATTTGGTTGCTCCAAGAACAAGTTTCTAACTTGTTCTGCGGGCATCTTTTTATCACCTTTTGTTGTTTTCTTATTTTGCAGGTTAAATTCAAAAAAAAAAAATCAGGACACATGGACTACTACTATCAAAGACAGTGGAATCATCAAGAGCAATTAACCTGTGTTCTAGAGGAAGATCTAGATGAGTTGCAGGCAGGCATACTCAGGCTCACCAAGTGCCAGACTCAGTTTATGGCTAAGACAAGGGAGTCCCTCAAAAATTTGGAGACCCACATAGGGCAACTGATGGATAAGATGAGCAATACACCTCAAGAAAATCTGCCTAGCGACAACATTATAGGAGGTGGTAAGCAAATTGAGGAGCATGAACCACACCCAGCTATTTAGGAATCTGGCGAGATAGTTGGTGTAGAGAAGGAAAAGATTGATGAGATCTAATTATTCACCTTTTTGGATTCTGTGGAAATTCTTTTTCCTGCACCTATTGCAGAAGAAACACCACCAGCTGTCACTGTTGACCCCCAAATAGAAAGTCCATACCTTCAAGGGCACCCCTAGAGTTGAGAGATGTAGGGAATTTCACTGATCCCTACATTATAGAGAGCCTAAAAGACAAGCCTGTCTTGTGTACTTGGGGGATAATCTTATGTTTGAGGACTTGTTTGAAAAGATTGTTGTAGGAAAAGTGAGACCTGCAACAATAACTATGCGGATTGCAAGCAGTTCGTAGAAGGATCCAATGGGCACTCGTAAAGGTTAACTGCGTCCGGCTAAAAGACGTTAAAGACAGCGCTTGTTGGGAGGCAACCCAATATTTTTAATTATGTTATTTTAATTTCTATTTTTAGTTTGTTTTATTTTATCTTGAACAGTATCACGGTCTTGGGTTCTTGTTTTGTGTTGTTGGATGAGGTGGACTAGGAGCAGACCCCGAACAGAAAAAGGAGCAAAAACGCTGAAAAAAAGAAAAAGTCGTCGTCAGCGCCGCGGCGCCGGAACTTCAGAGAGCCATATTCCGTGCAAATTCCAGAAATTTTTCCTCCCAGACCTCCGTTATGACCGTTGTGTTGTGTCAGTAAGTTGTCCCTAGAAGCAACCATCTGAACACTTAGGTTAGATATGTTCATGAAATCGAACTATTTGGGGTATCTTGCTTGATTTATGCATTGTTAGTGATTAAACCTATATGTCTGCTTGCTTGCTATTTGAGGCGAAATAGTTAGGATATGCATGTTAGGGAGATGACTCAGACATTTCTTTGTTATCCCTTTCTTACCATTTTTACCTATCCCTGACATAAAAATTGTATCCCTAGTCAGCCCCTTTGAGCCTAAAAATAAAATATTTCGTTGACGCCCTATAATTCCATATTTGTGCCATAAGTGAAAAATTGAGATTTTTGGAATATAAAGTGTTGAAAAGAGACAAAAGAGAGTGAACAATTTTGATGCACTCCAATGAAAAAGTAATAATAAATAGGCAAAAGCCTAAGTTTGGGGGTGCCTGTTATTCATCATACACCTCATTCTCTCAAAACAAAAGAAGGGAAAGATAGGTATGAAGTGAAAAAGAGAATCAAAAGAAAAGGGAAGAATTTAAAGCAAAAGAGCTTATGGTACGTAAATTGAGCCTAAATACCTATTTTTACCTACCCCTGCCTAAGCCTACATTACAACCCTGAAAAGCCCTGAAGATCTCTAATATGTGTATCCATGATTAGTGGAGAATAGCAAGTAAACATGTCATAGGATTTTGAAATTGACATGCATAGTTAGGTATTCTTACTTCCATAGAGCATGATTAAATTGAATTTGCGAAATATCTGACTTGAGTGTTTAGAATGCTAAAAATCCATGCTATATGTTCCTGCATATTATTTTACTAACCTTTATGCTTTTCTAAGTAACAATGATGTAGCAAAAATGATCAGTGTCTTTGAGTCATTTTATTTTCTTTCGTGTCTTTGTTTATATTTTTTATCTTTGCTCGAGGGCGAGCAAATGTTAAGTTTGGGGTGTTTGATCGGTGTATTTTATATACACCTTTTGAGTCATTTTTAGTTAGTATTTTACTCATTTCATTTATGTTTAGTATAGTATTAGGGTTGTTTTCCTTTCTTTTGTGTCACATCGCTCAGAAATGGAGAAATGGCGAAAAGGAGATGAAATAAGCATAAATGAGATGGAATTGCACACTAAAAGGGCCAAAAAATGAAGCCTAAGAAGTTCCGGAAAGTATAGAAGAAATCGACAAGACCGGACGAAAAGGACGATTTAAATGAAAATCCGCCGAAAAATGCCTCGAGCGGCATACCAATGTTCCGAAGTTGCAGGTTTTTCGCGCCGTGGTGCCGGATTGCGGCGCAGCGACGCTGGATTTCGAGTTTTGGGCCGAATTTGACACATTTTCAGAGTCCAAAAGGGGTAACTTTTCCTACCTACATATTCCTTAACCCTTTTCCATAACTTTTCCTAAACCCTTTACCTAAAAGGATTCCATAACCTTTCCTACTTACATAATTCATAACCCTTTACCTAAAGGATTCTTGGTCTATAAATAGTCTCTACATCATTAGAAGAATCATTCATTCTACATCCTTCATTCCACATTCTCCATCCATCACCCATCCCATTCTCCATCCACCATTCCATTCCATCTTGTAAATATTCCACAACACAGTCCTTGGATGCTAGAATGCTTGGAGACTCGTTCTTGAGTATTTTCTTTTCTTTCTTTTTGCTTTAATTATTTCAGTTCATGTATGGAGATTGTATTAGTTCTTAGCGTGACTATGACTAGGAGCTAATTACTTTATTAGGGATTTCCTTGTGATTCACTTGAAATTCTATTCATGAATTAATATATTAGTTTGGTTTCTTCTTCACTTATTTAAGATTTATTCAATAGTTGTTTTGATTACTTGATAATTAATTGATCACTAGTTATCATTACTTATATGATTTCTAATCGAAAGCCGAAAGGGGAGATTGTGAATATGCTATAGTTGAATAAACATAGGTTAAATCGTGGACGAAAGTACCCCGATACTTGTGTAGCTTAATAGGTTATTGCTCTTAATCCTCCTTTGTAGTCAATCTTGTCACCGAAAGGTAGAAGGGTTCTCCATTGGGGTTGAGTGTTTATATTACCTTAACAGGAGTATAAAACGGCTTAGTTAACCTGCTATCTTAACGTAGAAGAAGAAGTCAGTCTAATTGTATTAAAGATTGAATAGAGTGGAGAGTTGATGATCTTGGAAGCCCTAATTCTCCATCATAACTGATTTAAATCAAAGTATTTTCATAATTAGTTTATTTCCTGCATTATTAGTTTAGAATTCCAATTCAATTAACGTTAACCAAATAGAAACTAAAGGATAGATAATCGGTACTTGAAAACCAGTCCCTAAGGACGATATTCGGCCTTGCATAGACTATATTACTTGTCACGATATGTGCACTTGCGTTTAGTGTGTGCATAAATCGCACATCAAGTTTTTGGCGCCGTTGTACGGGATTGGCGTACTTTCAATATCGATTTATCTATTCTTGTTTCTAATTTGGTTGCTCCAAGAACAAGTTTCTAACTTGTTCTGCGGGCATCTTTTTATCACCTTTTGTTGTTTTCTTATTTTGCAGGTTAAATTCAAAAAAAAATCAGGACACATGGACTACTACTATCAAAGACAGTGGAATCATCAAGAGCAGCTTAACCCACAGGTTTTAGAGGAAGATCTAGATGAGTTGCAGGCAGGCATACTCAGGCTCACCAAGTGCCAGACTCAGTTTATGGCTAAGACAAGGGAGTCCCTCAAAAATTTGGAGACCCACATAGGACAACTGATGGATAAGATGAGCAATACACCTCAAGCAAATCTGCCTAGCGACATCATTATGGGAGGTGGTAAGCAAATTGAGGAGCCTGAACCACACCCAGCTATTGAGGAATCTGGCGAGATAGTTGGTGTAGAGAAGGAAAAGATTGATGAGATCCAATTATTCACCTTTTCGGATTCTGTGGAAATTCTTTTTCCTGCACCTATTGCAGAAGAAACACCACAAGATGTCACTGTTGACCCCCAAATAAAAAGTCCATACCTTCAAGGGCACCCCCCTAGAGTTGAGAGATGTAGGGAATTTCACTGATCCCTACATTAAAGAGAGCCTAAAAGACAAGCTTGTCTTGTGTACTTGGGGGATAATCTTATGTTTGAGGCCCTTGTTTGAAAAGATTGGTGTAGGAAAAGTGAGACCTGCAACAATAACTATGCGGATTGCAAGCTGTTCGTAGAAGGATCCAATGGGCACTCATAAAGGTTAACTGCGTCCGGCTAAAAGACGTTAAAGACAGCGCTTGTTGGGAGGCAACCCAATGTTTTTAATTATGTTATTTTAATTTCTATTTTTAGTTTGTTTTATTTTATCTTGAACAGTCTCACGGTCTTGGGTTCTTGTTTTGTGTTGTTGGATGACAGGTGGACTAGGAGCAGACCCCGAACAGAAAAAGGAGCAAAAACGCTGAAAAAAGGAAAAGTCGTCGTCAGCGCTGCGGCGCCCAGAATCAGCGCCGCGGCGCCGGAACTTCAGAGAGCCATATTCCGTGCAAATTCCAGAAATTTTTCCTCCCAGACCTCCATTATGACCGTTGTTTTGTGTCAGTAAGTTGTCCCTATTTTTTTTGAGTCTTGCACACATTGGGGACAATGTGTGATTTAAGTTTGGGGGATGTTTTATTGTTTTTTGAGTCTTTTTTATTTGTTTTGGTATTTCTGAGTATTTTTTCTTTTGAGTCATATTTTTTTTTTAAGATCATGCATGCTGTAGTTTCTTGAAACGCCTAAGGTTGATTAATGTAATGGAATTAGAAGCAACCATCTGAACACTTAGGTTAGATATGTTCATGAAATCGAACTATTTAGGGTATCTTGCTTGATTTATGCATTGTTAGTGATTAAACGTATGTGTCTGCTTGCTTGCTATTTGAGGCGAAATAGTTAGGATATGCATGTTAGGGAGATGACTCAGTCATTTCTTTGTTAGCCCTTTCTTACCATTTTTACCTATCCCTGACATAAAAATTGTATCCCTAGTCAGCCCCTTTGAGCCTAAAAATAAAATATTTCGTTGACGCCCTATAATTCCATATTTGTGCCATAAGTGAAAAATTGAGATTTTTGGAATATAAAGTGTTGAAAAAGAGACAAAAGAGAGTGAACAATTTTGATGCACCACAATGAAAAAGTAATAATAAATAGGCAAAAGCCTAAGTTTGGGGGTGCATGTTATTCATCATACACCTCATTCTCTCAAAACAAATGAAGGGAAAGATAGGTATGAAGTGAAAAAGAGAATCAAAAGAAAAGGGAAGAATTTAAAGCAAAAGAGCTTATGGTACGTAAATTGAGCCTAAATACCTATTTTTACCTACCCCTGCCTAAGCCTACATTACAATCCTGAAAAGCCCTGAAGATCTCTAATATGTGTATCCATGATTAGTGGAGAATAGCAAGTAAACATGCCATAGGATTTTGAAATTTACATGCATAGTTAGGTATTCTTACTTCCATTGAGCATGATTAAATTGAATTTGCGAAATATCTGACTTGAGTGTTTAGAATGCTAAAAATCCATGCTATATGTTCCTGAGTTTTTGGGCCGAATTTGACACATTTTCAGAGTCCAAAAGGGA
Source organism: Przewalskia tangutica (assembly GCA_029844215.1). Lineage (NCBI taxonomy): Eukaryota > Viridiplantae > Streptophyta > Magnoliopsida > Solanales > Solanaceae > Przewalskia > Przewalskia tangutica. The sequence continues at coordinate 33,214,356 of CM056732.1, forward strand.
TAAATTTTCCTACCTACATATTCCTTAACCCTTTTCCATAACTTTTCCTAAACCCTTTACCTAAAAGGATTCCATAACCTTTCCTACCTACATAATTCATAACCCTTTACCTAAAGGATTCTTGGTCTATAAATAGTCTCTACATCATTAGAAGAATCATTCATTCTACATCATTCATTCCACATTCTCCATCCATCACCCATCCCATTCTCCATCCACCATTCCATTCCATCTTGTAAATATTCCACAACACAATCCTTGGATGCTAGAATGCTTGGAGACTCGTTCTTGAGTATTTTCTTTTCTTTCTTTTTGCTTTAATTATTTCAGTTCATGTATGGAGATTGTATTAGTTATTAGCGTGACTATGGCTAGAAGCTAATTACTTTATTAGGGATTTCCTTGTGATTCACTTGAAATTCTATTCATGAATTAATATATTAGTTTGGTTTCTTCTTCACTTATTTAAGATTTATTCAATAGTTGTTTTGATTGCTTGATAATTAATTGATCACTAACTATCATCATTTGTATGATTTCTAATCGAAATCCGAAAGGGGAGATTGTGAATATGTTATAGTTGAATAAACATAGGTTAAATCGTGGACGAAAGTACCCCGATACTTGTGTAGCTTAATAGGTTATTGCTCTTAATCCTCCTTTGTAGTCAATCTTGTCACCGAAAGGTAGAAGGGTTCTCCATTGGGGTTGAGTGTTTATATTACCTTAACAGGAGTATAAAACGGCTTAGTTAACCTGCTATCTTAACGTAGAAGAAGAAGTCAGTCTAATTGTATTAAAGATTGAATAGAGTGGAGAGTTGATGATCTTGGAAGCCCTAATTCTCCATCATAACTGATTTAAATCAAAGTATTTTCATAATTAGTTTATTTAAGAAAACAGGAAATCGTATTAAAAATAATCGTGACGACAGGCTCGCCATACCACAATGTACATAAATCTACAACATCAGGAAAACCGTACCAAAATACAAGCCTCCGGAGAAATAGAGCTTCTGACACCTGATCAGTGATCCTAAGAATGAGGATCCACCACCTGCTTACCTCTACCTGCGGCATAAACGCAGCCCCCGAGAAAAGGGGGTCAGTACAACAGATGTACCAAGTATGTAAAACTGAAAGTACTGAAATGAAATCATAAAATCTATAAATAAAGCTGGAGACATGTATGATAACTCAAATAACAATACACTGTGCCTTACTAACAATGAGAGTAAACGAGAGTATACTTTACTGCATGAAAATAAGAGGCTCATGATCAAAGTAGGGTCACCCGCCCGTAGTATCATTAAGCAATCCTACTCTTGGGACTATTTCACCTGCATAGGTCATGTGGACCCGCAATGAGATCATCCACCTCGCATGAGACTATTTCACCCGCATAGAACTATTTCACCCGCATGGGCCCGGTGGGCCCGCAATTAGTACAAACGCCGCACTCGCATCATGGGTAGCAAATCCATGGAATAAGTAGTAACCCGGGGGTTTACCCCGCTAGAATAACATAACCTACCACAACCGGCTATCATACATAACATAAGCACTACCGGCTTATCATACATAACATAAGCAAGTTAAGAAATCCCCTAACTTCTTATTAACTTTGTTTATATACCCTCTCATTTTAGTTTACTTAAGGCACTAGCATGTCATTATAAAATCTGGGAATTTAACCCAAAGTACTACGTACTTCTATTATTTTAAAATGACTCGTTTTCATATAAAACTCTAAGATACTAATAACCGTAGTATCAAGTCATATATACTTTTCAAAACAAGCCACAATACCTTTTAGAAATACATTTATAGGCTTCTAAATCAAGTGACTTCTTTCTTTAAAACTTTAAGCAATTGATGCCTTCAAATCAATTGTCTTTCTTCATTTCAAGTCATTTGTCCTTATTTACTTCACTAGAGTAAACCATTCTTTCATCTTTCCATAAAGCTATTATAACCAACTTCCCATAAAGTCGTTATACTAACTTTATACTTTAGGCAATTACATTCTTCGTTATATCTAAGAGACTTATACCTTAAAAAAAACAAGTATCATATACTTTCAAAATACTTCAAGTTGAACTTTAAAAGGAAAGAAGTTAGAGAGAAGTTTCTCTCACTAAGGAAAACGCTCTCAACGTTTCTCCTTGGTTGCTCCTCACGGTTTTTGTTCTTCCCTCTCCTCCTATTCTCTCACTCTCAATTGATTCTTCAATAATCTACGTTTTGAGTTCATGACATGAGAAAGGCAAAGCAGTTTACACGCTCTAGCAATGATTCCGGTGGTTCCGGAGGTTCTTCGAAATCTAGATCCAAGAAAAAGAAAAAGAATGGTGGAAGTCCAACTATTGTTAAAGAGAACTTAATTCCAAAGAATCTCCGAATTTACGGTGTTAGTACATGTCACTCCTGATATGCGCATTCCACTAGAACATGTGGTGGATGATATTACGTTACAAAAGATTCATGATTGGGGAAAAAGTATAGAGGTTGCAGTCGATTGAAGCAAGTGTGAAGGTGAAAAAACTATGAAGGATACCCCTATCTCTGTCCACAAGCCTCAGGATAATGCCCCCTCCAAAGCTCCCGGCAAATCTTTAGAAGTTCGGACAACTATAGACACTCCATCCTCTCCTAGGAATGGCAATACGAACGCGGGTAATTCTGTGAACTCCGGGACCACAACGGAAGAGAAGGGCAACCACGGGAGCATAAAAAACTCATCTCTTAGAGGTTTATTTCCCAGAAGAGCCGAAAAGGCTAGAAATTCTGGGCGAGGAATTTCAATCGGCGGAACATTGCATGAAGGTATTCTCGGGCCTAAACCGGGTCGGGTGGCGGGTCAAATGGACAAGGCGGGTCAGGAGGGTATCCATGGTTCTATAATTACTACTAGACCTCGGGGTACAATACAATATGTGGATACCGAAGGGTCATCTATTCCCAAGGAGCCTAGTAACTTACCTTTCTTTATTGGCGCGGGAGTCAAAGAGTCTATTGTCTTTAATGGGCAGCCTACTTCCGCGGATGCCAAAGAGTCACACATCTCTAATAATCAGCCTTCTTTGAACCCTACTAGAACCACGAACCATTCCTTCCCCACCCTAACCAGTTTTCTAAACGGACTTCAACATAAGAATCCCAATATCCCATTTTCATTTACTTCTTCCTTGGATAATGGAAACGATAAGAACTTTCCACTTCTCTCCTCATCTACCTCCTCAATACCTCCCAGATTTCATAATGACACACCCCCACCCCCTTCCATAACATCACTCTCACCCGAAATGCCCGCCTCTTTCCATACCCTCCCAAATGGCACTCGCATACTATCTCCAGATGCGGGCCCAAGCTCTACCCCCTCTAACCCTATCCCTCAGTCTACACTACCAAGAAGGACAGTAGGCAACATGCCCACTGATAATTCCAGATTTCATCATTCGCATCCATCCGGTGAGACATCAAAGGGAGAAGTACCCCCCCTCTCAACGCAATGGTCCCAATCCGCATAATAAAACCTATGTGGGAGTCTTTGCGGGTTCCAGACTTGAAGCAAAAGGAATGAAACTTCATTTCATTGATCAAAAAGGAGAAGATGTAGAACTAGAAGCTACGGATGAAGTCCCCTTCATTGAAACCTGGGGATATTGTCTCACAGTCGCTTCACTGTCCTTTCCTAAGAGAAGTTACCAATTCTATTGTAAAGGGGTGGGGAGTTAAGTGTCGTATCATCCCATACGACAAATGATGGACAATATTCAAATTCATGACAGAGGAGGAACGCACGAATGTGCTCCACGGAGGCCCTTATATGGCCTTTGGCAAAACTATGATGTTAAAACCAATTGATAAAGGAGTATTACTAACGGATGACTTATTCATGGATATCCCGATTTGGGTCACTTTCCATGACATCCCCCTTTCGGTTTGGAGTGCCTCAGGCCTTAGTAAGATTGCATCACGTGTGGGGAAACCTCTATACACGGATCAATTTACCAAGGAAAGGTCTAAGATGAACTATGCAAGAGTCTTGGTGGAAGTTGATGTTAGTAAAGAACCGGTCACATAATTTGGTGTTAAACTGCCCGACAATCGAAGATACATCCAAAAGGTCAAATATGAGAACTACCCTGATTTTTGTTATCATTGCGCCTCTTTTGGTCACAACCATTTGAAGTGTAAGATACTGATGCAAGACAACTCCTCTCATGAAGCCCGGAAATCCGACAACCCTTTAGTACCGCCTTGCAATAGAGTCGTTTCTTCTAGATCTGGTCATCCTATGGTTGCGGGTCACTCTGGTCCTCCTAACACTGATCCACCACTCCCTCATCAACCCGTGGGTAGTGTTAACTTGATGGAGGTTGAGAATATTGTGCATTCTGTACCGCATATTCTCGGAAGTGTTGGGGAGGCACTAAACCTTCAAATCCCTCCGGCTGCGGGTCTTCTTGGCTCTTCGAGCTTACAGGTATCACTTGAGGGGTCCTCTGATCAGCATCCCTATACTGCTATTGTGCAACATGAGAGGCTAAGTAAGGACACTTTGCAAACTGAAAGGAGCACATCATCTGACCCGCAGACTCCTCTAGATGTGGGTTATTGTAGAAATTCTAAAGAAGAGCTTATCCTCGCAACACGTTGCATAAACTTTGAGCGCGGTGAGCATAGCATCTTTGAGACCCCTGCCTTGGCTTCTAATGACAAGGATGAAGGATGGACAGAAGTTATTCCAAGGAGAAATAGCAGTTTGGTAAGAAATGTGAAGCGCGGGGGTGCTACTAAACCCTCTATTGTTTCCTAATGAAAATTCTTTGTTGGAATGTCTGTGGTCTTTGCGGACAGAGGGATAGGGCAGCCACACAAACTCTTGTGTGTAGGCTTGCAAAACAGCATGATGTGGATTTGATTTGCCTAATAGAAACTAAATTCAACCGATTGCGGATGGACTCTTTTGCTTCTCAAAGATTCTGTGCTTGGAAATTTTGCTCCAACATAGATTTCATTGATGGCGGAAGATTGCTAGTACTATGGGACCCCTCCAGAGTTAGTTGTGATGTGCTTGGTATGGACTCTCAACATATCCATGTCCAAGCACGTTGTAACATTTCTCAAGTGTCCTTTCTTGCTACGTTTGTGTATCCGGTCTATAGCATTCCGGAACGAAGGAAACTTTGGCACCACCTCACTCACTTGGGTACGGTTATTGTCATGCCTTGGATGATCATTGGAGATTTTAACACTTATTGCTACCCTCAAGACAAGGCCGGTGGTCCTTCACTCACGCCTTATGCACTTAGGGACCTCGGAGAATTCAGAATTGCTCACGAACTTGATGACACTCCTTCTAAGGGGTCCTACTACACTTGGACGAATGGCTCAATTTGGTCCAAGCTTGATAGAGTGTTAATGAACCAGCATTGGAGTGACTTGAACCTTGAATGCTCAGCAAGCTTTTTGCCTATGGAGTCAGTCTCAGATCATTGCCCCGTGATTGCTTCGGTAATCACATCTTGTAGTATTGGGAAACGACCTTTCAAGTTTATGAACATGTGGCTCTCACACCCCGCCTTTGAGAACATCCTATCTTCATCGCCGAGGCAACGAAGTCTTTGAACCGCCCAATTCTCATCGTCACAAACCAAGTCGCAAAGAAGCCATTGAGGGATCTAAACTCTAGTGAATTCGGGAGTATTGAACAAAGAGCAAATGCGGCCAACATGGAATTTAAGGAGGCTATAAATGAGCATATGGAGAATCCCTTTGATGAAGAATTAAAAGCCAAGGTCAAGTCCTTAAGAGCTAAAGCCAATCACCTCCTTGAATCCGAGAGACACTTCTTAAGACAAAAGGCGAGGCAAAAACATTTGATTGGAAGTGATAGGTGCTCCAAATACTTCCATAGTTTGATCAAGAGAAGCAATGTTAAGAACTCGATTACTTATCTTGTAAAAGACAACGGCAATACCACAACATCTCCCGGTGAAGTAATAGGAATGCTGGTTGAGTTCTATAAAGGACTTTTTGGCTCCTCTCAACCCGTAACAAGCACCGACCTTGCGGTACTTGATTGTGGTCCGAAACTAGGGGAGGAGGATGGTTCATTCCTTCTACATCCTGTCTCCCCAAAGGAGGTTTGGGATGCTCTATCCGATATTGGCAATGACAAAGCACCTGGCCCGGATGGTTTTTCAGCCGCCTTCTTCAAGATTATATGGAAGGATGTGGGACATGATGTAGTAAGGAGTATACAAGAATTCTTCTCTTCCGGTGTGCTCTTGAAGCAAGTGAACCATACTATACTCACCCTTCTACCCAAAACTGATCGGGACCCCAAGGTGAGTGACTTTAGACCAATTGTATTAACAAATGTGGTATGCAAGATCATTACTAAGATACTAGCTAACCGAATGGCAAGGTTTCTTCCTTCTTTAGTTGATAAATGCCAAGGTGCTTTTGTGAAAGGAAGAAACATGGTTGAAAATGTCTTCATTGCCCAAGAACTCGTGAGAGGCTATAATAGAACTAGAATTTCACCAAGGTGTATGCTCATGATAGACCTTCGGAAAGCTTTTGACACAGTCTCCTGGAATTTCCTCGAATCGGTGCTAAAAGGTCTCAGGTTCCCGGACAGATTTTAAGGTGGATTATGGAATGTGTAAGCTCAACTTCTTTCTCACTTTCAATCAATGGAGAGTTACATGGCTACTTTACGGGTAAACGCGGCTTGAGGCAAGGTGATCCTATGTCTCCCATGCTCTTTATCCTATGCATTGAATACCTATCCAGATTGCTCAAGCTCAAAACTTCGGATAGATCCTTTTCTTTTCATCCTAAGTGCAAAAGACTAGACGTCTCTCACCTTGCCTTTGCGGATGATCTCATGATTTTTGCCAAAGGTGATTTATCTTCCGTTGGTGTCCTTATGGATTGTCTTGAAGATTTGGAGGCGGCTTCTGGCCTCACACTAAACCCGTCAAAATCATCAATCTACATTGCGGGAGTGCAAGATTCTATCCGCGACTTGATCTTGGCAAGAGTTGGTCGCCTTTGTGAGTCTTTCCGTGCGGTACTTAGGTGTCCCTTTGTCTCCAATATCTGTCTCTCGGATCAGTTTGCCCTTTCACTAGTGCAATCTCGTTACATTCAGAAATGGGGACACCACTCGCCTCATACGCGGTAAATTGGAACTTATCGACGGTGGTTCGGGGTTGAGAGCTTTTGGTTTCGAGCTCTACCCATTAGCTCATCGTTGCTCAACAAGGTTCGCCTCGCTGCATCCAGTTCTTATGGGGTGGCAAGCCACCTAGAGTCGCTTGGGATGAAATTTGTGTGCCTCAATCTGAGGGAGGCTTAGGCCTCATGGACATCAAGGTATGGAATCACGCCTTACTCTATCAAACCATCTGGCAAGATCACACTAAGGCGGATACATTATGGGTTCAATGGATAAATAGCCACTACTTAAGGAATCAATCCATTTGGGATTATGAGGTACGCTCTAGAGATTCTCCTTTATTCAAGAAGCTTTGTTTCATCCGTGATACTTTCTTAAGCATCTTTGGGAATCAAGGACACTATTGCCGGCTTGGAAAAGTGTTGCATCAATGAAAGATTTGATTCGGGTCTTGTGTACGACGCCTCATGCACTCAGAGAACATAAGCTTTGGATGTCTCAAATATGGAAAGGTTACATTCCTCCTAAATTCTCATTCACGGTTTGGCTCACTCAGGAAGGCCTTGCTACTAAAGATACTCTCCTTCCTCAACATGTAAGATAAAACTTATGGATTCTCGCAGCGTGCCAATGAGACAAGGTCTCATCTCTTCTTTTCATGCCCTTCACTCACAAGATTTGGAAGCACACAAAAGAATGGTTGGGAATTAGAAGAGAAATGACAACAATTGAAAGTGCACTCGTGGATCAAGAAAGAATACCGACTAGCATTCGATCCAAAGTCATCCTACTTGCTTTTGCATAGTGGTATATGAGATTTGGAGAGCAAGGAATGAAATGCTATTTCATGGCACTAGGTCAACAAAGTGAGGAAGTTGTGGCAAAAGTTCAAACAACAATATATGTAGTTCTTTATGATTTAATCCTCTTGTAACGCCACCTCCGAGTGAACACCCCTTCCCTCCTTCATTTCTTGCTTTTTGTTACGTTGAGGATTGAGAACCCTCAATGATAGATTGTAAGTTTCCAGTTTCTTCTTAGTAATAATATTACCATTTACCCGGAAAAAAAAATACTTCAAGTCTCTTAACTTTTTGTCACGACCCGACCTCAAAGTCGCGATCGGTGCCCTACCCGCACCTCACAGTATACATCGTAGATAATCACAGAACATACATGAAACTTATAAAATAAGCAACAGAGTAAAACAACAAAGTTAGCCGATGTGGCTACCTTCCCGACATAAATAAATACAACCAAGCGCTTGCCTTTTCTTTACAAATCGACCCACAACGCTTGACTACGCACTCTAAGAGTGTTAACATAACATCTCGACGACAAGGCCCCGCTGCACTTCGAATATACATAGCCATGACAACTCCTAACAGTGAGCCATCTCAAAATGTCAACCAGATCCTAAGCTCGCGGATCCACAATCACAGTACCTAAACTCGCGGACATTTAACGCAGCCGGCGGGGTCGCATAACAAAAATTTAATATGGAATGTAAATAACGCATAAGAAATGATCATAATCAGACAAAAGAATGACAAGGACAAGTATAAAAATACATACCGATCCTCGCCGTGTCATTACCACTTATGAACTTAATTTCACATCAATATCTTTTCCATTCCATTAAGAGTTATAGTCATATCTTACGATTTACTTAGAGAAGTCATTAAGTTCATTTCTATCTAACTTACTTATCTTTCATAACATAGTCCGCCCACTACGGAGGGACACATATACTACCCTACCAAACCGACGCGATCACCACACCAATATCAAAGCATGCCTGGAATCCCCATCACCGCCGATACTAAAAGTGTAAAACATAACCACGGATCTCACGCCATAAAATCAATCAAAACAGTAGTATAACGTCTGGGCTTGCCCTCATTTATACTCTTACCCCGGAGAAGTGGTAAAGCAGGGTATAACGCCTGGGCTTGCCCTCATTTATACTCTTACCCCGAGAAGGTGGTATAACGCCTTGGGGCTTGCTCATTTATACTCTTACCCTATCTCGACCGGCCACAAATAACACATAAAGTGTGGTACAGCCTTGGGATTTACCCTCACTTATACTCTTACCCCGAGAAGGTGGTATAACGCCTGGCTTGCCTCATTTATACTCTTACCCTAACTCAACCGGCCATCATACATAACATAAGCACTACCGACTTATCATACATAACATAAGCACTACCTTTATCATACATAACATAAGCAATACCGCTTATCATACATAACATAAGCAAGTTAAGAAATCCCCTAACTTCTTATTAGCTTGTTCATATACACTCTCATTTTTGTTTACTTAAGGCACTAACATGTCATTATAAAATCCGAATTTAACCCAACGTACACGTGCCTCTACTCCTTTAAAATGATTCTCTTCAAATAAAACTTCCAAGGTACTAATAACCGTAGTATCAAGTCATATCTACTTTTCACGACAAGTCACAATACTTTTTAGAAATACAATTATAGGCTTCTAAATCAAGTGACTTCTTTCTTTAAAACCTTAAGCAATTGGTACCTTTAAAACAATTTTGCCCTTCTTTATTTCAAATCATTACTTTGCTTACAATCAAGAAAACCATTCTTTAAATCTTCCATAAAGTTGTTATAACCAACTTCCCATAAAGCCGTTATAACTCTTTATTTCTTAGACGAATTCATTCATTTGATAACCAAGAAACTTATACTTCAATTCAAATCATATAGCTTTCAAAATACTTCAAGTCTCTTAACTTTTAGGAAAACCAGCTTAACTTAGAATGGCAAGAAATCAATACTTTCCAAATCAAGTATTCTATACTTTTAAATCAATTCATTTCTCCTTTAAGAATCAAGTCTCATAACTTGAAAAATAAAGTCCCTTAACCTTTTAACAATTTGAGGTCCATAGTCTTAAAACTTCATACGTAAATTCTTATAAATTAAGTAACATATACATGGTGCGTTGTGAATAAGTTATACTTATTTATAACTATCTTAATCAAGTAGCCATGATCTAGAAAATGTAATACAATTTTGTCTTATCTTAGCTTCTATGCAGATGGAGGATTTCTACTTGTTTTAACATAATGGATTGTCATTACATTTTCCTTTATTAACGCCGCAGGGCTTGTTCGATACTTATTCTTATTCGTGTAGAATTAGCCAAGTCAACTTGGCTCCAAAATACCTTCCTAACCACTCTTCCCAAAATCCCCATAAGACTTGGTAAGAACTTAGGATAACTTATACATAACCTTTACGTAGAGTAAATCGACATACATACCTCTTAACTTCTAAGAGTAGAAGAATCATGAAATAGTACTACATGTATATTCCATACATAGAATCATGTCAAAAGGAAGAGGTTCACATACCTCGCGACGATTATCGACAAGAGCAAAAGCTCCAAAGTACTTCCACTCGAGCTATTCCATTCTTCAAATAGATACGCTATACTTAGTACATCAACCTATAAGTGGTCACCATACGCCCATTAACCTCTTACTTCATACGTAGAATATTCTAGGTGCTAAGTCGCTAAATTCTACGGAAAATCTGACAAAGACCTCCTTTGTTTTTACTAACTTTGCCACCTTTTTCAAGGCCGAATACAATAACCAAACAGCCTCAATTGGCTCACAACAATATAGATGGTATTCCAATGCAAATGAATAACTAAACAACCCCAATTGGCTCACAATTTAGAAAGTAGTTCAATACAAATGAATAACAAACTAAAAGTCCAAATTCGCCACCTCGAGTTCAACCATACCAATTCTTATCAAATTTCCATTTCAATCCAAATTGGTAGCATAACATGATATCAAGTCGCATTTGATTATAACAATCCATAATCTCTAAGTAGGTAACATGCGACGATTTCTAATAAACGACCAATTAGTAATCCAATTTTCAAGTGGCTTATATAACATTTCAATTTAGCTACAAGCACTCCAAAATACTTATAAACTTCAACTTAACCACTTCATGCTAGCAACACGTAAAGCTAACAATAACAATAAAAATAATCTCAGAACACTTTCAAAGAACAAGATTATACCTCAACGAATTGTAATCCAATCTTCAAAACCGGTTGCTCCTTAGCAACCTAGAGCCTCATCAAGACACCTCAATCCGCCTCGAGACCCTTAGAACAACACCAACAATTATCCTTCAAATCTTCAAACAAAACCTAGAAAGACCATTAGGTTTTCGCTTTCATGACTAACCCGTAACCCCTCATTTTCCAAGATTTTTCTATTGAGCCATGCTTACAATACACTTAGGAACCTTGGTATAAAGTGTGGAGCCTACCGAACAAGGAACAAACATTTTTCTTTTCTTCCAAGAGTGAAGCCGAGCAACCCTATGAGTTCTTCCAATTTGTGTGAAAATTTTCTAAGTGTGGAAACTAGTCTTGCTACTAGTATACATATATAACATAATGGAGGGTTAAGATAGGAACAATCGTGTCTTGGATAAGCTTTTAGTAAATATCAAGGCTAAGCTGGGTCATTGACTTAGTCAATTTTCTCATGCTACTACTTGCAAGACTAAATCATCCTACCAAAGGTCAAATGACCTCGTGCCCATGCTTCAATTCGCCCAAGACAACATAAGGGGTGACACGTGTCGCCTCCCATTCACAATAATACGCTTTCCGACAATTCCATAATTCCGTAAATTTTTACAAGTCTCAAATTTTAACACATGAAGTTCTTACGCACGCTCTAACACACGCCTTGTAAATACGGTGTAACATTCTTCCCCTTAGAAACATTCGCCCTCGAATGTTCTTTCTGAGTCAATCTTTATAATTAGCGACATAGTTTCCTTTCACCACCTCACATACCAACCATGCCACACATGGCCCTAATACCGCAGACACGCATATATGTCCATCATATGCCCAAAAGAGATTACCTTTTCGCACTTCCCACTCCTTCTAACATACATACATAACTTCCATACCTATTCTCGCCTCTAATCTGAGTCACTCTATGAAACAATATAAGGTCATTTCCGACTTTCACTACCTGGTTCCGGTGGAACGCGTCCCTGAACCCGTAAAACAATTAACTAGACTTGGCCTCATACTGCGTGACTTCACACGTGGCGAACTACTACCAATTGATCCCACTCCATTCCAGCATGAGACCTGCAATGTCCTCACCCCAACCCGCCGTCGCACTTAACTCTTATTCTTGGTCTATAATAAATCTTCTACCCGAGAAGACCTTGGCGAATTCATTAACTATTCCATACCTTCCAGATCTAGTTAGTCCTTACCACTCTTGATAAATCTAAAACCATTCTAGGCAACCCATAAACGACCTCATACATAACTCCGTATAGATGTATGTCCCAATACCAACTATACTATAATCATTACCAACCCGGATACGCAATCCACATAGTCCTTCCCGGTCATCGCTTTCTCGTGAATGCAATCAACATAACTCGTTGTGAGGGACGACCCTAACAACACGCCTCTATCGCACGATCTCGAGTGAGAATAATGGAAACTAATCCTAAATGTCCTCAGACCTCCCGATTATAGATTTGGTGCACAACACATCGATAATCAAGACTCTACTAGACACTGCCTCAGACACTTTCCGAGGACTAATCGCTCGATACCACTTTTGTCACGACCGACTCGGACGCGATCGTGCCCTACCCGGCACCTCACAGTATACATCGAGATAATCAATGAACATACATGAAACTTATAAAATAAGCAACAGAGTAAAACAACAAAGTTAGCCGACAGGCTACCTTCCCGACATAAATAAATACAACCGGGCAGCTTGCCTCTTTCTTTACAACCGACCCACAACGCTTGACTACGCACTTCTAAGAGTGTTAACATAACATCCGACGGGACAAGGCCCCGCCGCACTTCGAATATACATAGCCATGACAACTCCGAACAATGGAGCCATCTCAAAATGTGAACCAGATCCTAAGCTCATGATCCACAATCGTACATAAACTCATGGACATTTAACGCACTTCTGGCGGGGTCGCATAACAAAAATTTAATATGGAATGTAAATAACGTCAAGAAATGTGATCATAATCAGATAAAAGAATGACAAGGACAAGTATAAAAATACATACCGATCCTCGCGTGTCATTACCACTTATGAACTTAATTTCACATCAATATCTTTTTCCATTCCATTAAGAGTTATAGCCATATCTTACGTACTTACTTAGAGAAGTCATTAAGTTCATTTCTATCTAACTTACTTATCTTTCATAACATAGTCCGCCCACTACGGAGGGATACATATACTACCCTACCAAATCGACGCGATCACCACACCAATATCAAAGCACGCCCGTGGAATCCCCATCACCGCCGATACCTAAAAGTGTAAAATATAACCACGGGTCTCACGCCCATAAAATCAATCAAAACAGTGGTATAACGTCCTGGGCTTGCCTCATTTATACTCTTACCCCGGAGTAGGTGGTAAAGTGGGTATAACGCCTGGGCTTGCCTCATTTATACTCTTACCCCGGAGAATGGTATAACGCCTGGGCTTGCCCTCATTTATACTCTTACCCTATCTCGACCTGGCCAAATAACACATAAAGCAGTGGTACAGGCCTGGGATTTACCCTCACTTATACTCTTACCCGAGAATGGTATAACGTCTGGGCTTGCCACTCATTTATACTCTTACCCTAACTCAACCGGCCATCATACATAACATAAGCACTACCGACTTATCATACATAACATAAGCACTACCGGCTTATCATACATAACATAAGCACTACCGGCTTATCATACATAACATAAGCAAGTTAAGAAATCCCCTAACTTCTTATTAGCTTGTTCATATACACTCTCATTTTTGTTTACTTAAGGCACTAACATGTCATTATAAAATCCGGGAATTTAACCCAACGTACTACGTGCCTCTACTCCTTTAAAATGATTCTCTTTCAAATAAAACTTCCAAGATACTAATAACCGTAGTATCAAGTCATATCTACTTTTCACGACAAGTCACAATACTTTTTAGAAATACAATTATAGGCTTCTAAATCAAGTGACTTCTTTCTTTAAAACCTTAAGCAATTGGTACCTTTAAAACAATTTTGCCCTTCTTTATTTCAAATCATTACTTTGCTTACAATACTGAAGAAACCCATTCTTTTAAATCTTCCATAAAGTTGTTATAACCAACTTCCCATAAAGCCGTTATAACTCTTTATTTCTTAGACGAATTCATTCATTTGATAACCAAGAAACTTATACTTCAATTCAAATCATATAGCTTTCAAAATACTTCAAGTCTCTTAACTTTTAGGAAAACCAGTTTCTTAACTTAGAATGGCAAGAAATCAATACTTTCCAAATCAAGTATTCTATACTTTTAAATCAATTCATTTCTCCCTTTAAGAATCAAGTCTCATAACTTGAAAAAATAAAGTCCCTTAACCTTTTAACAATTTGAGGTCCATAGTCTTAAAACTTCATACGTAAATTCTTATAAATTAAGTAACATATACATGGTGCGTTGTGAATAAGTTATACTTATTTATAACTATCTTAATCAAGTAGCCATGATCTAGAAAATGTAATACAATTTTGTCTTATCTTAGCTTCTATGCAGATGGAGGATTTCTACTTGTTTTAACATAATGGATTGTTATTACATTTTCCTTTATTAATGCTACAGTGGCTTGTTCGATACTTATTCTTATTCGTGCCGTAAATTAGCCAAGTCAACTTGGCTCCAAAATACCTCCTAACGACTCTTACCAACATCCCCCATAAGACTTGGTAAGAACTTAGGATAACTTATACATAACCTTTACGTAGAGTAAATCGACATACATACCTCTTAACTTCTAAGAGTAGAAGGAATCATGAAATAGTACTACATGTATATTCCATACATAGAATCATGTCAAAAGAAGGAAGAGGTTCACATACCTCGCGACGATTATCGACAAGTAGCAAAAAGCTCCAAAGTACTTCCACCTTGAGCTATTCCATTCTTCAAATAGGATACGCTATACTTAGTACATCAACCTATAAGGGTCACCATACGTCCATTAACCTCTTACTTCATACGTAGAATATTCTAGGTGCTAAGTCGCTAAATTCTACGGAAAATCTGACAAAGACCTCCTTTGTTTTTACTAACTTTGCCACCTTTTCAAGGCCGAATACAATAACCAAACAGCCTCAATTGGCTCACAACAATATAGATGGTATTCCAATGCAAATGAATAACTAAATCACCCAATTGGCTCACAATTTAGAAAGTAGTTCAATACAAATGAATAACAAACTAAAAGTCCAAATTCGGCCACCTTGAGTTCAACCATACCAATTCTTATCAAATTTCCATTTCAATCCAAATTGGTAGCATAACATGATATCAAGTCGCATTTGATTATAACAATCCATAATCTCTAAGTAGGTAACATGCGACGATTTCTAATAAACGACAAATTAGTAATCCAATTTTCGTTGGCTTATATAACATTTCGAATTTAGCTACAAGCACTCCAAAATACTTATAAACTTCAACTTAACCACTTCATGCTAGCAACACGTAAAGCTAATAATAATAAAATAATCTCAGAACACTTTCAAAGAACAAGATTATACCTCAACGAATTGTAATCCAATCTTCAAAACCGGTTGCTCCTTAGCAACCTAGAGCCTCATCAAGACACCTCAATCCGCCTCCTCGAGACCCTTAGAACAACACCAACAATTATCCTTCAAATCTTCAAACAAAACCTAGAAAGACCATTAGGTTTTCGCTTTTGACTAACCCGTAAACCATCTTTTCCAAGATTTTTCTATTGAGACATGCTTACAATACACTTAGGAACCTTGGTTTAAAGTGTGGAGCCTAAAGAACAAGGAACAAACATTTTTCTTTTCTTCCAAGAGTGAAGCCGAGAGCAACCCTATGAGTTCTTCCAATTTGTGTGAAAATTTTCTAAGTGTGGGAACTAGTCTTGCTACTAGTATACATATATAACATAATGGAGGGTTAAGATAGGAACAATTGGGTGTCTTGGATAAGCTTTTAGTAAATATCAAGGCTAAGTGGGGTCATTGACTTAGTCAATTTTCTCATGCTACTACTTGCAAGACTAAATCATCCTACCAAAGGTCAAATGACCCTTGTGCCCATGCTTCAATTCGTCCAAGACAACATAAGGGGGGTGACACGTGTCGCCCTCCCATTCATCACAATAATACGTTTTCCGACAATTCCATAATTCCGTAAATTTTTTACAAGTCTCAAATTTTAACACTTGCGAGTTCTTACGTACGTTCTTAACACATGTCTTGTAAATACGGGGTGTAACACTTTTAGAAGCTAAGATATCCTTAATCTTTTAAACAAGTGAGTTAATTCTCTAACTCAACCAACTTGTATATTCTTAAAACAAGTCAAGGATATCAAATGAAACTAGATTCGTCAAAATCTCGTACGTCTACCATACTATATATTTACAACTACTCATGCTCAAGAGATAAGAAAGTTCCACATACCTCTTTGGTTCAATCCACTTGCTAAGTCCAATATGTCGTACGTAGTATGTCAACCTATAATGACCATAATAAGTCTATTAACTTCTAACTTCAAACGTAGAATATTCTAAGTGCAAAGTCACTAAATTCTATGGAAAATCGGACAACATTTCTTTTGTTTCTACATACTTTTCCACCTTTTTCAAGGCCCGAATTCAATAAAAAAAACATGACACATTTAAGGCTCAACAATGTAGTTAACAATAGAGGATTACACGCCTAACAAGACGTGTAAATTCTGCCCCACAATTGATATCAAACTAGTCCAAAAGACAATGTCATTTTCGGCAATTTGAGGTACAACAACACAAAGTCTTTTCCAATTCCTTTTCAATCCAAGTTGTTTAGTATAACATGTTATAAAGCCGCAATCGATTATAACAACTACAATCTTCAAGTAGATAACATGCGACGATTCTAATTATCGACCAAATTGTATTTCAATTTCAAATGGCTAACAAGGTCATTTCGGATTTAGGCTTCCAATATCCATAACACTTATCAATATTCAAAAAATAACTTCATGCTAGTTAAAATGTAAGCCTACAACAATACGTAATCTTATAACACTTAAGAGAACAAGATTGTTACCTAGACGAGCCTTAATCCAACTTCAAGATCCGAAGTCGCTCCCTAGCAACTTAACGCCTCTCCTTGACACTCCAATCCGCCACTTGAAGCCCTTAGAAGATCACAAACAACTTTCCTTCAATTTTCAATCCAACCTTATGAAATCGACTTAGGTTTTCACCTTGCGACTAATGCAAAAACGACACTTTTCCAGGATTTTTCTATTGAGATACCCTTACAATACCCTTAGGAACCTTGGTTTAAAGTATGGAGATTATTGAACAACAAACGAAAATTCTTGTCTTGCTAAAAGACTCAAACCCGAGAGCAACATAGTGAAGAACAAGTTTTCTTGAAAATTTTACTAAGTGTGGGAACTTGTCTTGCTAGTAGTATGCTTAAATAACATTATGGAGGGTCAAGATTAGAAAAAATGGGTGGCTTGGATGTGCTTCATTAAAAGATCAAGCCAAGTGGGCTCTTTGACTAAGTCAATAATCTCAAGATCTTAGCTTGCAAGACTTAGTCATCTTAACATTGGTCAAAGGACCATTCTAACCTTGGTCCATTCGACCATGACCATCCAAGGGGGGTGACACGTGTCACCCTCCCATTCGTCGCAATATTGCGTTTTCCGACATTTCCATAATTCCGATAATTTTTTTACGAGTCTCAAATCTTAACATTTTTTAGTTCTTACGTACGTTCTTATAAACATGTCCTGGAATTACGGGGTGTAACATCTACGAAATCATAGTGGGTAAGAAATATGTATTTGAAAGGTTATCCTCTTTATTCTCCAAATTTTATTACACAAATATAAGCATGATGAAATCACATGTAACGATAAATTAGAAGTTTATTATACAAAATAGAATTCATGTTATAGTAAATCAGAAGTTTACTAAAACAAATAGCACATGACATGGTAAACTTAAAATTTACTAGTACAAATAATTTAACCAATTGACGTGACAATTTTGGTTGTCCTGTTTTATATTTGATGTGCTAAGTTTGTATTCAGAATATATTGAATAACTAGACGATTCTTCAAGAATTAATTTGCTTGTTCTCATGATAAGTTGACTACACCACCTAATGTTGGTATTGAATTTCATAAATTCTAAAAAATATATAAGGTGAATAAGAGTCGGTTCACCTGTTATGTGATGTCTTAAATAGATGAATCTATAAGAAGGTCACATGTGCGTTCATTGTCAACCTGCAGTTTGACATTTACAAATTTGCTTGCTCAAAATAATTGAGGTGATAATACAATCTTCAGATGATCTAATCAAGATAATTCATCTTGTTAATGCTGGTTTATATTCAGGTTAGTTTAGCGTTGAATGCCTTTGAAAAATAGCTAAACAATTGCGAATGAGAAAAAAGCTTCACGTGTTGATATGCAATATGATATATTACATATAACATCACGTGTATACTTCAGACCAATAAATTATGATAAATTATCCCCTCATAATTGGTTCAAGGCCAGGAACCAAACTGTTACACCTCGAAATTTTAAGGCAAGAATTTGAGAACGTGATTAAGAGAATAAGATTCGAGTATTGGAAATAAAGTATATTTACATATGCTAATTGTTAGGACCGTGTTCAATTTCTCACACAAGTGTACGTATAGTTCACGAGTAATATAGTCTATAAGACCGGGTTTATCGTCCACAGAGACTGATTTCTAATTACCGAACATCTATTCTAGATTATCTATTTGGCAAACGATATTTGATTTGGGTTTTATCTAACTACTAGAATAATTGCGAGAAGTAATCTAAATTATTGAGGTTTAATCAGTTATGAAGGAATTAAGGCTTCCAAAATCCTCGACTATCCACTCTATTCAATCCTTAATGCAACTGGAATGACTTTTTCTTCTACGTTAAGATAGCGGTTAACTAGACTGTCTTATATTCTGGTTAGGATATATAATCGCTCAACCCCAGTGCAGAACCCTTCTATACTTCTATGATATGATTTACCACATAGGAGGATTAAGAAGTAACCTATAATGCTACACAAGTATCGGGGTACTTTCGTCCGCGATTTTAACATATGTCTATTCAAATACAACATATCCAAATCTCTCCTCTCGGTTCTTGATTCAAAATCATATAGGTTATGATAATTAGTGATCAATTAACTATCAAACATTCATACCAATTATTGAATAAATCTTAATCAAGTGAAGAAGAAATCAACTAATGCATTAAGTCATGAAATAGAGTTTCAAACGATTCAAAAGGAAATCCCTAATAAAGTGTTTAGCTCCTAGTCATAGTCACACTAAGAAATAATATAATTCCAAACATAAACTGAATTAAAAAGAAAGAAACAAAAGTACTGTGAACTAAAGTCTCCAATTGTAGCTTCAAATCTGCCCTGAGTTGTGTTGTGTGATAGAATGTCCAACTCCCTCTTTAGAATAATCCCCAGGGCTTAAGTATGTTGCAAATTTCGTGCCCTATGGACCCTTCTGCCCTTGGCCAAATTCACTTCGGATCTGAAATTTCCCGCATTGCACCGCTGTCTCGCAGAGTGGCACCGCGTGCCGAAGTCCCGCGGTTCTCTCGATCTTCCGCACCGCGTCCCGCTCTGGCATCGCGGTCGCTTTGTCTTCGTCCGAATCTCCAATTTTCAACCTTTTCTGCCTCGGGACCCTCCTTGTATGCCCACTTTTCGCTCATTTTCATCATTTTGCCTTTTGAACCGCCGTGACTCAAAAAAAAAAACGACCCTACACGACACTTATTTAAATGAAAATGGAAAAAATACTAACTAAAAATGACTCAAAAAGCGTATACAAAATATGTTTAACAAATACCCCCAAACTTAACATTTGCTCGCCCTCGAGCAAAGATCAAAACAAAGACAAAGAAACAAAATCAAAAAGACTCAAAGACTCAAATCAAGCAGCTGCACAAGGTTACTTAGAAAAGCATGAACATCAGTTGAGATAATATATTGGAACATACATAGCATGAATTTAGCAATCTATAATTTCAAGTCAGATATTTCGCAAATTCATTTCAATCATAATCAATGGAAGCATGAACACCTACCCTATGCATGTCAATTTCATTTAGTTCTATGGACATGTTTACTTGCTATATTCCACTAATCATCGACATACATATTAGAGATCTTCAGGATTTTTCAGGGTTGTAATGTAGGCTTAGGCACGGGTAGGTAAGAGTAGGCATTTAGACTCAATTTACGTACCATAAGCGTTTTTCTCATTCAACCATTTTGTCCTTCTTTTTGGTATTCTTTTTTAGTTCATACCTATCGTTCCCTTCTTCTCTTTTTGAGAACATGAAACAAATTCACATAGGCACCCCAAACTTAAGCTTTTATATATTTTTTTCATCGGGATACATCAATTTTTCACTCTCTTTTGATATTTATTTTTCACACTTCTTTATCCCAATTTTTCAATTACTGCTTATGGAACACAAGGGAATCACAGGGTGTCAAAGAAATAACTTATTTTAGGCTCAACGGGGCTGACTAAGGATACAATTTATTGCAAGGTATGTAATGAAAGGTAAGAAGGGCTAACAAAGAAATGCCTGAATCATCTCCCTAAATATGTATATCCTAACTATTTCACCTCGAATAATAAGCAAGCAGACTCATAGACATTTTTCACAATTGACACCACATAGGTTAAGCATAAAATATTCCAAATAATCAGATTTTTATGAATTTTTGGCATATCTAACTTGAGCACACATATTTTAGCTTCTAATTCCAATACATTATCCCACTTAATTCACTAGAAATTTTCAGCAACTACATCATGCATGATCATAAAAAAAAAATTGACTCATATAGACACAATAAAAGACACACAAAAAAAACTCAATCAAAACGACTCAAAATCAGACATAGAGAAAATAAAAATAAACCTCACCCCAAACTTAAACGAAACATTGTCCCAAATGTATAACGACTCAAAAATAATAAAGGGACGACTTACAGACAATGGCGGCTCAAAATGGTAGTGGTGGCGGCGGATACTGCATTGACCATTGGGTGAACATGGAACTTAAACCATCAACATGTTGGGTCAGGTGTTGATGGCTTTGCATCATTTGCTGCTGATGTTGCATCATGTTCTCTTGGTTTTGCAGCATCCTTTGTTGATTTAGGAGCAGCTGCTCCATCATTGGCATTGGAGGTTCCAAGGATGGGAGGTCGGGTCGCTACCGCTTCATCGTGTCGCAACGCCTCGTGCTCTTCTTCATCCATGGTTGTTGCATCTGCTGCTACTGGGCCCCTTCTCTCTACTGTTGGTCTTGGAGTGGGGTCAAGGAAAGAGTTCACTAAACTGTAGGTCATAGGAGGCTGACTCTTCTCGAGAATATCCGTGGCGAATGTTGGGACTCCATGCCTAGCACATAAGACAGAAATGAGTGACCCATGTCCCAGTCCGCCATTAGTAGCCAGCCTGCTAATCTCCCCTATGTTTTGCACTATTTCTCTCCCAACGTCAATTGGCTTGCCCTACATAATGTCATAGATGAGCTTGATTATATCTGTACGCACATTGGTAAAATAAGTTGACGAAATCAAGAGAGCACTTACGAAATATAGCCATCCTCTGGCTGTTCTGTTAAACTGGCACTGGGTAAGTCTCCTGGACCCATTACGGGAAATATTGAATTCGGCGCCTGGGTAGCATAAAACTGATGCAACTGTGTCCCACATGATGTGGTTGACGTCTCTCGACCAACTTCTGAAATTGTGCGGGTTATAACTTTGGTCCTCAACATCATTGGTCCTCAGTAGCACATTCACTGTTTCAGAACTTACGGGCACATATCACCCTCTAACAAAGCATCTCCCATCCTCTTACTCGGGATAATTAGCATAGAATTCCCTCACAAGGCTAGCGTTCTGAAGTAGAATCCTTTCTGGATTAGTGTACCTTTTCCAACCATTCGTCTCGAGCATGGCCCTAATTGGCTCGTAGTCATCATCATCGTCAAATGGCGTGGTCTGGTAGTCCATGCCTCTCTCAGGCATCAATGCTCTAGTGCTTATTTTATTATATCGATCTTTCATCTGTTTGTTGGTAAATCGAGTAACATCATATTCTGGAGCTGATGGAGATGGGGAAGCTCTGGCGGTTCATTTTATAGAGGTCATTGTGCGAGTTGTTGGAAAAATTTCACAGCGTTCCCTTTGTTTCTTTGAGGGTTTCCAACAACTATCACTCCACAGCAATAATAACCAATCAAAATTAGACCACATCAGCAATATGCCGCGAATCAACACTACACAGCAACCCAAAAACACAACAAACACAGCGAACAACCAACACAGCACACATCCAACACCCTGCCAACACATCCCGTACAACCCCTACAACCGCAAACTACTTTCCTACTAGCCTTGAAATTACAAGAACAATGATGAATATTACCTTTTTGAGTAGTTGTTCTTCACCGCTTTCTTGACCCACGTGAAAGAATGATGTTGTGGAAAGATTCTAGGAGTCTTGGGTGGTGATGGTATGTATGGGTTGGAAGGATTTGGGTGAATTTGTGGGAAGTTTTAGGTGGGGGAGAAGGTGTTTTCATTGTTGTAGAGAGAGGGAATGGGTTGAGTTTATGTGGGAAGCGATTTGGGGATTTAGGGCTTTTTATTTTTCTGAAATCGCACTTCGGCACCGCGGTCCTGCAGAGTGGCACCGCGGTGCCGAAAGTATTGTGACCTCTCTGAATATTCAGCACTTCGGTCCTGAAGAATGACACCGCGGTGCCAACCCGATTCCGTATTTTCCTCCATTTTCTTCCTGTTCATTCTCCGATTCCCGCACCTATCATCATATCACAACCAAAAAAATACCAAAAGTGAGACTGTTCAATTTAACTAATTGCAGAATTTAAACATTGGGTTGCCTCCCAAGTAGCGTTGTCTTTAACATCTTTTAGCCAGACACAGGTTCCTTATTCAATCATTAGGGTAAATTAGCCCCACAACCGATCCATTTGAAAATCATTTTCCTCTTCCTTACTCTATTCTTCTTTTTCATAGTATTGGGTTCAGTAAGGTTCACCTGTTTGTCAGCTTTCATGTCATAAACTTTTGTTGCAACTTTCAAACTAGCCTGTGGGTTCACAGCTGGAGGAATGCTCTCTTTAGTGTTGGTCTGTGCTGAACTGATGGGTCAGTTGTGCTTACTGCAAAGCACTTGTTGCTGGCCGGGGACTCAATGGTGGGTTTGAACACCTTGAATATCATCTCTTCTTCCTAAATCCGTAGTCTCAATTCTCCCTTCTCCACATCTATTAGAGCTCTGCCCGTGGCTAGGAATGGTCTCCCCAAAATGATGGGTATTTCATCATCTTCCTCCATGTCAAGAATGAGGAAGTCTGCTGGGAAAAAGAACTTTCCTACCTTGACAAGCACATCTTTCACTATGCCTCTAGGGTGTACCACGGTTTGGTCAGCCAGCTGCAGATTAACTGTGGTTGGTTTGGCTTCCCCAAACTCAATCTCTTGAACACAGACAGAGGCATGAGATTGATACTAGCCCCTAAGTCACAAAGTGCCCTGTTGCATGTTACTTTGCCAATAGTGCAGGACAGGGTGAAGCTTCCTGGATCTTTCAACTTAGGAGGAAGATTCTTTTGGAAGATGGCGTTGCACTCCTTTGTCAGCGCTACTATCTCATAATCCGCCAACCTTCTCTTCTTCCCAAGTATCTCCTTCATGAATTTGAAGTATGCGGGCATTTGTTCTAACGCCTAAATGAAGGGGATATTGATGTGAAGCTTCTTAAATACCTCCAAGAACTTGGAGAATTGCTTGTCTATGGCCTTCTTTTGGAGCCTCTGAGGGTAAAAAAAATCTATCAGTGTATTCCCTCAAAGGTGCTGGTGGAGCTTTCTCAACTGTAGGGTGGTCCTCAGTGACCCCCTCATTTCCTTCCTCAACTGCTTCTCACCCTCTTTCTCATGAACCATTGTGGGTTGGGGAGCAACCTGCTCCAACTGCTTTCCACTCATCAACAACACTGCCTGACACTGCTCTCTTGGATTGACCTCTGTATTGCTTGGGAGAGTACCCTGCGGCATGTTGGTTCCCATCTTCTCCAGTTGCCCAACCTGCATTTCCAGGTTCCTGAGAGAGGACCTGGTTTCAGACATGAACTGATTCTGCGAATTGGTGAGTGTAAGAAATGCAGCTCTCGGCTCATCAGGCTTCTCCTGTTGTATAGGTGGTCTAAACTGCTGGGAAGAGGTAGCCTGATTCTGTGCTTGCTGGTTCTGGTAATTACCTTGATATGGTTGTTGTTGGGCCTGGTCGTTCCTCCATGAAAAGTTAGGGTGATTTCTCCACCCTGGATTGTATGTGTTGGAATTTTAAGGCCGCTGAAAGTTCCCAACTGCCTGAACCTGCTCCATTGACACATTATGCATCTGTCAAAGGAGTGCGGTCCACCACAAATCTCACAATTTACCAACATCTGGACTACATTCACAGACATAGTGTTCTGCTGCAGTTGCTTCGTCAGAAGGGTCACATGTGCATTCAGGGCAGTGATGGCATCTAATTCATGTATGCCTATAGTCTTCCTGCTACTCGCTGACCTGTCATCTGTCCCTTGATGATTATTTGCAGCCATGTCCTCTAGCAACTCATGTGCCTCATTGGCACTCTTCATCATGAACGCTCCCCCTGCTGCAACATCAATTATGGTACGAGTAGTGCCACTCAATCCATTATAAAAAATTTGGATCAACATCCAATTCTCTATGCCATGATGGGGGCATTTTCTCTGTAAATCCTTAAATCGCTCCCATGCATCATACAGCGACTCTCTATCTACCTTATAGAAATTGTTCAACTCTCCCATTAACTTTGTTGCCTTTAAAGGAGGGAAGAACTTTGCGAGAAACTTTTGGGCTAAATACTGCCAGGTGGTGATGGAGTTGACAGGTAGTGAGTTCAACCAGCTCTTGGCTCTGTCCCTAAGTGAGAACGGGAAGAGCCTCAGTCTAATGGCATCGTCGGTAACGTCATTGTACTTGAAAGTGGCACACAACTCCAGAAAGTTGGCAATGTGCATGTGGGGGTCTTCATATAGCAATCCCCCAAACTGTACCATGTTATGGACCATGCTCAGGATGGCTGACTTGATCTCAAAGTTGTTTGCCCCTATTGCTGGGAGCCTGATGCATGTCTGTGCACTAGTAACAGTGGGCAGAACATAGTCTCCCAAGCTTCTTTCCGCTGGAACCTGGACTGGCTCCCCTGTATTTTCAGGACCCTCATTGTTCGCCCCATTCTGATTCGGTTGGTTTTCCATGGTCACTGAATCAAATATCCTCTTGTTTCGTTTGTCCTGCTTGCAAGCTTTCTCAATCTTAGGGTTAAAAGGAATAAGTGTGTCTGATCCTCTTCTTCTTCGCATACACTAAATCTCTTAAATAGACCAAAATCAACAAACAAATAAAGGCAACAGGGTTCTAACAGTAAAAATAAAAAAACAAAAAAAAAAGCCAAAACAGAAATAAAAATATATGGTTCGATATTAGAAGTACGACGGTCCCCGGCAACGGCGCCAAAAACTTGTTAGGACCATGTCCAATTGCTCATGCAAGTGTACGTATCATTCACAAGTAATATAGTCTGTAAGACCGAGTTTATCATCCACAGAGACTGGTTTCTAATTACCGAACATCTATTCTAGATTATCTATTTGGCAAACGATATTTAATTTGGGTTTTTTTCTAACTATAGAATAATTGCGAGAAGTAATCTAAATTATTGGGGTTTAATCAGTTATGAAGGAATTAGGGCTTCCAAAATCCTCGATTATCCACTCTATTCAATCATTAATGCAACTGGAATGACTTCTTCTTCTACGTTAAGATAGCGGTTAACTAGACTGTCTTATATTCCGGTTAGGATATATAATCGCTCAACCCATTGCAGAACCCTTCTATACTTCTATGATAGGATTTACCACATAGGAGGATTAAGAAGTAACCTATAATGCTACACAAGTATCGGGGTACTTTCGTCCGCGATTTTAACATATGTCTATTCAAATACAACATATCCAAATCTCTCCTCTCGGTTCTTGATTCAAAATCATATAGGTTATGATAATTAGTGATCAATTAACTATCAAACATTCATACCAATTATTGAATAAATCTTAATCAAGTGAAGAAGAAATCAACTAATGTATTAAGTCATGAAATAGAGTTTCAAGAGATTCAAAAGGAAATCCCTAATAAAGTGTTTAGCTCCTAGTCATAGTCACACTAAGAAATAATATAATTCCAAACATAAACTGAATTAAAAAGAAAGAAACAAAAGTACTGTGAACTAAAGTCTCCAATTGTAGCTTCAAATCTGCCCTGAGTTGTGTTGTGTGATAGAATGTCCAACTCCCTCTTTAGAATAATCCTCAGGGCTTAAGTATGTTGCAAATTTCGTGCCCTATGGACCCTTCTGCCCTTGGCCAAATTCACTTCGGATCTGAAATTTCCCGCATTGGCACCGCGGTCCTGCAGAGTGGCACCGCGGTGCCGAAAGTCCTGCGGGTTCTCTGATCTTCTGGCACCGCGGTCCTGCTGCTGGGCACCGCGGTGCTGCTTTGCCTTCGTCCGAATCTCCAATTTTCAACCTTTTTCTGCCTCGGGACCCTCCTTTTATGCCTATTTTTCGCTCCTTTTCGTCATTTTGTCTTTTTGAACCGCAGTGACTCAAAAGAAAGAAAAACGACCCTACACGATACTTATTTAAACGAAAATGGGAAAAATACTAACTAAAAATGACTCAAAAAGCGTATACAAAATACGTCTAACACTAATACGGTAATTAGTATACAAAAGGATGTAATCGCGAAATGATTTTGGATACTACAAATGTGACGATGAGAATTAATACTAGTAGTTGTATATTCCCAATGGGGTTATGGATTAGTGTCGTTTTATTAAAATGTTTGGTGTCGAGAAAATGAGACCTATCGAAATTTTCAGGATGTATATTAAAGTGGGGTCTAAGATTAATTAAATGTGAGATTAATTTTAGTGGAGAGGATGATAAAAAGTGGGCAAAATTGTGGGAACTTGTGCCCCTACACGTCTAACAAGAGGGCATCACCAACAAGCAAAATAATTTCAGCCCACATGCTCACATATACCCATACTCCACTCATTCCCTCACCTCTATTTTCGAAACCACTCATTATCCTATCCCTCATATCCTCTCTCCCTCCCACAAATTTTTCCCTCATCCCCCATAGCCAAGAGAAGACTAAACTAACTTCCCTTTCAAGAATAAACTCTTCTACTAATTTCTAAGCAATGGTAAACACCTAAACAGTGGGTCACGGTAACATACTTGTCCGAGAATGGCCCAGAAAACTTCAAGCTTTGGAGATGAACATTTTGGAAGAAAAACATGTAAGTAAGATGGTCTCAAACTTGTAAAGGATGCATGCATGTAATTAAAACTTGAAGAAATGGTGAAAATGGAGCAGTGGGGGCCGAGACTAATGGGGACTGCTTTAGCAAATTGAAGATAAGATTTATTCTTCTTATTTGAGTAGTTGGAGTTATATGATGTGGTAGTTAAGAGATGAACTTGTGTTAAGAGAAATGGGAAGAAAGAAAATGGATTTAGTTGTTGTTGATGTTGTTGTTACCGATTTTGGGGTTGTTTTGTATACATTGGATTTGATGGCTGTTGTTGTTATCATTGTCACTAATTGCATGTTAAAAATTGAAGGAAACCTTGATATTTAAAGTTGTAATTGGTTATATGAAAGTGTTGAAACATGGATTCAATTTTAAGGAATTATGAGAAGAGTTTTGGTATTATGTTGTTGTGACCATGACATCCAAAAATAATCGTGGGTATTGTTGTGTCGAATTCAAGAGATGTTTCGTTGAGTTATAATGCTAGAATTATAAGCTATGAACATGCATATACATTATTGTAATCGCGGATATATGTCTTAAAGGAATTAAGGTGTAGAAGAGTGTTATGTTGCAAACTATAAGACTTGAACTCTCGTTGTTGCTAGAAGTATGGACTATTTTTAAAGGTTGTTTTAATATGGATTAAGGGGCTGGATTTACATGAGAAATAGGTGCATTAGTCACCTTGGTTGTTGTGGTTGTTGTATTACATGAATGTAAAGAGAAAAAATGTATAACGATGGCGTATATGGAATATATAGGACTGTTTTGGTTATGACCTTGAGACGTGTCTTATTATTGATGTTGTTGACCTTTTTTGTGAGTGCAGATATGTATATAACTAGGGGAAGTGCTGCCCGAATTTGTATATAAAAGAAGTTATCGTTCGATATATATAACGTATACTAGTAACCATAAAGTTGATAGACATGTTATTATTGTTATAGGTTGAAGTACTAATTGAGACGAATTCTAAATATTGAGTTGGTTAGTTCGACAATAAAGTATGTGAAACTATCCTTTCTTCTTTTGGCATGATTTATATAAAATGAGTGTACGGCGGACGTACATAATTCTATTGAATCCTAAGTCCTAGTGATACTTGATATGATAGTTGTCTTTGATTTTACAAGTGATAGTTCATTTTATTTATTTCATTGAGAGCCAAATGATGATTTAAATTGTATAAAGTTACTCCTGATATTCTATTCGTGCTTGATGTGATTATATTAATTCACCGAGTCCCGGGCCGGGTATGTACATATATGATGATTTTACCGAGTCCCAAAATGGGCCAGGTACGATATACGTGGACAGGCATCCACATAATTTTACCGAGTCCCAGAATGGGTCGGGTACGGTATGTGCACATTATATGATTTCATCGAGACCCTCACTAGGGGGTCGGGTACGATATGTATATGTATATGACTTCATTCACGAGTCTCATAATAGGCCGGGTACGGTATACGATGTGGACATATGTGACTCTCATTTCATAAAGCACAGTTGCATTGGTATTTTTGATTATTATACTTGTAGTACTTCATGTTTTATATACTCAGTACATTATTTCGTACTGACCCCCTTTCCTCGGAGGGCTGTGTTTCATGCCCGCAGGTACAGGTACTCAGTTTGGTGATCCTCCAGCTTAGTATTTTCCGCTCAGCTATTTGGAGAGCTCCATTGTTCCGGAGCTTAGTCATTTTGGTACAGATCCTTGCTATAGACTTATACACATTCAGGGGTACGGCGGGGCCCTGTCCCGTCCTATTTCACTGTTAAACTCTTAGAGGTCTACAATCATGTGTGGGTTGGATATTTGTGGATTGTAGACGTGTTTTGGTCAGTTGTACTGTTGTACTTCATTTTGGGATGTTCTCGTATATAGTGGCAGCCTTGTGGGCTTGCCTATGTTGATATGGTTTACAGATTTCTACATTATCCTTGGTATCTGTGTGATTATATGTGACAGGTTGGTATAAGGGTGCCCAGGTAGGGCACCAGTCGCGTCCCGTCGGGTCAGGTCGTGACATTTAATGGTATCAGAGCAGTTCGTCCTCGGAATGTCTACAGACCGTGTCTAGTAGAGTCTTGCGTATGGGTATGTTTTGCACCATACTTATACACGGGAGGTTGTCGGACATTTAAGATGTTATCTTTTCTTCTCATTCTAGATCATGTGATAGAGCTATGTTATTAGGATAATCGCTCTCTGACGAATTATTGTATTTACAGCTATGCCATGAAAAAGACACCGCTTGCAGGCAAATCAAGAGTTATGAGCTACTAGTCGATCCGAGAGTTACTAGGCCCGCACCGCCTATGCCCGAGATCAGCACTCCCGCCAATGAGCTCACACGCCTCCACCTCTAGAGGCTCCAGTTCATGGGGCAGCTGTTACACCCCGTAAATTCCAGGACATGTATATAAGAACGTATGTAAGAAATCAGGACGTTAAGAATTGAGACTTGTAGAATTTAACGGAATTATGGAAATGTCGGGAAACGAAATATTATAACGAATGGGAGGGCGACAGGTGTCCCCCCCCCCCCCACATGGACTTGGTTGATTTTAGACAAGGCTAAAATGGTCAAATGACCAAGGTAAGATGATCAAGTCTTGACAAGCCCAAAGCTTGATATAATTGACTAAGTCAATAATCCCACTTGACTATAGATATTTAAATCTTCTTCATCCAAACCCCAACAAGTGTTTTAATCTTGACCCTCCATTTAATTATATATACACCCATATAGCAAGACAAGTCTCAACACTTAGAAAAAATTAGAGAAACTTGTGTGTTCTTTCTAAGAGCTCTCGGCTAAGCTCCAATAGAAGAAGAAATTTTTTTCATTTGTTGTTCATAATTCACAATACTTAAACCCAAGGTTCCTAGGAGTATTACAAGGATATCTCAATAGAAAGATCCCGGAAAAACTACGTTTTTACATTAGTCGCAAGATGAAAACCTAAGTTGTTTTCATAAGTTTTGTTTGGAAATTGAAGGTAAGTTGTTTATGAACTTCTAAGGGCTTCAAATAGCGGATTGGAGCATGAAGGAAAGGAGCTAAGTTTCTAAGGAGTGACTTTGAATCTTGGAGTTGGATTAAGGCTTGTCAAGGTAACAATCTTGTCCTCTTAGTGATTAAAGATTACATGTTGTTGTAATTATATATATAAACAAGCTTGAGATGTATATAATGGAGATTGATAAGTGTTATGGATAATGGAACCACTAAATCCGAAACTAGCATGTTTAGTCTTTGAGATTGTAATTCAATTTAGTTATTAGTTTTAGTCATCGCATGTTATATAAAGAAGGGATTATAGTTGCTAAAACGTTGGTTGCGACTATATAACATGTTAGGACGACAATATGGATTGAAAAGGAATTGGAAAGGATGATATGTTGTTGTACCTATTAGCCGGGAATGGCTTTGTCTATTGAACTACTTGGTATTAATTGTGGGGCAGAATTTTACACGTCCTGTAAGGCGTGTAATCCCCTTTGATTGGTTGATGTGTTGAGCCTTAAATGTGGCATATTGGTTATTGATTTCGGGCCTTGAAAAGGTGGAATAGTATGTAGAAACAAAGGAAGTGCTGTCCGATTTTCCGTAGAATAAGTGACTTTACACTTAGAATATTCTACGTTAGAAAGCTAGAAGTTGATAGACGTATTATGGTCATTATAGGTTGACATACTACGTGCGGCATATTGGACTTAGCACGTGGATTGACCGAAGAGGTATGTAGAACTTTCCCTATCTCTTGAGCATGAGTTTTATAAATGTATAGTACGGTAGGCGTACGAGTTTTAAAGAAATTCGGTTTTGTTTTGATATCATTAACTTGATATAAGAATGTCTAAGTTTGGTTGAGTTAGGTAATTAACTCATTTGATTTTTAAAGAATGAAAATGTCTTAGTTCCTAAAGCATAAAGTTATTATAACGGTTTTATGGGAAGTTGGTTATAACAACTTTATGGAAAGTTAAAGGAATGGTTTTCTCTAGTAATGTAAACAAAGATAAATGACAATGAAGAAGGGCAAATATTGATTTAAAGGCATCAATAGCTTAAATTTTTACAGTAAAAGTCACTTGGTTTAGAAGCCTATAAATGTATTTCTAAAGGTATAGTGACTTGTCTTGAAAAGTAGATATGACTTGATACTACGGGTATTAGTATCTTTGGGGTTTTATATGAAAAAGAGTCATTTTAAAAGAATAGAAGTACGTAGTACTTTGGGTTAAATTCCCGAATTTTTCATGATATGATAGTGCCTTAAGTTAAATAAAATGAGAGTGCATGCTAATTAAGTCTAATGAGAAGTTAAGGGATTTCTTAACTTGCTTATGTTATTTATGGTAGCCGGTTGTTCTTGTGTTATATAATTCTTTACGGGTTCATTCCCCGGGCATGTTGCATTTTGCATATTCCGTGGATTTGCTCCCCACGATGCGAGGAAGTTACCTCATGTGAGTCTGTAGGGCTCATGCGGGTGAAATAGTCCCATACGGGGCGAACCAGTCCTATGCGAGGAAATTACCTCATGCGGGTCCACACGGCCTAATGCGGGTGAAATAGTCTCAGGAGTAGGATTGCGTGATAATACTACGGGCGGATGGTCCTAGGTTAATCACAGGCTTCCTATTTTAAGAACCATAAATGTTTATTTTGTTACTCTCATTGTTAGTAAGGCACAGTATACTGTTAATTTGATTATCATACATGTCTCCAGCTTTATTTTAGACTTATGATGTAAATTATAGTATTTCCGCTTACATACCGTACATATCAGGTAATCGACCTTTTCTGGGGCTGCGTTCATGCCGCAGGTAGGGGTAAGCAGGTTGTGGATCCTCACTCTTAGGATCACTGATCATTTGTCAGAAGCTCCATTTCTCTCGAGGCTTGTCTTTTTGTACGGTTTCCCTGATGTTGTAGATTTATGTACATTCAGGGGTATGGCGGGGCTCTGTCCCGTCATAGTTGTTATGTAAAAATTCTTAGAGGTCTGTAGTCATATCTTGTGGATTGAGTTGTAAAAACAAAGATGTAACTGTTTTTTTGGTTATGTATATTTTTCGGAAGGTGGCCTTATCGGCTAGCCTGTTGATATTTAATGTCTAGTACTTTATGAGTTTATGTATGTTCTGCTGCTATTCTTTGATGTATACCTATGAGGGGTGCCCAGGTAGGGCACCGATGCCCGGGTCGGTCGTGACAGCAAAGATCACCACCGATTCCCAAGGCCCCAAAGACTGAGCCTCTAGCTCTCACCAGGGCGAAGGATGTGGCCACGAGAGATGCGCTTTAGTCTTGACCAGATTAGTGGCAGGGCAGACTCGCAGGCATGGACTAGGAGTTGACCATAGAGCTGATAGTTTGAGGGTTCATGACTTCTTGAGTTGTAATCCTCCAGAGTTTTTCGGGTCAAAGCCCGAGGATGATCCGCAGGAGTTTATTCGGCAGATGCAGCATACATTGAGGATCATCAAGGCTTCTGAGACTGAGTCTGTTGAGTTGGCTTCGTATCGATTACGGGATGTAGCTGTTAATTGGTATGAGTCTTGGGAGTTATCTAGGGGTGAGGGTGCTCCTCCAGCAGTATGGGATGAGTTTACAGAGGCCTTCTTTGACCACTTCTTGCCTCTAGAGATGAGGAGAGCTAGAGTTGATATATTCTTACATTTGAGGCAGAGTGACAGAAGCATTCACGAGTATAGTCTGGAGTTTGATTCGTTGGCTAGATATGCGCCTACTATTGTAGCTGATATGGCGGATAGAGTGCACCGTTATGTGATGGGACTAGATCGTTATTTGAATGATGGTTGTATGGCAGTGGCTCTTCAGTAAGGTATGAATATTTCTCGGATACATGCATATGCACAGGGAGTAGAGGACGTCAGCCAGATAGGGATCACGACAGAGGCCAGCATAAGAGGGCTAGGTCGGCTGGATATACTGGGAAGTTTTGAGGCGGGCAGCCTCAGTAACATGTTAGATATTCTTCCCAGCCAGCACAGAGTGCACCCCACACCACATGCGCAGAGATTTGGCCGCATGGTATTCGAGAGTTGGTCGAGCCCGTGGCTTCAAGTTCACAGATGAACATGGGTTCTAGCCAGTCGAGACCACTTTTGCCTCGGTGTTCTCGGTGTGGTAGGTCCCATTTTAGGGAATGCCGCTTTACTACATGTGCTTGATTTTCTTGTGGCCGCCAAGGCCATATGATGATAGAATGTCCTTATAGAAGTGATACAAGTGGTATGGCTCAGCCTACTGGATCGGTTGACGGTTCGTCTTCTTCTATAGTTATGCGCCCCACAGGGCAAGGTGTTCATATGCCAGCAGGTCCTGGTAGAGGTTGTGGCAGAGTTTCCAGTTCTAGTGGTCCCTCAAACCGCATATACGCTTTGGTTAGTAGGCAGGATCAGGAGGCGTCACCAAATGTGGTTACAGGTATATTATTGATCTTTTTCCGAGATGTATACGCATTGATAGATCCAAGTTCCACCTTATCATTTGGTTCGAGTGCATGATGTAGAAGCGGAGGTACCGGCTCTTCGATCCATTTCGGTAGTTAGTGAATTCCCAGATGTATTCCCAGATGATCTTCCAGGTCTTCCTCCAGAACGGGAGATAGAGTTCAATATAGATATACTACCAGATACCCGACCCATATTTATTCCTCTTTATAGAATGGCACCTGCAGAGCTGAAGGAGTTAAAGGAGCAGCTGAGGGACTTGTTGGAGAAAGGCTTCATCAGGCCTAGTACATCACCTTGGGGAGCACCGTATTATTTGTGAGGAAGAAAGATGGATCGTTGTGGATGTGTATTAATTATTGGTAGCTGAATAAGGTAACAATAAAGAACAGGTATCCCCTCCCCAGGATTGATGATTTATTTGACCAGTTGCAGGGTGCTAAGTATTTTTCGAAGATAGACTTGCGGTCGGGTTATCATCAGGTGTGGGTAAAGGAGGCAAATATTCCGAAGACAACATTAAGGACCCGATATGATGATTTTACCGAGTCTCAGAATGGGCCGGGTACGATATACGTGGACAGGCATCCATATGATTTTACCGAGTCCCATAATGGGTCGGGTACGGTATGTGCACATTATATGATTTCACCGAGACCCTCACTAGGGGTACGGGTACGGTATGTAATATGTATATGACTTCATTTACCGAGTCCCATAATGGGCCGGGTACGGTATACGATATGGACATATGTGACTCTCATTTCATAAAGCACAGTTGCATTGGTATTTTTTATTATTGTACTTGTATCATATTATCTTTTGGCCAGTTATGATCTTTCTTGCAGTACTTCATATTTTATATATCCAGCACATTATTTTGTACTGACCCCTTTCCTCAGGAGGCTGCGTTTCTATTACACCCCGTAAATTCAAGAGAATAAGTAAAGAACGTACGAGGGGCAATAAGATTTGAATTTGGAAAGTTAGGTTGGCAAAAATGTTGTAGGCAGACTTTCAGTCAACTTTGGAATGGTATATCTCCTAGTTCTTTAGGAGTTTTGAGGTGTTTTAAAAGACTAGTATGAAGTTCATTGAGTCTAGTTTCCAACGCAACAAACCGTTCGTCGATGGGACATCGGAGAAGAAAGTTATGGAAGTTACAAGTTCAGTGCGCAGTCAAAAAGGAAAACATTTTCGGTCAGGGGCCACAGCGCCGCGGCGCCGGATGCAGGGCCGCGGCGCCGGTTATGCTGAGAATTCTCTGAGGTTGCAGCGCCGCGGCGCCGGAAAGCAGGGCCGCGGCGCCGGAAGTTCTGAAAATTCGCGGAGGTTTCAGCGCCGCGGCGCCGAGGCGGAGTTTTTGCGAAAACTGAGGGAAAAATCAGATATTTTCTTTTAAAAAGGCCATGAGAGGGTGACAAGTGTCCCCTCCATATGCTTTTTGCATGTCCTATTTATTGACCAAGTCTTGAAGACTTGGTCATTCTTCAAAGCTCTCCCTTCTCTCTAAAATTAAAAGCTCTCCCTTCTCTCTAGAAATTCAAGAAGAAACCAAGGCCTAGAGGAAAATTTCAGGAAAAAATGGCAAGAAGGAAACTTGTTGGCAAGCTTGTTGGAGTTTTGTGGAGGTGATTGTGGAAAGAAGACAAGTGAAATTTGTTGGATTAATTTGGGTAAGCTCTAAGGTAACAATCCTTTCTCTTTTGCTAGTAAATTGTGTTGCATGTGTGGAAGAAAAGATTTGTAGTTGTCAATATTGCTCTTAGATATATTGCATGTAGGAATTGGATAAGAATTTGGATTAAAAAGGAATTGGATAAGAATTTATGTTGTTTACCTCAAAGTTGCCGAATTGGACCTTGTAGTTTGTACTAGTTTGATATCAATTGTGGGGAGGAATTTTACACGTCTAGTAGGCGTGTAATCCCCTATTGTTAACTTCATTGTTGAGCCTTAAGTGTGGCGTATTTGGTTATTGAATTCGGCCTTGAAAAAGGTGGCAAAGCATGTAGAAACAAAGGAAGTGCTGTCCAAATTTCCGTAAAATAAGGGACTTTTCAATTAGAATGTTCTACGTTAAGGATAGAAGCTAATGGACGTATTATGGTCATTATAGGTTGGCATACTACGTGCGGTGTATTGGACTTGGCAAGTGGGTTAACCGGAGAGGTATGTGGAACTTTCCTATCTCTTGAGCATGAGTAGTTATAACTGTATAGTACGGTAGACGTACGTGATTTAAATGAAGTAAATCCATTTGATATACTTGACTTGTTTTAAAAATGTCTAAGTTGGTTGAGTTAGAGAGTTAACTCACTTGTTCTTGAGGAATGATTTATTCTAGATAAGGTAGACAAGTATTTCTTGACATGAAAAAGTATAGAATACTTGATGTGGAGGTATTGAGTATTGAATTATTCTAAAGATAAGAGACCTGATTTTTAAGTTAAGAAACTTGTGTTCTAAGGTTATGAGACTTGAAGTGTTTTGAAAGTTGTGTAACTTGATTTGAAGTATAAGTCCCTTGGTCATAAAAGAACGAAATTGTCTAAGATATAAGGAGTTATAACGGCTTTTTGGGAAGTTAGTTATAACGGCTATATGAAAGGATAAGGACGTCTTAGTTCCTAAAGCATAAAGTTAGTATAACGGCTTTATGGGAAGTTGGTTATAATGACTTTATGGAAGGTTAAAGGAATGGTCTTCTTGAGTAAGGTAAACAAAGATGAAAGAATCGAAATTAAGTAGGGCAATTTGATTTAAAGGCATCAATTGCTTAGAGTGTAAAATGGGGGTTTTATGTGAAAAAAGGATCTTTTGAAAGAGTAGAAGTACATAGTACTTCGGGTTAAATTCTCCGGATTTGATTAAGCAATAAGAAAGTGCCTTAAGGTCATAAAAATGAGATTCATTTTGTATATTAATGAAAGTCTAAAGAAGTTATGAAGTTTACTTGGACGTACCGACAGTGATGTGTGATTCCACGGGTATGCTTCCATTGTCTTAGTGTGAGTTTACTTGGACGTACCGACAGTGATGTGTGATTCCACGGGTATGCTTCCATTGTCTTAGTATGAGCTTACTTGGACGTACCGACAGTGAGGTGGGATTCCACGGGTATGCTTCCATTGTGGTTTATCCTTGGACATGCTTACGATGAGGGATTCCGAGGCATGCACCTTGGACATGCTTACGATGAAGGATTCCGAGGCATGCGACCAGGATGCGGGTTAAATTCCCGGATACGATTATTACCCCATTGATTAGCTCCCCATGAAGTCATGTACCCGAGATGAGGGATTCCACGAGCATGGGATATATATATATATATATATATATGTGTGTGTGTGTGTGTTGTATGTGTGTACGCCGACAGTGAGGTAGGATGCCACGGGCGCGTCACATGGTTATATGTCACTCTTACGGCCGTCGGCAGTGACGGGGGATTCCACGGGCAGAGGATTTATGTGTATATGTGTTGTTGTGTGTACGCCGACAGTGAGGTAGGATGCCACGGGCGCGTCACATGGTTAGCTTTTATACCTAGCGGTCGGCAGTGATGGGGGATCCCACGGGCGCGTTTCGATGTTTAAGGGCTGGTGTTCATAGCCCTGGTGTGACTATGGTTCATATGTTGAGACAGGCTGTACAGGGTAAAACTGACTTTCATTACTCTCACTTCGGTAAGGCACAGTGTACTGTTAATTGGGTATCATACATGTCATCAGCTTTATTTTAGACTATTATGATTTAAATTTCAGTACTTTCAGTTTTGCATATTTGGTACATGTTGTACTGACCTCCTTCGGGGGGCTGCGTTCATGCCGCAGGTTGAGGTACATAGCTTGCTGATCCGCACTCTTAGGATCACTGTTCAGTTCTTGGAAAGCTCCATTTCTCCGGAGGCTTGTCTTTTGGTACGGTTCCCTGAGGTTGTAGACTTTTGTACATTCAGGGGGTATGGCGGGGCCCTGTCCCGTCACAGTTGTTATGTAAACTCTTAGAGGTCTGTGGTCATATCTTGTGGGTCACTTTATAAAAAAAATTGAGGAAGCTGCTTTTGGATCTATATGTCCAGGAAGGTGGCCCTATCGGCTAACCTATTATTTATTTCATTGTTAAGTTTATGTATGTTCCGCTGATTATCTCTGATGTATACCTGTGAGGGTGCCCAGGTAGGGCACCAGTCGCGGGCCCGGGGTCGGGTCGTGACAGTTTCATGCCCGCAGGTACAGGTACTCAGTTTGGTGATCCTCCAGCTTAGAATTTTCCGCTAAGCTATTTGGAGAGCTTCATTATTCCGGAGCTTAGTCATTTTGGTACATATCCTTGCTATAGACTTATACACATTCAGGGGTACGGCGGGGCCCTGTCCCGTCCTATTTCACTGTTAAACTCTTAGAGGTCTACAGTCATGTGTGGGTTGGATATGTGTGGATTGTAGACGTGTTTTGGTCAGCTGTACTGTTGTACTTCATTTTGGAATATTCCCGTATATAGTGGCGTTCTTGTCGTCTTGCCTATGTTGATATGGTTTACAGATTTCTACATTATCCTTGGTATATGTGTGATTATATGTGATAGCTTGGTATAAGGGTGCCCAGGTAGGGCACCAGTCGCGGCCCGTCGGGTCGTGACACAAACGTTTTCATCTAATAGTTTTGTTGGGCGATATTTGATTAATGAATCTACCATAGTGCACACAGATGGATTCGCCAAAGAAGGTGAAAATGTATGTTAGTTTTCTAACATAAGGGTAGAGAATAAATAGCTAAGAAATATATTGTGAATTATCATCAGTATGATCCTCGTTAAAACAATAATTCAAGTCAAATGCTAGAATTATTTGCTGACTCAACTATTTCATATTTCAGCTGTAAGATGATCTAAATGTCCATGAAGGATAGAGTTTACTACATGTGTGAAGCATAGTAGACAAATCGGTTTCAAACTCAATAATCTTGAAAAAGGAGAGGAGCAAATGATCAAAATGATCATAATAATGAGACAATGTGCTCTTGAAGAGTCTACGACATAACACTTCATACAACGTCGTACAAGGTTTAGGTACCTGAAAATGAAGTAATAAGATGTCAATAAGTTATATCTAACTGCAAACCGATACAAAATGATATCACGTCGATGATATATTTGATACAATATAGTGCACAATAGTGTATAATATTATGAGGATCTAAATTCTGCGTCTCTTAAAGCATATTGATGTAGGAATAATTATCAAGTAGATACATCTTAGTAAATTTACTGGACCTGCAGTACTTACATGAGAAGATGTCATGTAAATTTAATACTAAATGAGAATTTTCAATCTATATGGCTCACATGATAAAATTATATGATTGTTTTTAAGGATTCAAAATGTCTGAAACATATACAAGTTACTGAAAAACTTGTTTGTAGTCCATAAAGGGATTAAATGAACTAAGGTTGATATACTGAAATCACCTTAATAATTATTTATTGATGAATGGTACAAATATGACTATGTTTAACCTCTTTCCTTTATGATATTCAAAATCTTTCATAAGGTTGTGCAAGTTGCTGACTTGAATGTGATTGGAGATTTTGAATAGTTTTCGAAAAGCAGTAGACTACCTGCTAAAAGAAGTTGAAATAAGAAATTTGGATTGGTTCTGAAGTGTCATATATTGGTTCAATTGAAGCATTTATTTATCTTGTTATAACTATGAGCATGATATAACTTATTTCTTACACAGAGATACTGAAATAAGATCAATTACATATTATCGATTTGATGAGAGAATTTTTTCAAAATTAGGGAGACAAAATAATGTAATAAAAAGAGATTTTTTTTGGAAAAATCTAACATCGCCTCATCTTGATCTACGTGCTTCTATTAGTGAGTAAAGGTCCAAAATATTATTCACTTGCAGAAAATGGCAAATCAAATGTCAGACACATTTACAGATTTGAAAAAAATTACCAAATCACATATCCTTGCAGAGAATGTCCCAATTCAAATTGATGTCCCTGCAGGACCATCTAATAGTGTCATAGCAAATGAGTCCAAAGCACGCCTGAAGCGTGATAGATCATTGGGTTCTAAGGATCAAAATTCTAGAAAAGGAAAATAAATGGTCAAGATGACACTAAGATATAATCTCATAAAGAGATGCAATATTTGATCAATCCTGATATTCTTGAAGAAATCAACGAGCCACAAACTCAAGAAAATGAAGAATTGATGAAGGATTCATAAAAGGAGAAAGGACAAACACATTTCACCAAAGTTGTTTTTGGCAATAAGAGCTCCAAAATAATGGTGATATCAACGTGCAACAAATTCGTTCAAGTGATAATATGACTGATTTGTTCACTAAGTCTCTGTCAACTGCAACTTTTGAGAAAATGGTACACAAGATTGGAATGCGAAGACTCAAGCATTTGTCCTGAAATTCTCATCCGGGGGAGTTAATACATGTTGTACTCTTTTTTCCGTATAAGATTTTGTCCCACTGGATTTTCTTTGTAAGATTTTTAACGAGGCAACCAAAATATGTATTATTAGAAATATATATACTCTTTCCTTCACTAGAATTTTTTCCCATTGAATTTTTTCTAGTAAGATTTTAACGAGACACGTTATCTATGAACATCCAAGAGGGAGTGTTATAAAATATACATCATTTGTATGTATGTCCATATACATTCACTAACTTTTTGTATGCTACATGTACCTATTAATTTGGGTACTTAATATTTGTAACCTCCATTGGGTGGTTACATGTACCTATTAATTTGAGCACTTAATATTTATAACCTTCATTGGGTGGTTTCATCATAAAAATTGTAATGTTATTCACCTTTGAAGGATGACTAACATACACTTGAAATAAGAAGAAAGTCTCATCTTCCTCTCTACTTCTTTGTCTACATCTCTTGTCTTATATTGCTATCATTTTATAACAATATTATTAGTATAAATGCTTTATTTTGTCAATCGCAACAAAAAGTAAGGGTAGTTCTCAATCCTCTATGCTACCAATATGATATCTCTTGTGTACCATTATTGCATCACACCGGACTGCTGAAATTCTTGAATGAAACACTACTCAGTCCTACATGATACCATTATGATATATATCATATACTCAGATGGTGTCATAAATGACTGCATATACCATGATGGTATCATGAAGGAATGCTTCAATAATTCAAAGAGAGTCTTTCATGATACTATCATGGTATATAAATCTACACATATGGTATCATGGAGGACTGCTTCATTCCTTTAGTGACATTCTTCAATCCTATATAATACCATCAAGGTTTAAAAATACTGAGATGATGTCATGTAGGACTTCTTGAGTCCTTCACCTGTGTCAGCACTCTTGCATGATACCATCATGATATATACCATATTTTGAACTTTTGGTGTTTTTTATATATCACGTAAAAATAATTAGAAAAGAATAGAGCCACATGATATCTCATATACTAGCAAGATATCATAGAGGATTGATTCATTCCTTTAAAAAAGAGCTCACTCATCTATGATATCACATGATATATTATATACTGACAGAGCATCATAGAGAGTGGTTAATTCCTTAAAAATAAAAACACTTCTCAATCCTCTATAATACCCACATGATATATATTATATACTGATATAGTATCATAAATGATTGATCAAATTTTAAAAAAAAACCATCAATTTATTATGATACCTACATGATATATCATATATCGACAGAGCATAATAAAGGACATGTTTATTCTTTCAAAAGAAAAAGAAATTTATAAAAAAATAACAAACAAAATACAGATTAAACTTAATTTTGATATTTTAATTTTATATCATTTTAGCAAGGTTTACTTGTGAAAAAAAATAAAAAAATAGATTCATATTTTAGATATAAGTTTTATTTTTATTTGTAAAAGAAAAATTATAAGAATACATTTTCTATTAATTTAGGTTTTAATAAATAAGTTAGTGATTTTATATTTTTCTTAATCAATTTAGGTTGTAATAAATAAGTTAGTGATTTTATATTTGTATATTTAATTTTTCTATATTTTTATTGGTCTACAAATAATTATATTTAGAAAAACAAAAATATAAATAACAAAAGAACAAAACCTAAAAAGACTAAAAAGCCAAAGATACAACAACAACATACCTAGTGAAATTCGATAACGTGGAATCTAAGGAAGATAAAATATACGCAGATCTTATCTTTATCCTGATAAATAGATAACCTATTTTCAAAAAATACTCGGCTCAAGACAAAAACAAAGATAAAAATCACTTTATTAACAACACCGATTCGGTCACGTCACATCATCAAGCGTTCTTCGGTCAATTCAGAGAATGGACATATCGGGTAAATATTTTACCCCGTGTTGATAGTAACTATAATTAAATTCAACGGGGGTATACTAGAATGGTCATTCGCACAAATTCCCCTATTTCGGGGTGGTCTTTAATTTGTATCCTTAAAATTTGAGTAATTTAATTTTTGTCCTTTATTATTTTTACCGCGATATAATTAGAATTTCGTATTAGTGTTATATCTTCGGCATATGTATGATACACAACCCACCGATTATGTCAGATAAGAGATAACTGTCAAACTCAAACATAATATGAAAAAAATACATAATTTCATATTTCGATAGACATAATTAGCATTAATTTCAACATATGTATAATACATCAACATAAACTATGTCGGATAAGACATAATTTTCAACACTCAACATAATTTTAAAAATTACTATAAAACTATGC
The DNA here is from genome assembly GCA_029844215.1 of Przewalskia tangutica. NCBI lineage: Eukaryota > Viridiplantae > Streptophyta > Magnoliopsida > Solanales > Solanaceae > Przewalskia > Przewalskia tangutica. Next base: position 33,257,455 of record CM056732.1, read on the forward strand.
CGCGTGACTTAATTCCTACATAATTTATGTCGCGTGATGCAATTCAGTTTTTGAAGAAAAAAATATGATATAGACTATGTCTTGCGAAAAGACCTGAATATTTTTATAGAAAAAAATGCTGACAAATCAAGTCTTCAGATTTGAGTTGAGGCACAAATATTTTCAAAAGCAAAGTTATGATTTCAAACTATGGATATGGCCCAAAGGCTCACGAGTCACGACTCACTAAGATAACTTAAAGACCCTCTCATATCTTTATAGTTATTAAGTAGTCCATTTATCTATTAAGTTTTGAAAGTTGAATAAATATTTTTAGTTCACAGTCTATAAATACAAGATTTCCGGAAATAACCCTTTTTAGATATAGCCAAAATTGCTAAGATTAATTCACTAGTTGAATAAATTTAATAGTTAAATGCTAAAGTACAAATAACTTTCAAAAATCAAACTCTTAAGATCTTATTTTACAAAAAATACACTATTTTTAGCCCTGAAAATTTCAGACTTTGCCGATAACCGCATGTGCATGTGCAGACTTTCTGAGGTGCGTTACATCTTTGTTGAGAGATCATTTGAACCCTTATCCATTTTTTGGTATCAAACATAGTTTTAAGGATAAACCTTTAGTCAAATTAGATTCCTAAGTCGAGAAATAATATTAGTTCGCTACTCTGTTTTCTAAAAGTTGTTGAATACGGTTTTAATCGAGTTTAAAAATGGGTAGTAACACCTATTTTTGTTAAATCAATTTGTGTGTGTTTACGTCGGGTTCGTACACGCAGCGAAATTTGAAAATTTATGTTTCAAACCCGACGACGGTCGAACTGTAATATGATAAGTAATGAAAATACAAAGTACAAAATTAATGTAAAACTTCGACAGAAGATTTACATTCAAAGCAACAATCAGCCAAACAGTTGAATCTGTTACTTTGTGTAGTCCGAGGATGCACACGCAAACGTCCCTCGATTTGTAAGTTCAGAGAACTGTGATGTAATTTGCTAAGTCAGGAATGCTAGAGATTCTGACAAAGTTTTAGAAGAGATTTACCTCTCTTAGGTTTAGTGTCTTAAAATGGGAGGGTAAGCCCTCATTTATAGTTTTAAACAGAGACTTAGGGTTTCCGTGGGCTGGGCCCAGAAAATCGATCGCGTAATTCGACCGCCAAAGCCACGTCTTGGCACCGCGGTGCTGGCATGTGTTCCTGGCACCGCGGTCCTGAATCAAGGCATCGCGGTTCCGTCCTATTTTCTACCCACTTTCCCATTTTAATGTCCCTGTAATCAACCGAACATTTAGATATGATCTTCTTCTAATTACATCCTTCAATCGACGGAACATTTGACTTAGTTTAGCTACACAAAATATGTGAATTGAACCTATATGTGAGAAGATAAAATCCCTACATTCATGACACACTCAATCAAGCTTAGGATTTGTCAAGTGTCTATCCAAATGGCTTGATTATTAAAACTCGTCTATATTAGTTGACAACAGGACCATGTCACAGACATGTCCATTGCATTGGTCAATGACTTAGTCAACCTAATACCATATGAGTACCTGAGTGTTCACTCGAATATAAATTCAAGGAATGAATCCTTTCTTGGCTCACATACCACCTTTAATCTACTTCGTAATGCACCCAAAACAAGTCGCGTCTCAACCTATAAGACATTTGAGCTTAGGACAGGATCAAAGTACATTACTCCGTAAACAAGATGATATTGACCTCAAGTCTAAGGAATTTTATCTCCCACACGCCGATGACATTATAGACATATAACAAACCAGTACATCAGCAGGGCATACCAATACTTCAACAAGTATCCATGTGTCCATCACGAGTTGTCATAACTCGTAGCAAGTGAGACATACTACATCCCCTAAGGATATGATGCAGACCACATGTCGACGTATCGCATAACATCGATATCCCAATTTCGATGATCATTAGTCGAGGTAATTTAAGAGTTACGTTATAGCATTAATTCTCACATCATTAATAAACACGTAACCTCCAGGGATGCATTTATAGAAAATTATAAACAATCAACTAATAATTCAACAAATGCAAATTGTCATAATATTAATCACTTTTTATATAAATACGAATGTGTATAAAGTACATTGTGTCCTAATACAGATTGTCTCTAGGACATACATATACTTTCAATATCCCACTTTGCCTAGAGCCAATCACCAACATATCTAATACTCATGTTCTCAAAATGACCGTTATGCTTAATGGTTTAGTAAACGGGTCTGCTAGATTATTGTCTGTGGGAATATAATCTATCTTGATATCTTCAGCTTCCACCATCTCTCTCAGGATGTGGTACTTCATTGGTACATGTTTGTTTCTGTTTGTTGATCTTAGTTCATTTGCCTGTGCAATCGCACCAGTGTTGTCACAATAAACAGTTATTGGACAACTAGCACTCGGAACAACCTCTAGTTCCTTCAGGAACTCAGATCTTAATTCCCAGAATGTAGCAGGCTTCACCTAAATCCTTCATCATGAAGGTCTTGGACAACCAATTCTTAACTGACTGCATGAGGGTCTTATTATCTCCCATTATCAATATGTCATCAACATATATTATAATGAAGACAATACCCTCATCATTGCGTTTGGAATAAATACAAGGATCCTCTTTTCTTCTGACAAAATCAAAAGATTTGATAGCATTGTCAAAATAAATGTTCCAACTCCTAGAGACTTGCTTAAGTCCATAAATGGACTTCTGTAGCCTGCACACATCATTTGGTCTGGACTCACATGAAAAACCCTCAGGCTGTTTCATATACACTTCCTCAATTAGATTACCATTGAGAAATGCAGTTTTGACATCCATCTGTCAAATGTCATAATCATAGTGTGCAGCTATTGCAAGCAAAATTTGAATAGATTTTATCTTAGCCACCGGTGAAAAGGTTTCATCATAATCCACACCAGGACGCTGAGTAAAACCTTTAGCCACTAGTCTAGCTTTATAAGTCTGAACCTTGCCAGATGCATCAATCTTCTTCTTGAAGACTCATTTGCATCCTATGGGTTTAACCCCATTCGGCTAATCAACCAAGTTCCACACCTGATTGATATACATAGATTCTATTTCGGTTTTCATGGATTCTTGTCATCTCTTCGAATCAATTTCTAGCATTGTTTCGCTGTAGGTTCTAGGCTCGTCATCATCTGGAATATCTAGCTCATTTTGTATTTCCACAAACAGATTTAGTCTTTCCGGAGGACGATGAGATCTAGTGGACCTACAGAATTGATTGTTTTGCAGTTCAGTTACAGGTATGTTCTGACTGTGAGTAGGTTCTTGCACGCTGGTCGATCCACCAATATTAGAGCTTTCAGGAATATCATTTTCATATCTTTCCTGAATGGGAGGAAATGCAACTGGTGCACTTGCTCCCAAGGTCTGTGCCAGAAGATCTTGCATTTCTGCATTATTCCTCGTAGCACTCCCACTGGCCGAAGGAGGTACCATAAATACCCAATCTTCGCCAGAAACTCCCACTGAATTCTTGCCTTTATCATCGGGCAAAGATTCAACCTCTATATTACTTTGTCTTAAATTTCTTGAAGTTCTATCTCCGTGCAACTCTCATCCTTGTAGACATATTCATCTTCAAGGAAAGTTGTGTTCCTAGAAACAAATATCTTATGTTCTATAGGAAGATAGAAGTAGTATCCTTTAGTTTCCTTTGGATACCCAACAACGTAACATTTCTCACTTTTAGATTTCAACTTATCAGTGATCAACTTCTTGACATATACGCAGACACCCTGTGGCCTCATGTGTCTAAGTGATGGCTTCTTGCCACACCATACCTCATATGGTGTCTTTTCGATTGATTTAGATGGAACTATGTTTAGAACATATATTGAGGTCAAAATAGTGTATCCCCAAAGGTATGTAGGAAGAGCTGAAAAACTCATCATGGAACGAACCATGTCAAGCAAGGTTCGGTTTTTCCTTTCGGCAACACCATTCATCTGTGGTGTTACAGGAGGTGTCCATTCGTAATGAACTCTATGAAGCTTTAAGTAGTCTAGAAATTCTTTACTTAGGTATTCACCCCCAACTATCAGATCAGAGAGTCTTGATACTCTTTGAGAGCTGTTTCTCAACTTCATACTTAAACTCCTTAAACTTCTCAAAAGTCTCGGATTTGTGTCTCATAAGATACACATATCCAAACCTTGATAAGTCGTCTGTGAAAGTGATGAAGTAAGAGAAACCCTCTCTAGCTTGAGTCGAAAATGGTCCACATACGTCCGTATGTACCAACTCAAGCACCTCATTGGCACGGACCCCCTTTCCAGAAATAGGTTTAATGGTCATCTTACCTTTCAAACAGGATTCACAGTTACCATAAGATTGTAAGTCAAATGGTTTGAGGTAATTTAATTTCCTCAACCGTTCTATCCTTGTTTGATTGATATGACCAAGTCTGCAATGCCATAAGTAGCTAGAATTTCTTTCATTTAACTTAGCCCTTTTATTTTGTACATTGAAATTTTCCCTGTGGCAGTTTAATGTATACAATCCATTCACAAGAGGCGCAATTTCATACACAACATTATCTAAAGTCAAAACCATATTGTCATTAGACGTGTGTAACACCCCATTTTCAACAGGAGTCGGAAACGAGATTACTGCTTATGGTGGGATTCCTAAATGTATTTTAAGGAGTCGTCACCTAATTATTATAGTGAATTAGGACACTAAAAATGTAGCATAAAATACTACAAATGATCTCCATTTAAAGGTCTGCAAAAGCTATGTGAGATTCAAGGTAAGAGTTCTTTATTATCCTAAAAGGAAGGGGTTAGACATCCTATAGGATCCGCTAACTTGCGGTTGTCCGGTCAAACTTAGGCTTAATATCATGCTTTAGAAAACATATGTTTTGAATATATGCGGTTTTAATAAAAGGATGTTGCAAATAATTATTTAAAATATATGTATGTATATATAGTTTCTATGGAATTGCATGAAGTTTATTTGTAAAATGCAAGGAAAATATTCTATTTGAACAAAGTAATTGCATGAGGTTTATCATAAAATGCATAATAATAAAAAATGGTTTACTAAAAGTACGTATTATATGTAAAATTTAACCTTTATAAAGGGTATACAAATGGGTAGAAAGATTTTCCTCTTTTGCACTTGGTAATAAGAAAGTAGATCCTTGTTTATAAAAAATAGATTTTATGAAATTTAATGAGAATTGAGTTTTGATAGAGCATGATTTTATTTTATGCCAAAGTAGATATGGTATAAAATAAACTAGTGTTTTGAAAATATAGACGACGAGCCTAAAATAAATAAAACTACCGTTTTGGAAATATGGATGACGGGCCTAAAATAAGTAAACTAGCGGTTTCCGATTTTAATTCCACCCTTTATTAATTCTAAGTCTACCTATTCTAAGCAATTCAATAATTATGCAAGTACAAATAATTAAATTATAATAAAGTAAAGTGGCGAATTAAGGGCGATGACTAGGACGGATGACGATATCATTCCACCCTATTTGTTTTAAAGTTCCGAGGCCAGAGAATGCGAGAAGTGTGGATGCAAGCCTTCATTTGTCATGGATGTAATGAGTCTCGTAACGAGACTCTTCGTTGTTCCCGATATGTTTCATGTAAAATAAAATAAAGAGAAAAAGGATTAGAAAATATCCCAAGTCTTATCAAATAATAAACAAACGCTGATATAAAATTTAAACACAAATGAATCAACTCTTTTTTTTTTATTTAGAGGACAAACGGGAATAGAATAGCGGTCACACAATTTTAACAAATAAATTGGGGTTTCAAGATGTATGCACGGATAACAGAAACACAGAACAGGAAGACATGCTAATATAATAATTATCAAACTTGAAGGAGGATAAATCGGCCACAAGGTAGTATTAAACCCAACCAGTGATTTTTCAGATTTTAAAAGAAGGGATGGGTTGGCCCAAACACCTACAACACCCCAGAATATATACAGTATGTACATCTTGGTATATATCAAGAATATACTTCACAAAAGAGAACCTATCAGCACACTTTATAATCTCAAACCCGATCAGATTCAGCCATACATTTTTTAACATCCAGTTCACAAGATAGCATTTTAGCTTAAAGCAATTGGATCACTCAAACAAAAGCAAACAATGTGCAGGTTGATCTTTTCATCTACCTTTTCAAACTAACAGATAGAGTAATTTTCCTCAAATAAAGATAAGTAGATAACTTAGCATAGATGTTAGCAAATGATCATATAGACTTTAAACTTAGCATGAAACTAATCTAAGCATGTGTTAGTTCAAAAAAATGGATATCGACCACCACAATATACATAAATTAGGATTTCAAAACTCATTTCTATCAGATGTAAACTATGTGACCCCATCTTAGCAAACTCGACATGACTATATAACAAGAATGGTTGTCATTCATTTTGTATACAAGTACAATATAGTATTTAATTACTAAGTTTGACTCAGATCCAAACACAAATGGGTTACTCAATGGGTCTTAGGACTTACAAGAGTAGAGACGAAGCATGATCAGAGTTCGCGATATTTAAGCAAGTATCTCAGAGCATGTAATACGATTTATGTAAGCAGTATAAAACTTTGAAAAGACGGACAGAGTTGTTCAGTTTGAAGTTAAACAATTTACGGTCATAAAAAATAGGCAACATGAACTCCTATGACTTAAATGTGACTTTATATATGACCAATATACAAACAGAACCACTCAGGAAAGATTAAATCTGTATAGGTACAGACATGACTTAGATGCGCATGGTATTAAGGCAAACCCATGAGAGTAGAACATGAAGCAAGATAAACATAAGTAGGGAAAGATTATAACAAAGCATGTAAGTGATTATTTAACTCAAACTATCAATGGACAACTTGAGGTAGACATGAATATCTTACACAAGAACAACATACTATTATTTATGGTTCAAAACAACACATGGATTCTTAAACAGGAAGTTTAGGACATGGATACAAACAGGGATGTAACATAGCGTAGTATGATCTAATCTAATAAGTGCAAAATCTTAAAGTGAAACAAATTAATGTGATAACCAAGGTGCGAGATAACTAGGAGATGCAAAATATTGACATGGAGTAATTTCCACAATTAAACGCATGACACTTTTAGCTAGGTAGAGCAAGATACTCGATCTCAAACCGACATACCGGGATAACAATCGGCTAAACTTGTCGACACCATAGAAACTTTCAATTAATCAATATCACAATCAGATATTAGACAAGCATACTCGACTTATGATATTAAATATGAACCTAATAATAACTTAGATAATCAGAATCTACCAAGATAAGCTAAAACATGTTGAACACTTTTATAACAACATTAACAAATATAATCAAGAAATACATAACAGAAAATACATAAATTCACATAAAGAACTGAAATTCGACAGGAAAGTGAGTTACCTTCTCCGGGTAGCGAACCGAGGCGTCATCTCGACTCGTCGAATCTGCTCGGAGATGTTTTGTTGCTATGCAACTAAGGGGAATAAAACTTATATATTTGTGACTTTTAGACCAATACTAAGAGTAAGAAGGGGATTCTGAGATCGATTTCAAAGGAATGTTTCCTTTTCTGAATTTAAACTAACTAATAACAGTAATGATGCAAGTTTTCGTTCTTTAAGCTTCAATAAGGCCCAGAAAATCCTATGCTTCAACACTTGAACTTTTTGGTAAAAAGATAAAAAGAAGATGTTTTTAATACTTCTGAAATACGGACCCCCTTCAGATGAAGAACATAGGGGGGTTTTATAGGCAAAAATTTGAGTTTGAATTCGAAATAAAGCTGTTAGATGTCTGTTTTTGGACGATTTGTTGGTTCAAAATCGCGGATTTTGGGGGGATAAAGGTATGGGTTGTGTCAGGGGGTGTGGGTGAAGTGAAATGGGTGCAGAGGTGAGGTGTTGTCGGTAATGGGAGTCGTTGGCGGTGCAGGGGATGGGCGATCTGGAGAAGATGATGGACAGGGGGTAGGTCGCTGGTTTCTTTTTTTTTTATTTTTTTTTATTTTGTGTGATGGGGTGTTTTGGTTAAGAGGTAAGGAGGGGAAAATGGGCTGCTGGTGATGGGAAGGTATAGGTATAGGGCTGATGGGCATGGGCGGGAATGTTTGGGCCAACTGGTTTGGGCTCAGCGACGGTCGCGGATCAATGAGTGAATCTTGGGAATTTGGTCAATGGAAGGGTTTATGGGTTGTGGGTGTGGTAAGTTTTAGGTAGAGTTTTAATTAGTGGTAAATAAAAAATTCAAATTGTGATTAAATTATTTAGGTGCTTTATTAGTCTAAATTATTACAAAAATAAGGACGGGCGTGCTATTTGATTAGTGCTTAATATTTCATAATGCGATGTCGTTACTGAATCTCATTTATTTTGTGTATTTTGCGATGTTAAATTAAAGTTGAATGGAGTTTAGATTATTATTAAATTATTTAAATGCTAAATGCAGATATGACATTTAAGGGTTGCTTAATGCTTTTATAAATGCGACGCTATTAAAACGCATGTATTAGATTGAAATTAAATTAAATTACAAACCATAATTATGAAATTGCCTTTAATAAATGTGAATACGCTATTTAACACGACGTCATTGTTAAATTATTTATTTTATGTATTTATTTATTCATTATCATTTAAGAATTATGACATGACTTAAAATTAATTAATGCGGGCGCGAGACCTAAAGTTTTTAGTCTTCTACGTGAGATGCGGTGCTTGTTATTAATCGGTTATTTATGCATGTATTAATGTTTTATGGTTGCATTTTATTATTATAAAATTGTTAAAATTATTGTAAAAAATTAATGCAATTTTGTAGTTAATGACTGGACGAGAGGGTCAAAATTGGGTGTCAACAACTTGTCCCTCTTTGTATGGAGATAATGGAAGAATCTTCGGACAAAGACGTTGACTTAAAGCCAATTTTGTCTCGATCCTCAAAATTAAAAATGTTGGGAGACTAAGACAAGGCTGACGCGAAATTCAAAATTTTGTCCCAGTGTCGAGTTATGACGACGCTGGGCTACCATGGTAAAACACCAAGGCGGGCTGACGCGGACTCAAAATTTGTCCCAGTGTCGAATTATGATGACACTGGGTTCTGTGATAATAGAAAAATTAAACCAAGGATAACGCGGATTTAAAATTTATTCCAGTGTCGAATTATGATGACACCGGGGTCATTCGTGTTGCAGGATGTTGGAGGAGAGCGGATCGACATTCGAGGTACAAATTGCTTCGGTTCGCCGTAAGAGGTAGTTCCACGTTGTGCTCCTGTTCCTGTATGCTAAGACTTAAACAAACGGTTAGTGCATAACTGTTAAGGCAAAATGATAACGCATGAATTTATAAGCAATATCGCGTAAGTAGAAAATGCTATCCGCGAAAATGTGATATCTTGATGTGCGCCGCTTCGTCTTTAGGCGTCGTTTTTCGCTTGTCGTTGTTTTCGGACTTGCGTCATTTTCGACTTGGCGTCGCCTTCGACTCGCGCCGCTTTCGACTGGACGCCGCTGGCGTCGCTTTGGACTTGGCGTCATTTTGACTTGGCGTCGCTTTCGACTTCGCCGCCGGACTTGGCGTCGCTTTCGACTGGCGTCGCCGCTTTCTGACACGGCGTCGCTTTCTGACTTGCGCCGTTCCGACACGGCGTCATTTCTGACATGGCCGCTTTCGACTGGCGTCGCTTTCGACATGACGCCGCTTTCTGACTTACGTCGCTTTCGACATGGCGTCGCTTTCTGACTTAAGGCCGTTTCGAACTTGGCGTCGTTTTGGACTGCGTCGCTTTCGACGCGGGCCGCTTTCCGACTCGGCGTCATTTTCGGACTCGGCGTCGTTTTCGGACTTGACATCGTTTTCGGACTCGGCGTCATTTTCGGACATGGCGTCGTTTTCGAACTCGGCGTCGTTTTCGGACTTTGGCGTTGTTTTCGGACTTAGCATCGTTTTCGGACACGATGTTGAGGGCGTTATTGCGTAGACGTAGTGCTGATGACGTCGTTGCCTGGACGTATTGTTGCTGGCGTCGTTGCGTAGACGTAGTGTTGCTGGCGTCGCTGCGCAGACGTGATGCTGATGGCGTTATTGCGTAGACATAATGCTGATGACGTCGTTGCGTGGACGTGATGCTGATGACGTCGTTGCCTGGACGTGTTGCTGCTGCTCCTGTAGAATAAATGCTTTTGCAAGCTAAGCTTGAGAAAAAGTTAGTGTATAACTGTTAAAACAGAATGATAAATATATGAGAAAGACAATTATGTGGGTAGAGATGTCGTCCCTGTATGATATGTGGGGTGTTGCGAATGCCGAGATGTTGTTGTAATGCATTTTACGAACCGTATGGATTGTCATGATGTCTTTGTTGTGCGTTCGTGCACTGCATGGATTGCAATTTGACTCTAGGCCCGAGCTGATGCGCTAGATTTGAACTTTGATTGTTGATGTTTGTCTGCTTCTGCTACTTCTGCTAATATGAAGAATTTTTTGCTGTATTTTCTGCTTCTGCTAATATGAAGAACTTTTGTTGTATCTTCTGCTAATATGAAGGACCTGCGCTCAAAGATAAATTTGTGAGTTTGAGGGGGCGGTTGATTCGCATTGACTTTGGTAGTTTTGACTCTTGATGCTCGGACGTCTGTCTTGTTTGGACTCATAACCCCTGTCTGGTTTCCTACCTTGTCCCAGTTCTGAATATGCAAAGGGCGTTTGGCCTAAAGTGGGTCTCCATGGGGTTGCTTGTATATTATGTGTGTTTTCGTTATTTTCAAAAATAAGGGAAGGTTTCCTAACGGTGTGACCGAAGCCGATTTAGGCCGCCTATGTATCCCCATGAGGGAATCAGGTCATGACGTAGTTCATTACAAGCGAAATTGGGTGAAATTAAAATTTCTAAAGGTGGGACCGAAGCCGAAACGGCCGCCTACGTATCTGCCAAGGGAATCAGGTCAAGCGTAGTTCCAATTTATTACATATAAAGGGCAAAATATATTAAACTAACTATTTCAGGACTCGGCGGGCCAAGGCAGGGGCACGAGTCCACTTTTCGTCTTGCTCTGAGTCTTCAATGGTTGAGTCTTCAGTAGGATCATCCCTTGCAGCACACAACTAAATAAATGACTTATTCATCAGTTAAACAATTTTCGGCAAGGAGAACCTCCTTTTCTCTGGCGGTTGGTCGATGACTCAACTTTCTTCCCTTTTTGGGCTAGCGTAATGGTCCCTTCCAGAATGTCTTCTTCATTTTTAGCTATCATGCTCACATGGGCATCTTCATAACCCGGGAGAAGGTTATTGTTTACCTTGAGAGGAGCATCTTTCAGCTGAATGACTTCTTCTTCGATTAAATCCTCTATTTTGTCCTTGAGTGTATAACAATTTGCGATGTCGTTCCCCTAGACACCGGAGTGGTATGCACAATGTTTGGTTTCATCGTGCCCTCGGGAAGTAGGTCTGGGGGTATTTCTGGGAATTGGCTGGAGTATTCCTGCGGCTTTCAGCTTCTCATACACTTGGGCTATGGGTTCGGCTAAAGGTGTATAGGTCCTGGTTGGCTTTCTCTCAGCATTTATGCGGGGTTTGGGTCCGTTTGGTGTGCGGGTTCGTGATTGTGGTGAGTATTTTGGATATGCTGGTTGGGTATGGTAAACAGGATATGGGGTGGCGCAGTGCTGATAATATGACTGTGGATTTTGAGTGTTTTGGTTATGGTAAGAATGCGGTGGGCTTTGATACACTGGAAGCTGTTCTGGCCTATGCTCCTGAATGACCATGATAGAGGGTGATGCATCTCTTTTCCTCTGTGAGGTACCTCCGATGGAATTTGACTGCACTGCTCTTCTAGTTGCTTGTAGGGCTGTCAGGTTTGTAATCCTGCCTGTCTTAATGCCTTCTTCCACGAAGTTGCCCATTCTTACGACTTCTGCAAAACTTCGCCCAATTACACTGATCATCTTTTCATAATACGTCGCGTCTTTTAACGATTGCACGAACAAGGTGGTCATTTCGCTCTCTGCCATTGAAGGTTGGACCTTTGCTGCTTCCGACCGCCACCTCAGGGCGTATTCCCTGAAAGTTTCGGTGGATTTCTTTTCGAGTTTCATAAGATAAAATCTATCGTGCATGTCGGTCGTGTTGAATCTGAATCTATCCATGAAATCTTGTGCCATGGCATTCCAACCGTCCCATTTTCGAGGGTCTTGGCATGTGTACCAGTCCAGCGTCTCGCCGGTTAGACTCCTGATGAATAATTTCATGATGATTGCTTGATTTTTCCCAACTCCAATCAATTTATCTCAATATGACTTTAGATGAGCTCGGGGATTCCCCTTTCCATCGAACATCTCAAATATGGGCACCTTGTACCCCACAGGTAATTCAACGTCGGGGTGCATACATAAGTTTTCGTATTCTAAACATTCCTCCCCCTTGTTCATTTGAATGCTTTTGAATGCCTCTTTCAAGCTACGAATTTCTTTTGCCACATTTTCATCAGCTCTAGCTCGAGTCTGCCGCTCCACTTCCTTGTATTGATCTGTCTCTTGAGAGGATGCATGCATAATAAATGGTTGGCTTTCGGTCGGATGTGCTAATGCCCCATATTGCTTGTTAGGACTAGTGATGTGTGTCGTCTGCTCGTATTGGGTGGCTTGGCAATTTGGTCTGAGTGGGGAGATATAAGTAGGTGGAAGTTGAGATGTGTATGTAGTAAACAGATCATTTTGGAGGTTGGTTTGCAAATTGACCGGGCGAGTGACATTTTGGTGTAAGCTGGTATGTTGCGGCCTTTGCGGGGAGCTTTGGGGAAGTGGAGGCTCAAGGGCTTGTGATACGATTGCATTTGTCCTTTGCACTGGGAGTGGTGCATTCAAGCTAATAGACATGTTTGTGATATTTCGGAGCCTTTCTATTTCGGCCTGCATGACTTCCATTTGCTGCAATAGTTTGGCGAGGTGTTGATCATTGGTGTTTCTCCTTTCTAACGCCTCTGCATCCTCTACAAGAACGGGGACGAGTCCTAAGTTGTTTCGTTCTGGTGCCTCTGGATTAATCATTTATTGGATGATTGTGCTACTACCAGTCGACGCAAATCAACCTTTTGGTGTTTTCATAATTGTGGCGTCGATACCAGGGATCAACCCACCTAAGATAAATGCATGCATGACTTAAAAATAAAGGGCGGTATAGCTCTATCTTAAGTTTCTAAGATTTGGCTTCACTAGACACAAGGTTCCCGAGCGGACACTCGAGTGAGAAGACTACGCGGCCACCGGATGGTCCGGCTGCTCCGCGCCTTTGCTAACTCTCCTAGAATTGGGTAATTGAAAGAATTTTTGCGGGTACGTACAACACACCTCGCGTGTAGTGTGTGATAGTGTTAATTTTCCGTAAGGGAGGAAATATGAGCGGAATAACAGTTTAAGGAAAGCGGTAACAAATAGCAGTTAAGACAATATGCAAATATTTATATGTAAAGCAGAATAATTTAGGCAAAACAATAAAAGCAAATAAGTGTAAAACATAAAGGAAGCAATTTAAGCAAAATAAAGAAAATAAAGCACAATAAATTAACATATGTTTGTTGTGGTTAAGAACCTAAAATCCCCAGCGGAGTCGCCATGCTGTAACACCCCATTTTAACCGAAGTCGAAAACGGGATTACTGCGCATGGTTGATTCCTAAATGCATTTAAAGGAGTCGCCACCTAATTATTATAGTGAATTAGGACACTAAAAATGTAGCATAAAATACTACAAATGATCTCCATTTAAAGGTCTGCAAAAGCTATGTGAGATTCTAGGTAAGGGTTCTTTATTATCCTAAAGGGAAGGGGTTAGGCATCCTATAGGATCCGCTAACTTGCGGTTGTCCGGTCAAACTTAGGCTTAATATCATGCTTTAGAAAACATATGTTTTGAATATATGCGGTTTTAATAAAAGGATGTTGCAAATAATTATTTAAAATATATGTATGTATATATAGTTTCTATGGAATTGCATGAAGTTTATTTGTAAATTGCAAGGAAAATATTCTATTTGAACAAAACAGGTTTATCATAAAATGCATAATAATAAAAAATGGTTTACTAAAAGTACGTATTATATGTAAAATTTAACCTTTATAAAGGGTATACAAATGGGTAGAAAGATTTTCCTCTTTTGCACTTGGTAATAAGAAAGTAGATCCTTGTTTATAAAAAATAGATTTTATGAAATTTAATGAGAATTGAGTTTTGATAGAACATGATTTTATTTTATGCTAAAGTAGATATATCATAAAATAAACTAGTGTTTTGAAAATATAGACGACGAGCCTAAAATAAATAAAACTACCGTTTTGGAAATATGGATGACGGGCCTAAAATAAGTAAATTAGCGGTTTCCGATTTTAATTCCACCCTTTATTAATTCTAAGTCTACCTATTCTAAGCAATTCAATAATTATGCAAGTACAAATAATTAAATTATAATAAAGTAAAGTGGCGAATTATGGGCGATGACTAGGACGGATGACGATATCATTCCACCCTATTTGTTTTAAAGTTCCGAGGCCAGAGAATGCGAGAAGTGTGGATGCAAGCCTTCATTTGTCATGGATGTAATGAGTCTCGTAACGAGACTCTTCGTTGTTCCCGATATGTTTCATGTAAAATAAAATAAAGAGAAAAAGGATTAGAAAATATCCCAAGCCTTATCAAATAATAAACAAACGCTGATAAAAAATTTAAACACAAATGAATCAACTCTTTTTTTTTTAGAGGACAAACGGGAATAGAATAGTGGTCACACAATTTTAACAAATAAATTGGGGTTTCAAGATGTATGCGTGGATAACAGAAACACAGAACAGGAAGACATGCTAATATAATAATTATCAAACTTGAAGGAGGATAAATCGGCCACAAGGCAGTATTAAACCCAACCAGTGATTTTTCAGATTTTAAAAAAGGGATGGGTTGGCCCAAACACCTACAACACCCCAGAATATATACAGTATGTACATCTTGGTATATATCAAGAATATACTTCACAAAAGAGAACCTATCATCACACTTTATAATCTCAAACCCGATCAGATTCAGCCATTTTTTAACATCCAGTTCACAAGATGGCATTTTAGCTTAAAGCAATTGGATCACTCAAACAAAAGCAAACAATGTGCAGGTTGATCTATTCATCTACCTTTTCAAACTAACAGATAGAGTAATTTTCCTCCAATAAAGATAAGTAGATAACTTAGCATAGATGTTAGCAAATGATCATATAGACTTTAAACTTAGCATGAAACTAATCTAAGCATGTGTTAGTTCAAAAAAATGGATATCGACCACCACAATATACATAAATTAGGATTTCAAAACTCATTTCTATCAGATGTCAACTATGTGACCCCATTTTAGCAAACTCGACATGACTATATAACAAGAATGGTTGTCATTCATTTTGTATACAAGTACAATATAGTATTTAATTACTAAGTTTGACTCAGATCCAAACACAAATGGGTTACTCAATGGGTCTTAGGACTTACAAGAGTAGAGACGAAGCATGATTGTAGGTTACTGATATTTAAGCAAGTATCTCAGAGCATGTAATACGATTTATGTAAGCAGTATAAAACTTTGAAAAGTCGGACAGAGTTGTTCAGTTTGAAGTTAAACAATTGACGGTCATAAAAAATAGGCAACATGAACTCCTATGACTTAAATGTGACTTTATATATGACCAATATACAAACAGAACCACTCAGGAAAGATTAAATCTGTATAGGTACAGACATGACTTAGATGTGCATGGTATTAAGGCAAACCCATGAGAGTAGAACATGAAGCAATATAAACATAAGCAGGGCAAGATTATAACAAGGCATGTAAGTGATTATTTAACTCAAACTATCAATGGACAACTTGAGGTAGACATGAATATCTCACACAAGAACAACATACTATTATTTATGGTTCAAAACAACACATGGATTCTTAAACAGGAAGTTTAGGACATGGATACAAACAGGGATGTAACATAGCGTAGTATGATCTAATCTAATAAGTGCAAAATCTTAATATGAAACAGATTAACATGCAATAACCAAGGTACAAGATAACTTGGGAGATGCAAAATATTGACATGGAGTAATTTCCACAATTAAACGGGCATGACACTTTTAGCTAGGTAGAGCAAGATACTCGATCTCAAACCGACATACTGGACAGAACAATCGGCTAAACTTGTCGACACCATAGAAACTTTCAATTAATCAATATCACAATCAGATATTAGACAAGCATACTCGGCTTATGATATTAAATATGAACCTAATAATAACTTAGATAATCAGAATCTACCAAGATAAGCTAAAACATGTTGAACACTTTTATAACAACATTAACAAATATAATCAAGAAATACATAACAGAAAATACATAAATTCACATAAAGAACTGAAATTCGACAGGAAAGTGAGTTACCTTCTCCGGGTAGCGAACCGAGGCGTCATCTCGACTCGTCGAATCTGCTCGGAGATGTTTTGTTGCTATGCGACTAAGGGGAATAAAACTTAGATATTTGTGGCTTTTAGACCAATACTAAGAGTAAGAAGGGGATTCTGAGATCGATTTCAAAGGAATGTTTCCTTTTCTGAATTTAAACTAACTAATAACAGTAATGATGCAAGTTTTCGTTCTTTAAGCTTCAATAAGGCCCAGAAAATCCTATGCTTCAACACTTGAACTTTTTGGTAAAAAGATAAAAAGAAGATGTATTAAATACTTCTGAAATCCGGACCCCCTTCAGATGAAGAACATAGGGGGGTTTTATAGGCAAAAATTTGAGTTTGAATTCGAAATAAAGCTGTTAGAGGTCTGTTTTTGGACGATTTGTTGGTTCAAAATCGCGGATTTTGGGGGGATAAAGGTATGGGTTGTGTCAAGGGGTGTGGGTGAAGTGAAATGGGTGCAGAGGTGAGGTGTTGTCGGTAATGAGAGTCGTTGGGGGTGCAGGGGATGGGCGATCTGGAGAAGATGATGGACAGGGGGTAGGTCGCTGGTTTTTTTTTTTTTTTTTAATTTTGTGTGATGGGGTGTTTTGGTTAAAAGGTAAGGAGGGGAAAATGGGATGCTGGTGATAGGGAAGGTATAGGTATAGGGCTGATGGGCATGGGCGGGAATGTTTAGGCCAACTGGTTTGGGCTTGGGCGACGGGTCGCGGATCGGCTGAGATCGGGAATTTCTTGGTCAATGGGGTTTATGGGCTGTGGGTGTGGTAAGTTTTAGGTAGAGTTTTAATTAGTGGTAAATTAAAAATTCAAATTGTGATTAAATTATTTAGGTGTTTTATTAGTCTAAATTATTACAAAAATAAGGACGGGCGTGCTATTTGATTAGTGCTTAATATTTCATAATGCGATGTCGTTACTGAATCTCATTTATTATGCGTATTTTGCGATGTTAAATTAAAGTTGAATGGAGTTTAGATTATTATTAAATTATTTAAATGCTAAATGCAGATATGACATTTAAGGGTTGCTTAATGCTTTTATAAATGCGACGCTATTAAAACGCATGTATTAGATTGAAATTAAATTAAATTACAAACCATAATTATGAAATTGCCTTTAATAAATGTGAATACGCTATTTAACACGACGCCATTGTTAAATTATTTATTTTATGTATTTATTTATTTATTATCATTTAAGAATTATGACATGGCTTAAAATTAATAAATGCGGGCGCGAGACCTAAAGTTTTTAGTCTTCTACGTGAGATGCGGTGCTTGTTATTAATCACTTATTTATGCATGTATTAATGTTTTATGGTGGCATTTTATTATTATAAAATTGTTAAAATTATTGTAAAAAATTAATGCAATTTTGTAGTTAATGACTGGACGAGAGGGTCAAAATTGGGTGTCAAAAACTTATCCCTCTTTGTATGGAGATAATGGAAGAATCTTCGGACAAAGACGTTGAATTAAAGCCAATTTTGTCTCGATCCTCAAAATTAAAAATGTTGGGCGACTTAAGACGAGGCTGACGCGAAATTCAAAATTTTGTCTCAGTGTCGAGTTATGACGACGCTGGGCTACCATGGTAAAACACCAAGGCGGGCTGACGCGGACTCAAAATTTGTCCCAATGTCGAATTATGATGACACTGGGTTTTGTGACGCTAGAAAATTAAAACCAAAGCGGAAGAGGATTTAAAATTTGTCCCAATGTCGAATTATGATGACACTGGGTTCTGTGATAATAGAAAAATTAAACCAAGGATAACGCGGATTTAAAATTTATTCTAGTGTCGAATTATGATGACACCTGGGTCATTGGTGTTGCATGATGCTGGAGGAGAGCGGATCGACATTCGAGGTACAAATTGCTTCGGTTCGCCGTAAGAGGTAGTTCCACGTTGTGCTCCTGTTCCTGTATGCTAAGACTTAAACAAACGGTTAGTGCATAACTGTTAAGACAAAATGATAACGCATGAATTTACAAGCAATGTAACTGTGTGAGTAGAAAATGCTATCCTGCGAAAATGTGATATGTTGATGATGTCGTCTTTGGGCGCGGCGTCGTTTCGGACTTGGCGCCGTTTTCGGACTTGTCATTGTTTTTAGGACTTGGCGTCATTTTCAGAATCAGCGTCGTCTTTGGACTTGGCGTCGTTTTCGGACTCGGCGTCGTTTTCGGACGTGGCGTCGTTTTCGGACGTGGCGTCGTTTTCGGACTTGGCGTCGTTTTTGGACTTGACGTCGTTTTTGGACTTGGCGTCGTTTTCGGACGTGGCGTCGTTGGACTTGGCGCTTTGGACCGGGTCGCCGACTTGACGCCGCTTTGACTTGGCGTCGCTTTGGACTTGGCGTCGCTTTCGACTTGGCGTCGCTTTCGACATGGCGCCGCTTTCGACTTGGCGTCGTTTCTGACATGGCGTCGCTTTCGACTTGGCGCCGCTTTCGACTTCTGTCGCTGGACTTGGCGTCGCTTTCTGACGCGTGGCGTCGTTTTCGGACCTGGCGTCGTTTTCGGACTTTGCGTCGTTTGAACTTTACGTCGTTTCTGACTGGCGTCGCTTTCGACTTGGCGCCATTTTCGACTTGGCGTCGCTTTTAGACTTCGGCCGCTTTGACACGGCGTCGCTTTTGAACTCTGGCCGCTTTGGACTTTGGCGCCGCTTGACTTGGCATCATTTTCAACACATTGTTGAGGGCGCCATCGTGACGTAGCGCCGATGGCGCCGTTGCTGGACGATTCTTTGCCGGGCGCCGTTGCGACGTAGTCTTCGGGCGCGCGCGCGCAGACGTGACGCCGATGGCGCGTTATTGCGTGACATACGCCACGACGCCGCCGTTGCGTGGACGTGATCTTGACGCCGCGTTGCTCGGACGTGTTGCCGCCGCCTCGTAGAATAAATGCTTCTGCTAGCTAAGCTTGAGAAAAAGTTAGTGTATAACTGTTAAAACAGAATGATAAATATATGAGAAAGGCAATTATGTGGGTAGAAATGTCGTCCCTGTATGATATGTGGGGTGTTGCGAATGCCGAGATGTTGTTGTAATGCATTTTGCGAACCGTATGGATTGTCATGATGTCTTTTGTTATACCCCGTATTTCCAGAGTATGTACGTAAGGACGTACGTACGAGAATACGACAGAAAGATTGGAAAGGAAGAAAGAGGTGATTTTTCCACGGAAAAGTTTCCGGTTTTTGTGAAGGAAAAAGGTTCGTTAATGGGAATTGGATTCCCAGATTTGGTATTCGGACTTCCTGGAATATTAGAGAATTATGGAATTTTATTTTCGGAAATGGTCACGTGGGGCCCACGGGAGAAATTTACTGCTTTTGTAGGGCCCACTTTGTTTTCGAGATTTTGGCCATTGTGGATATTTTCTAAGATGTTTTATTTTGGGCCAATAGGAGGGTGACACGTGTCACCCCGCCTAAGTGGCTTGCCGAATGACATTTGTGCACAACACCTTAGAGTCGTTTTCGACTAAACGTTTTACATAACTTGCGAGGAAAATTCCGGCTATGTCCTTTTTAAATTTTATGGATTTTTCCGAGAGGCAAACATTTTGGACCAACGGGAGGGTGACATGTGTCACCTCACATTGGAAGCAAGTGGCGCCCAAGTGCGAAGTGGTTCACGCTTTGGCTTGATCTTTTGGCTCACGCCAGTGTCCTATTGGTGCCTTGTTTTGTGCCTTGTTTTGGCCTTGTTTTGTGGCTTGTTTGGTGCAATGTTTTGTGGAGTAGGGTTAGGGTGCACTTGGCTTGATCTCGCCTTACACTTGCCTTGCACTTGGCTAGATCTTGGCCATTGGTTGGCCTTTGGTTTTGCTATAAATACCCCCCCTTATGTTGATGCACTCTTCATCCACAAATGACACCTTCCAAGCCTAAAATCCTCCCCTCCTCTAGTGTTGAGTTCGTCCAACTCATTCCCCTCTTTTGAGAGTCTTGGCCGAGGCCTCCTCCCTCCCCTTTGTGGTGCCTTGGCCTGGGTACCCACTAGCCTAGTTGTTTTCGTATAATACCCCTTGTTGTGGTATAGAAATACTCCCCTAGTATTGTTATAATGCCCAAAATACCTTAGCCTTGTACCTTGTAGTATTCCAAAGATACCTCTATACGTAGAGCCCGGAAATACTACATTTTGTCCCTTTAGTCTCAAACCGAAACCCTAAGGAAATCTTCATTGATTGGTTGAAGTATTTAGGTAGAAGTTGGTTAGAACTTCTAAGGGTTGTTTGGAGCGGGATGGAGCACCCGGAGTTGGAGCTAAACGTTGCTAAGGACCGACATTTAACTTGGATAATTATGGGCTTATCGAGGTAATTATCTTGTCCCTCTATTTGTAATTGGAAATTACATGTTGTTAAGAATATATAGTTGAGGTATACTATATATAGAACTGGACTGTATTGCAGTAGACTTGTGTAGTATTACTGAGTAGAATTGTACACGTCCGGTTAGACGTGTAAAACCCCCCCTGGTTGGCTTGGTAGCCTACCGATGTAAGAGGAGATTTACGCCGTGTGAGGAGCGCCGAATTTTCTAGAGAAATGGAACCGGTGTTTAATAGTTAATAGACGTTTGTGACCTTTTTAGGTGAAAGTACTAAGAGTAGCGTATTCTACTCGAGGAGTGGAAAGGGCTAGTGCGTTGTAGTACTTGGAGCTTTTTGCTTATTGTCGATAATCGTCGCGAGGTATGTGAACCTCTTCCTATCTCTTCTAGCATGATATGTGAACTATGTAGTACGGTAGACGCATACGTGTTAATCGTGTTTGATTGTTTTTAAAACATAAAGTGTTATAACGGCTTTATGGAAAGTTGGTTATAACAGCTTTATGAAGGTAAGAAAATACTTTGTGGTTTTAAAAAGGTAACTGATGTGAATTATAACTGGCTTGTTATAATAAAGGACTTGATGTATTTCAAAAGATTTATAAATCGTTTTGAAGGGAGAGTAACACTTGGTTTTAAAGGTTTTAAAAAGAGTTATACTAGCTTTATGTGAGTTAGGTATAATGTCTTAAGAGAGGTAAAGAAAATGGTTTACTGATGTTAGAAGTTAAGAGACTTGATCTTATAAGATAAGAGACTTAACTTATTTGTTTTAATGTGAATGTTTGTGTGAAACCTCATTCGTGAGTAATGAGTACTTGGTTTATTTAAAGGGATAATGTTTTACTGATTTCGGAAATCAGAATGTGTATCGACAGACCACTGCAGCGTTAATAAAGGAAAATGTATTGAATAATGATGTATCGTATTTAAAAACCAGTAGAAACCTACATCTGCATAGAAACTAAGATGAGACAAAATGATATACATTTTCTAGATCATGGCTGCTGTAATAAGAATGTTGTAAACAAGAATAACCTACTCTCACGTGAGACATATATTACTCAATTGTTCTAAAAAGGAATCAAGTGATTAAGTTTGGGAACTATGAAACCATTTGAAAATGAGAAGCTTGAGTAATTGAAACTAGGCAAACTGGAACTTAGGAAAAGAATGTTGTTACTTGATTTTGAAAAGGAATGTGGGTTGGTCATTCTAATACTACGGGTATCGGGTGACTTTTATAAAAGTAATGGATCTCTTTTAAAAGAACTTAACGTATGTAGTACTTTGGGGTTAAAAACCCGGACTTTGGCATAAAATGAAAGTACTTTGAGTTGTTGTGAAACTTGCCTATGCTTGTTGTTGTGAAACTTGCCTATGCTTGTTGTTGTGAAACTTGCCTATGCTTGTTGTTGTGAAACTTGCCTATGCTTGTGATGATAGCCTTTGTTGTGCAAGTGTGGTATTTCTGTGTTACCGCGTCTCTCGATAGAGGGCCGGTTGACTTGTTGAGAACTTACTTGGACGTGCTGGCAGTGACGGAGAATTCCACGGGTATGTTTCCATTTTGATTACTGTCTTGTTGTTGATGTCACATGGACATGTCTACACCGACGCAAAGATTTCGGCACGCATGCGGCGGGTTGATTACCCGATATATGGTTATTACCGCAACATGGGCGGTTCACACCGCGCAAGATTCCGGGGCATGTGGCGCGGCAGGTTGATTACCCGATATATTGTTATTGTGGTTACATGGACATGTCTACACCGAGGTAGAATTCCGGGGGCATGTGGCTGGCGCGAGGTTGATCACCCAGATATTATTGTTGATGTCACGTGGACGTGTCTACACCGAGGTAGAATTCCGGCATGTGGCCGTGGGCATTGGTATTATTGTTACATCATGGACATGTCTACACCGATGCAGACTCGGCACGCGCCATAATGCGAACATGATTGATGTTGTGGGCGTGAGAACCATAGTTATATTTGAGTGATGACTTGAGGCGTGAGTCCCCGATCGACATGATCGCTTATGTTGAGAATCGTAGTTTGGTTATCATACATGTCTCGCTTTATATAGACTAGTATGATTTCATTTACTGATTTTCTGATTTCACATACTTGTACTGTTATCTTGACCTCCTCGGGGCTGCGTTCATGCCGCAGGTAGAGGTACATCGGTCGTGGATCCCCGCTCATAGGATCACAGTTCAGCGTATTGGGAAGCTCCGTTTCTCCGGAGGCTTATCTTTTGGTATGTGTCCCCTGAGTTGTAGGTTCTTGTACATTCAGGGGTATGGCGGGGCCCTGTCCCGTCATTGTCGTTGTAAATCTTAGAGGTCTGTAGCACTGTTGTGGGCAGGGTTTGTAAAAGGATAACTGTTCGGGTGTTTATGTATTTATACTGAAGGCAACTGTTTTGGTTGGCCTGTTTATTTATCATGTCTCTTAATTCATGTTCATGTTTTTTTTATTTCCGCTGATTTTCTCTGATGTTGTATCACTAGGGTGCCCGGGGTAAGGCACCGCGACGCCCGGTTCGGGCGCCAAGTGGTATCGAGCGATTAATCCTCGGAAAGTGTCTACAGACCGTGTCTAGTAGAGTCTTGATTATCGATGTGTTGTGCACCACATCTATAATCAGGAGGCTATAGGACATTTAGGATTGGTTTCCATTCTTCTCATTCTGAGATCGTGCCTTAGAGCTGTGTGGTAAGTGTGAACCCTAGACTGTCACGATTGAGACCTTAGAGGTAAGGTCGTCTTGAGTAAAAGATTCGTTTTACGTTTGACCTTTATCGTGAGTGCGTGGTATACGTGGGTTTTATATGTGTGATCACCCACGGAAATGTGAGATGGAAGTGGTAGCTTTCATGATGTGATTTAGCGAGATTGTTCCGTGTCGGGAACAAAGGGCTTGACGCGATTGTGGGTCGGGTGGAGGACGTGATACGGTCAACCCGTGCCGGATGGGTGGGGTCAGTTCTGGGTGGTCCCGCCAGGTGGTAGGGTCACGAGGATGCTAGGCCCAAGTTTATATGACCATCGTATGAGTTGGTGGATATGTTCAACCAGAAGCGGATCGTGGAGGCCGGGAACGACCTTAGAGAAGATCGGTTAGTGAGATGACCAAGTTGGAGGTAGTGACTCAAGATTTGGAAAGCAGTGTTGACGGAGTGTGAGTACGAATACTAGTAAGAGTTCGAGTGTTCGAGAAGGGGACAACGAGATAGGGGAGAAGTGAACGTGTGTGATCGTTTCTTTTGTGAAATGAAGGTGTGAAGGGAGTATATTTTAGACCTCAGGTAAGGGTTTTTTGTGATGATTAGAGGTGTTTCCTCGTTGACTTGGGTTTAAGTATTGGTGCGTTTGTTATTTTTTTATGGCAGTGTGGCGTGATTGTTTTAAATGCGATAGCGGTGAAGGCTATACTAGCGCGAGTTTGTGGAGACTTGAGAAGGAACATTCGGACGAATGTTTCTAAGGAGGAAAATGTTATACCCGTATTTCCAGTAGTATGCGTGGGGCGTGCGTGCGAGAATACGGCAGAAAGATTGGAAAGGAAGAAAGAGGTGATTTTTCCACGGAAAAGTTTCCGGTTTTTGTGAAGGAAAAAGGTTCGTTAATGGGAATTGGATTCCCAGATTTGGTATTCTGACTTCCTGGAATATTAGAGAATTATGGAATTTTATTTTAGGAAATGGTCACGTGGGGCCCACGGAGAAATTTACTGATTTTGGGGCCCACTTTGTTTTGAGATTTTGGCCATTGTGGATATTTTCTAAGATGTTTTATTTTGGGCCAATAGGAGGGTGACACGTGTCACCCCGCCTGTGGCTTCGCCGAATGACATTTGTGCACAACACGGTTAGAGTCGTTTTCGACTAAACGCGTTTACATAACTTGCGAGGGAAAATTCGGCTATGTCCTTTTTAAATTTTGCGGATTTTTCCGAGAGACGAAACATTTTGGACCAACGGGAGGGTGGCGTGTGTCACCTCACATCGGAAGCAGTGGCGCCCAGTGCACGAAGTGGTTCACGTTTGGCTTGATCTTTTGGCTCACGCGTTTTGTGTCCTATTGGTGCCTTGTTTTGTGCCTTGTTTTGGCCTTGTTTTGTGGCTTGTTTGGTGCAATGTTTTGTGGAGTAGGGTCTAGGGTGCACTTGGCTTGATCTTGGCCTTACACTTGCCTTGCACATGGCTTGATCTTGGCCATTGGTTGGCTTTTGGTTTTGCTATAAATCCCCCCCCTGATGTTGATGGACTCTTCGTGCACAAATGCAAGCTTCCAGGCCTAAAATACCTCCCTCCTCTAGTGTTGAGTTCGTCCAACTCATCCCCTCTTTTGAGAGTCTTGGCCGAGGCCTCCTCCTCCCCTTGTGGTGCCTTGGCCATGGGTACCCCCTAGCCTAGTTGTTTTCATATAATACCCCTTGTTGTGGTATAGAAATACTCCCCTAGTATTGTTATAATGCCCAAAATACCTTAGCCTTGTACCTTGTAGTATTCCAAAGATACCTCTATACGTAGAGCCCGGAAATACTACCTTTTGTCCCTTTAGTCTCAAACCGAAACCCTAAGGAAATCTTCATTGATTGGTTGAAGTATTTAGGTAGAAGTTGGTTAGAACTTCTAAGGGTTGTTTGGAGCGGGATGGAGCACCCGGAGTTGGAGCTAAACGTTCTAATGACCGACATTTAACTTGGATAATTATGGGCTTATCGAGGTAATTATCTTGTCCCTCTATTTGTAATTGGAAATTACATGTTGTTAAGAATATATAGTTGAGGTATACTATATATAGAACTGGACTGTATTGCAGTAGACTTGTGTAGTATTACTGAGTAGAATTGTACACGTCCGGTTAGACGTGTAAAACCCCGTCAGTTGGCTTGGTAGCCTACCGATAGAAGAGGAGATTTACGCTGTGGCGTGAGAGAGTCTTCGAATTTTCAGAGAGAAATGGAACCGGTGTTTAATAGTTAATAGACGCGTTTGTGACCTTTTTAGGTGAAAGTACTAAGAGTAGCGTATTCTACGAGGAGTGGAAAGGGCTAGCGCGTTGTAGATTTGGAGCTTTTTGCTTATTGTCGATAATCGTCGCGGTATGTGAACCTCTTCCTATCTCTTCTAGCATGATATGTGAACTATGTAGTACGGTGAGACGTATACGTGTTAATCGTGTTTGATTGTTTTAAAACATAAAGTGTTATAACGGCTTTATGGAAGTTGGTTATAACAACTTTATGAAGGTAAGAAAATACTTTGTGGTTTTAAAAGGTAATCGATGTGAATTATAATCGCTTGTTATAATAAAGGACTTGATGTATTTCAAAAGATTTATAAATCGTTTTGAAGGAGAGTAACACTTGGTTTTAAAGGTTTTAAAAAGAGTTATACTAGCTTTATGGGAGTTAGGTATAATGTCTTAAGAGAGGTAAAGAAAATGGTTTCTTGATGTTAGAAGTTAAGAGACTTGATCTTATAAGATAAGAGACTTAACTTATTTGTTTTAATGTGAATGTTTGTGTGAAACCTCATTCGTGAGTAATGAGTACTTGGTTTATTTAAAGGGATAATGTTTCTTGATTTGGAAATCGAATGTGTATCGACAGCACCACGCAGCGTTAATAAAGGAAAATGTATTGAATAATGATGTATCGTATTTAAAAACCAGAGAAACCTACATCCGCATAGAAACTAAGATGAGACAAAATGATATACATTTTCTAGATCATGGTCTTTGTAATAAGAATGTTGTAAACAAGAATAACCTACTCACGTGAGACATATATTACTCAATTGTTCTAAAAAGGAATCAGTGATTAAGTTTGGGAACTATGAAACCATTTGAAAATGAGAAGCTTGAGTAATTGAAACTAGGCAAACCGGAACTTAGGAAAAGAATGTTGTTACTTGATTTTGAAAAGGAATGTGGGTTGGTCATTCTAATACTACGTATCGGGTGACTTTTATAAAAGTAATGGATCTCTTTTAAAAGAACTTAACGATGTAGTACTTTGGGGTTAAAACCCGGACTTTGGCATAAAATGAAAGTACTTTGAGTTGTTGTGAAACTTGCTATGCTTGTTGTGAAACTTGCCTACGCTTGTTGTGAAACTTGCCTATGCTTGTTGTTGTGAAACTTGCCTATGCTTGTTGTTGTGAAACTTGCCTATGCTTGTGATGATAGCCTTTGTTGTGCAAGTGTGGTATTTACGTATTACCGCGTCTCGATAGAGGCGGTTGACTTGTTGAGAACTTACTTGGGCGTCTTGGCGATGTGGAGAATTCCACGGGTATGTTTCCATTTTGATTACGCTTGTTGTTGATGTCACATGGACATGTCTACACCGACGCAGATTCGGCATGCGGCCACGTGCGGGGTTGATTACCGATATATGGTTATTACCGCAACATGGGCGCGTCTACACCGACGCAGATTCCGGGGCACGTGGCCACGCGCAGGTTGATTACCCGATATATTGTTATTGTGGTTACATGGACATGTCTACACCGAGGTAGAATTCGGGGCATGGCGTGCGCGCGTGGTTGATCACCCAAGATATTATTGTTGATGTCACACGGACGCGTGTCTACACCGAGGTAGAATTCGGCATGTGGCCGTGGGCATTGGTATTATTGTTACATCATGGACATGTCTACACCGATGCAGAATTCCGGCATGCGCGCCATAATGCGAACATGATTGATGTTGTGGGCGTGAGACCCATAGTTATATTTGAGTGATGACTTGAGGCGTGAGTCCTCGATCGACATGATCGCTTTTATGTTGAGAATCGTAGTTTGGTTATCATACATGTCTCCGCTTTATATAGACTAGTATGATTTCATTTTCTGATTTCACATACTTGGTACTGTTGTCGACCTCTTCGGGGCTGCGTTCGCCGCAGTAGAGGTACATCGGCCGTGGATCCCCGCCATGGATCACGATTCAACGTATTGGGAAGCTCCGTTTCTCCGGAGGCTTATCTTTTGGTATGTGTCCCCTGAGTTGTAGGTTCTTGTACATTCAGGGGTATGGCGGGGCCCTGTCCCGTCATTGTCGTTGTAAATCTTAGAGGTCTGTAGCACTGTTGTGGGCAGGGTTTGTAAAAGGATAACTGTTCGGGTGTTTATGTATTTATACTGAAGGCAACTGTTTTGGTTGGCCTGTTTATTTATCATGTCTCTTAATTCATGTTCATGTTTTTTTTATTTCCGCTGATTTTCTCTGATGTTGTATCACTAGGGTGCCCGGGGTAAGGCACCAGTGACGGGCCCGGGTTCGGGGCGTCACATCTTTGTTGTGCGTTCGTGCACTGCATGGATTGCAATTTGACTCTAGGCCCGAGCTGATGCGCTAGATTTGAACTTTGATTGTTGATGTTTGTCTGCTTCTGCTACTTCTGCTAATATGAAGAATTTTTTGATTTATTTTCTGCTTCTGCTAATATGAAGAACTTTTGTTGTATCTTCTGCTAATATGAAGGACCTGCGCTCAAAGATAAATTTGTGAGTTTGAGGGGGGCGGTTGATTCGCATTGACTTTGGTAGTTTTGACTCTTGATGCTCGGACGTCTGTCTTGTTTGGACTCATAACCCCTGCCTGGTTTCCTACCTTGTCCCAGTTCTGAATATGCAAAGGGCGTTTGGCCTAAAGTGGGTCTCCATGGGGTTGCTTGTATATTATGTGTGTTTTCGTTATTTTCAAAAATAAGGGAAGGTTTCCTAACGGTGTGACCGAAGCCGATTTAGGCCGCATACGTATCCCCATGAGGGAATCAGGTCATGACGTAGTTCATTACAAGCGAAATTGGGTGAAATTAAAATTTCTAAAGGTGGGACCGGTAAACGCCGCCACGTATCCGCCAAGGGAATCAGGTCAAACGTAGTTCCAATTTAATACATATAAAGGGCAAAATATATTAAACTAACTATTTTAGGACTCGGCGGGCCAAGGCAGGGGCACGAGTCCACTTTTCTTCTTGCTCTGAGTCTTCAATGGTTGAGTCTTCAGTAGGATCATCCCTTGCAGCACACAACTAAACAAATGACTTATTCATCAGTTAAACAATTTTCGGCAAGGAGAACCTCCTTTTCTCTGGCGGTTGGTCGATGACTCAACTTTCTTCCCTTTTTGGGCTGGCGTAATGGTCCCTTCCAGAATGTCTTCTTCATTTTTAGCTATCATGCTCACATGGGGATCTTCATAACCGGGGAGAAGGTTATTGTTTACCTTGAGAGGAGCATCTTTCAGCTGAATGACTCCTTCTTCGATTAAATCCTCTATTTTGTCCTTGAGTGTATAACAATTTGCGATGTCGTGCCCCTCGACACCTGAGTGGTATGCACAATGTTTGGTTTCATCGTGCCCTCGAGAAGTAGGCCTGGGGGTATTTCTGGGAATTGGCTGGAGTATTCCTGCGGCTTTCAGCTTCTCATACACTTGGGCTATGGGTTCGGATAAAGGTGTATAGGTCCTGGTTGGCTTTCTCTCAGTATTTATGCGGGGTTTGGGTCCGTTTGGTGTGCGGGTTCGTGATTGTGGTGAGTATTTTGGATATGCTGGTTGGGTATGGTAAACAGGATATGGGGTGGCACAGTGCTGATAATATGACTGTAGATTTTGAGTGTTTTGGTTATGGTAAGAAGGCGGTGGGCTTTGATACACTGGAAGTTGTTCTGGCCTATGCTCCTGAATGACCATGATAGAGGGTGATGCATCTTTTCTCCTCTGTGAGGTACCTCCGATGGAATTTGACTGCAATGCTCTTCTAGTTGCTTGTAGGGCTGTCAGGTTTGTAATCCTGCCAGTCTTAATGCCTTCTTCCACGAAGTTGCCCATTCTTACGACTTCTGTAAAACTTTGCCCAATTACACTGATCATTTTTTCATAATACGTCGCGTCTTTTAACGATTGCACGAACAAGGTGGTCATTTCGCTCTCTGCCATTGGAGGTTGGACCTTTGCTGCTTCCGACCGCCAACTCAGGGCGTATTCCCTGAAAGTTTCGGTGGATTTCTTTTCGAGTTTCATAAGCTAAAATCTATCAGGTACAGTGGCAGTGTTGAATCTGAATCTATCCATGAAATCTTGTGCCATGGCATTCCAACCGTACCATATTCGAGGGTCTTGGCATGTGTACCAGTCTAGCGCCTCGCCGGTTAGACTCCTGATGAATAATTTCATGATGATTGCTTGATTTTTCCCAACTCCAATCAATTTATCGCAATATGACCTTAGATGAGCTCGGGGATTCCCCTTTCCATCGAACATGTCAAATTTGGGCACCTTGTACCCCACAGGTAACTCAACGTCGGGGTGCATACATAAGTTTTCGTATTTTAAACATTCCTCCCCCTTGTTCATTTGAATGCTTTTGAATGCCTCTTTCATGCTACGGATTTCTTTTGCCACAATTTCATCAGCTCTAGCTCGAGTTTGCCGCTCCACTTCCTTGTATTGATCTGTCTCTTGAGAGGATGCATGCATAATAAATGGTTGGCTTTCGGTCGGATGTGCTAATGCCCCATATTGCTTGTTAGGACTAGTGATGTGTGTCGTCTGCTCGTATTGGGTGGCTTGGAAATTTGGTCTGAGTGGGGAGATATAAGTAGGTGGAAGTTGAGATGTGTATGTAGTAAACAGATCATTTTGGAGGTTGGTTTGCAAATTGACCGGGCGAGTGATATTTTGGTGTAAGCTGGTATGTTGCGGCCTTTGCGGGGAGCTTTGGGGAAGTGGAGGCTCAAGGGCTTGTGATACGATTGCATTTGTCCTTTGCTCTGGGAGTGGTGCATTCAAGCTGATAGACATGTTTGTGATATTTCGGAGCCTTTCTATTTCGGCCTGCATGACTTCCATTTGCTGCAATAGTTTGGCGAGGTGTTGATCATTGGTGTTTCTCCTTTCTAACGCCTCTGCATCCTCTACATGAACGGGGACGAGTCCTAAGTTGTTTCGTTCTGGTGCCTCTGGATTAATCATTTATTGGACGATTGTGCTACTACCAGTCGACGCAAATCAACCTTTTGGGGATAAGCTAGGCAAAATAACTCTCTAACAAATGAAGCAAACCAAGTTAGTATAATATGCAAAGAGTTGCAGGCAATATATAATAATAAGCAAATTGCAAATCAAGCGCGTGCTCTAATATGTTTGGGACCTCTTTTATGCCAGAGGTGGGCCTAAACGCCAAATATGCGAGATTATGTTAAATAGGTCCACATCGTTAAACTGCAATGTTTTGTTGGAAATGACGACCAAATGACGGTGCACTTTTTCCAATTCGGCATGTCATGTTTAGGCTTGGATTTGTCTATCATTGTCACGCTACACATAGTATGTTGGTTGGTCGTTGGGTTGTGAAACCCATGACAAGTTTTGGTTTTTTCCTAATTGTGGCGTCGATACCAGGGATCAACCCACCTAAGATAAATACATGCATGACTTAAAAATAAAGGGTGGTATAGCTCTATCGTAAGTTTCTAAGATTTGGCTTCACTAGACACAAGGTTCCCGAGCGGACACTCGAGTGAGAAGACTACGCGGCCACCGGATGGTCCGGCTGCTCCGCGCCTTTGCCAACTCTCCTAGAATTGGGTAATTGAAAGAATTTTTGCGGGTGCGTACAACACACCTCGCGTGTAGTGTGTGATAGTGTTAATTTTCCGTAAGGGAGAAAATATGAGCGGAATGTCAGTTTAAGGAAAGCGGTAACAAATAGCAGTTAAGACAATATGCAAATATTTATATGTAAAGCAGAATAATTTAGGCAAAACAATAAAAGCAAATAAGTGTAAAACATAAAGGAAGCAATTTAAGCAAAATAAAGAAAATAAAGCACAATAAATTAACATATGTTTGTTGTGGTTAAGAACCTAAAATCCCCAGCGGAGTCGCCATGCTGTAACACCCCATTTTAACCGGAGTCGAAAACGGGATTACTGCGCATGGTTGATTCCTAAATGCATTTAAAGGAGTCGCCACCTAATTATTATAGTGAATTAGGACACTAAAAATGTAGCATAAAATACTACAAATGATCTCCATTTAAAGGTCTGCAAAAGCTATGTGAGATTCTAGGTAAGGGTTCTTTATTATCCTAAAGGGAAGGGGTTAGGCATCCTATAGGATCCGCTAACTTGCGGTTGTCCGGTCAAACTTAGGCTTAATATCATGCTTTAGAAAACATATGTTTTGAATATATGCGGTTTTAATAAAAGGATGTTGCAAATAATTATTTAAAATATATGTATGTATATATAGTTTCTATGGAATTGCATGAAGTTTATTTGTAAAATGCAACGGAAATATTCTATTTGAACAAAACAGGTTTATCATAAAATGCATAATAATAAAAAATGGTTTACTAAAAGTAAGTATTATATGTAAAATTTAACCTTTATAAAGGGTATACAAATGGGTAGAAAGATTTTCCTCTTTTGCACTTGGTAATAAGAAAGTAGATCCTTGTTTATAAAAAATAGATTTTATGAAATTTAATGAGAATTGAGTTTTGATAGAACATGATTTTATTTTATGCCAAAGTAGATATAGCATAAAATAAACTAGTGTTTTGAAAATATAGACGAGGAGCCTAAAATAAATAAAACTACCGTTTTGAAAATATGGATGACGGGCCTAAAATAAGTAAACTAGCGGTTTCCGATTTTAATTCCACCATTTATTAATTCTAAATCTACCTATTCTAAGCAATTCAATAATTATGCAAGTACAAATAATTAAATTATAATAAAGTAAAGTGGCGAATTAAGGGTGATGACTAGGACGGATGACGATATCATTCCACCCTATTTGTTTTAAAGTTCCGAGGCCAGAGAATGCGAGAAGTGTGGATGCAAGCCTTCATTTGTCATTTGTCAAGTATCTCAGAGCATGTAATACGATTTATGTAAGCAGTATAAAACTTTGAAAAGACGGATAGAGTTGTTCAGTTTGAAGTTAAACAATTGACGGTCATAAAAAATAGGCAACATGAACTCCTATGACTTAAATGTGACTTTATATATGACCAATATACAAACAGAACCACTCAGGAAAGATTAAATCTGTATAGGTACAGACATGACTTAGATGCGCATGGTATTAAGGCAAACCCATGAGAGTAGAACATGAAGCAAGATAAACATAAGCAGGGCAAGATTATAACAAGGCATGTAAGTGATTATTTAACTCAAACTATCAATGGACAACTTGAGGTAGACATGAATATCTTACACAAGAACAACATACTATTATTTATGGTTCAAAACAACACATGGATTCTTAAACAGGAAGTTTAGGACATGGATACAAACAGGGATGTAACATAGCGTAGTATGATCTAATCTAATAAGTGCAAAATCTTAATGTGAAACAGCTTAACAGGCAATAACCAAGGTACGAGATAACTTGGGAGATCTAAAATATTGACATGGAGTAATTTCCACAATTAAACGGGCATGCCACTTTTAGCTAGGTAGAGCAAGATACTCGATCTCAAACCGACATACTGGACAGAACAATCGGCTAAACTTGTCGACACCATAGAAACTTTCAATTAATCAATATCACAATCAGATATTAGACAAGCATACTCGGCTTATGATATTAAATATGAACCTAATAATAACTTAGATAATCAGAATCTACCAAGATAAGCTAAAACATGTTGAACACTTTTATAACAACATTAACAAATATAATCAAGAAATACATAACAGAAAATACATAAATTCACATAAAGAATCAAATTCGACAGAAAGTGAGTTACCTTCTCCGTAGCGAGCAGGCGTCATCTCGACTCGTCGAATCTGCTCGGAGATGTTTTGTTGCTATGCGATTAAGGGGAATAAAACTTAGATATTTGTGGCTTTTAGACCAATACTAAGAGTAAGAAGGGGATTCTGAGATCGATTTCAAAGGAATGTTTCCTTTTCTGAATTTAAACTAACTAATAACAGTAATGATGCAAGTTTTCGTTCTTTAAGCTTCAATAAGGCCCAAAAAATCCTATGCTTCAACACTTGAACTTTTTGGTAAAAAGATAAAAAGAAGATGTTTTAATACTTCTGAAATCCGGACCCCCTTCAGATGAAGAACAGAGGGGGGTTTTATAGGCAAACATTTGAGTTTGAATTCGAAATAAAGCTGTTAGAGGTCTGTTTTTGGACGATTTGTTGGTTCAAAATCGCGGATTTTGGGGGGATAAAGGTATGGGTTGTGTCAGGGGGTGTGGGTGAAGTGAAATGGGTGCAGAGGTGAGGTGTTGTCGGTAATGGGAGTCGTTGGCGGTGCAGGGGATGGGCGATCTGGAGAAGATGATGGACAGGGGGTAGGTCGCTGGTTTCTTTCTTTTATTTTTATTTTATTTTGTGTGATGGGGTGTTTTGGTTAAGAGGTAAGGAGGGGAAAATGGGCTGCTGGTGATAGGGAAGGTATAGGTATAGGGCTGATGGGCATGGGCGGGAATGTTTGGGCCAACTGGTTTGGGCTTGGGCGACGGGTCGCGGGATTGGGCTGGAGTACTGGGGAATTTCGGTTGGGCTGAAGGGTTTATGGGCTGTGGGTGTGGTAAGTTTTAGGTAGAGTTTTAATTAGTGGTAAATTAAAAATTCAAATTGTGATTAAATTATTTAGGTGCTTTATTAGTCTAAATTATTACAAAAATAAGGACGGGCGTGCTATTTGATTAGTGCTTAATATTTCATAATGCGATGCCGTTACTAAATCTCATTTATTATGCGTATTTTGCGATGTTAAATTAAAGTTGAATGGAGTTTAGATTATTAATAAATTATTTAAATGCTAAATGCAGATATGACATTTAAGGGTTGCTTAATGCTTTTATAAATGCGACGCTATTAAAACGCATGTATTAGATTGAAATTAAATTAAATTACGAACCATAATTATGAAATTGCCTTTAATAAATGCGATTACGCTATTTAACACGACGTCATTGTTAAATTATTTATTTTATGTATTTATTTATTTATTATCATTTAAGAATTATGACATGGCTTAAAATTAATAAATGCGAGCGCGAGACCTAAAGTGTTTAGTCTTCTACGTGAGATGTGGTGCTTGTTATTAATCAATTATTTATGTCTGTATTAATGTTTTATGGTTGCATTTTATTATTATAAAATTGTTAAAATTATTGTAAAAAAATTAATGCAATTTTGTAGTTAATGACTGGATGAGAGGGTCAAAATTGGGTGTCAACAACGTGTTTGAGGAAAAACCCACTGAATCTAGTACATGAATGGAAATAATATTCCTTGTCAAAGAAAGAACATAAAAATAATTGTTCAACATTAAAACTTTGCCAAAAGGTAAATTTATCCTATAAGTTCCCACGTGCTCTGCAGCAACTCGTGCTCCATTTCCGACGCGCAGGTCCACCTCGCGAGGCCCGACCTTCCTCCTATCAGTTAGCCCCTGTACATTTGTACAAATGTGTGAGCCACAAGCGGTATCAAGTACCCAGGAATGAGAATCATTTATAGATAGATTAATTTCAATTACAAACATACCTTGCACATTAGCACCTGGTGTCATTCCTCCGCCTGGAGCAGTGCAATCTTTTCTCCAATGCCCATTCTTGTTGCAATTTATGCAAATATCTGATGCCGGTAGTTTCTTCTTTGCCCCTCTCTTGGGCTTCATTGCTGCTGCCGGAGCAACATTTTTGCCCTTCCCCTTCTGTTGTCCCTTACCTTTCAGTTTGGGGCGACTAGAGGAGCCAACCATCAGAATAGACTTGGTCTTAGAGGTCGAAGATTCAAAAGTCTTTAACATATTATGTAACTCCGGCAAAGTCGCTTTAGTCCCATTCATGTTGTAATTAACAATGAAACTCTCAAACGACTTAGGAAGTTAGGCAAGGATGAGGGTGGTGGAGACTCTGTCATGAAACCTTATTTCTATAGAAGCTAACCTCTCAATCATCCTCAACATATGAGGTGAAACTTGGCCTCCTTCATTTAGACTACACTTGAAAAGTTCTATGAGCAGGTCACACTCCATTGTCTGGCTCTGCGAATCATAAAGACTCCTCAAATGGGCTAACATTTCATTGGGCCTCATAGTTTCATGCTGTCTTTGCAATGTAGGTGACATAGAAGACAACATTAAGCATTGAGTTTTGGTGGCATCCTTATAATGTTTCTTGTAGGCAACCTGGTCAAAAGTTGCATACTCTGCAGAGTCCTCCGCTGGAGCGATGGGGAATACTTTGTCCAATGTATACTCAATTTCTTCATGTTTAAGGACAATTCTAACATTTCTTAGCCAGTTAATGAAGTTGGGTCTGGTGAGTCTGTTTGACTCCATGAGCATTTTCAACGAAAAGTTTGACATTTCTGAAGATCTGAAGATCATAGATAGAATAGGAAAATGCAATCAAAATTCATTCTCCTAAATTATACACATTCATAATAAACTAATTTAACATGACCTTTTGTTTAATTAGCTCCCTCTATTTTGCATACTTCTACGACCCCAAGGAAGAATACAGACCTAAATAAATATAAACGTCATAATGGGCCAATATCCAAACATATGCTATATCAGCATTTGCTTTGGCTGATAACTTCAATAGCACATTTTGGTAGGTCCTCAACCAATTGTAAAGCAACTCTACAACTCTTGGTTTGATTAAATATCTTTCATTTTAATCTTACGTCTTTAGACTAGTCTGACACTTTGACGCCAAGATTCATCTAAACAAGCCAACCCCATTACACGACTGCGTTTAAATGCCTAAGTAAATTTAGTCTTTACAAGCAAACACTTTGGTGTAAATAGCTACAAAAGTTTATTATCTACTTTCATTTTAACACATCTATGAAAGAGTTGTCACGACCCGAGCCCGGGGCCGCGACTGGTGCCCTACCGGGGCACCCCGTCAGGTAAACATCAGAGAATAGCAGCGGAACATACATAACACATAACCTGTATAAAGTAAACATCACTGGCAAGCCGATAAGGCTGCCTTCCATAAAAAGTATATTACTCAAAAGTACAACTTGTTCTTACAGCCCAAACCACAAATGTGACTACTGCACTCTGGAATAACAATCGTGACGGACAGGCCGCCATACCCCCGAATGTACAAAAGTCTACAACCTCGAGGAACCGTACTAAAAGACAAAGCCTCGGAGAATGGAGCTTTCAAGAACCGACGGTGATCCAAAGAGTGCGGATCGCCAGCTACGCACTCAACTCGCGGCGTGAACGCGGCGAGGTCGAGAAGTACCAAGTATGCGAAACTGGGAAAATACTGAAAATTACCTCAAATATAAAATAACTAGAGACATGTATAAAAATCAGTTTACTGCACACTGTGCCTTACTAATAATGAGAATATCAAACATATACAATACTGCATGAAAATAGGAAGCTCATGGTCAAAGCAAGGTCATCCGCCCCGCAGTATCATTAAGCACTCCTACTCCTGAGACTATTTCACCCGCATGGGTCCTGTGGACCCGCATGAGGTATTCCTCGCATAGGCTGTACTCACCCGCATGGGACTATTTCACCCGCATAAGCCTCAACGGGCTCGCATGAGGTATTCCTCGCATCGTGGGTAGCAAATCCACGGAACAGGTGGTATAACGATCTTGGGGATTTACCCCTCATTTATACTCTTACCCTGAAGAAGGTGGTATAACGATCTTGGGGACTTACCCCTCATTTATACTTTTACCCTTCATACCGCATGCCTAGGAATCCCTCATCGTAAGCATGTCCAAGGTGCATACCCGTGGAATCCCACATCACTGACGGTATGTCCAAGTAAACTCATACTAAGACAATGGAAGCATACCCGTGGAATCCTCCATCACTGACGGTACGTCCAAGTAAACTCATACTAAGACAATGGAAGCATACCCGTGGAATCCTCCATCACTGACGGTACGTCCAAGTAAACTCATAACCTCTTTAGACCTTCATTTCTTTCATCTATGTTTACCTTATTCAAGAAAAAAAAAACCAACTCTTAAACCTTTCATAAAGTTATTATAACCAACTCCCCATAAAGCCGTTATACTAACTTTATGCTTTAAAACTTTAGACATTCTTATCCTTTCATAAGGCCGTTATCACTAACTTCCCATAAAGCCGTTATAACTCCTTATATTTCAAACGATTTCGTTCTTTTATTGACCAAGAGACTTATACTTCAAATCAAATTTACACAATTTTCAAAATGCTTCAAGCCTCTTATCTTTGGAAAACAAGTTTCTTACCTTAAAAATTAGGTCTCTTATTCTTAGAATAATTCAATACTCAATACTTTTACACCAAGTACTCTATACTTCTTCATGTCAAGAAATCCTTGTCACTTATTTAGGATAAACCATTCCTCAAGAACAAGTGGGCTAACTTCTTAACCCAACCAACTTAGACAATTTCTTAAAACAAGTCAAGTATAACAAATAGATTTACCTCATTTAAAACACGTACGTCTACCGTACTATATAGTTATAACTACTCATGCTCAAGAGATAAGGAAGTTTCCACATACCTCTCATTCGATCCACTTGCTAAGTCCAAAATACCGTACGTAGTATGTCAACCTATAATGACCATAATACGTTTATAAACCTCTAGTTTCAATGTAAAATATTCCAAGTTCAAAGTCACTAAATCCTATGGAAAATTGGGCAGCATTTCCTTTGTTTCTACATACTTTGCCACCTTTTTCAAGGCCGAATTCAACATCCAAACGCCACATTTAAGGCCCAACAATCCAAACAATTCAAAGGGGATTACACACCTAATCTTGGGTGTGTAAAATTCTGCCCCACAATGCATAACAACTAACTTAACAAGTTTAAGGTAGTTTTTAGGCTACAACATGCTCACATAACCTTCTTAACCAATCCTTTCATATCCAAACCATATTTCTTACATGCAATGAATCTAAGAGCATTATTTACTACTACAAGTTCCTTCTTCTTCACATGCAACACCAATAACTAGCTACAAGAGAAGAATCTTTACCTTAGAGCTTTAGCCAAATTAATCCAACAAAATGCTAGCCTCCTCTTCCACAAACACCACCACAACAACTCCCACAAGCTTGCAAATAAGTTTCCTTCTTGCCACACTTTTCAGATTTTTCTCAAGCCTTGTGTTCTTCTTGATTTTCTAGAGAGAAGGGAGAGTTTCTAATCTTAGAGAGAGAGATGAACTTGAAGAATGACCAAGTCTTCAAGACTTGGTCAATAATTAGTGCATGCAAAATCAGATGGGGGGGGACACTTGTCACCCACCCGTGGCCTCTTTAAAAGAAAATATCGATTTCTCGCTTTTCCGCGAAAAACCGCCTCGCGCGCGCAGCCTGATCGTGGCGGCGCTGAAACCCCTGCAACCCCTCGGACTTCGGCGTCGGCCACGCTTCCGGCGCCGCGCTGCAGCTCTGTCCGAATTTTTCTGCCGATCACAAGACCGAACTTGTAACTTTCATAACTTTCTACTCTGATGTCCTATCGACGAACGGTTGGTTGCGTTGGAAACTAAACTCAACGAACTACACACTAGGCCTTTGAAACACCTACAAACTTTCAAGGTAACTGGACATAAGTTTGCAAGTAATTTTCCTTCTTGCCACACTTTTCAGATTTTTCTCAAGCCTTGTGTTCTTCTTGATTTTCTAGAGAGAAGGGAAAGCTTCTAATCTTAGAGAGAGAGATGAACTTGAAGAATGACCAAGTCTTCAAGACTTGGTCAATAAGTAGTGCATGCAAAATCAGATGGGGGGTGATCGGTGTATTTTATATACACTTTTTGAGTCGTTTTTAGTTAGTCTCTTGTCCCTTGTTGTACAAATAAGTGTCGTATTAGGATAGATTTTCTTTCCTTTGAGTCAAAGTGGTTAAATGGCCAAATGGCGGAAAAGGAGCTAAAAGAGGGCAAAAGTGGAGGTTCCAGAGCTTAAAGCAGAGAAAGTGGCGAACGAGGCAGAAGCACGGACGGCCAGCGCGGCCTACTGCGAGCAGTGCGGTCGCGGCACCTAATATCCGTAAGGCGCGAAGTTGCGGCGCGGCGCTCCAGAGAGCAGGGCCGTGGCGCCAAATCATCCGGCGATCGCAGACTTCCGCGCGCCGATATAAGCGCTGGCGACGCGGAAAATCGAGTTTAATGGCGATTTTACGGGCGAACTGAAGGAAAAGTTAGAGGCGGTTTTTGTTATACCCCGTATTTCCGGAGTATGTACGTGAGGGCGTACGTACGAAAGTTTGGCCTTAAAAGTTTAAGCCTTGGACGTTTTTATTTGTGCACAACTCACTAAAAGAATCGTTTTCCGACGAAACGTTTTCCACAGCTTTTGTAGGGAAAATTCCGGCTATGTCATTTAGTATTTTTGCGGATTTTTCCGAGAGACGAAACATTTTGGACCAACGGGAGGGCGACACTTGGCACCCTCCAATTGGTGGACTTGAAATCGTCCATTGGACGAATTGGACTAGGAGTTGCACGTTTTTTGTGCCTTTGCACAAGTCAAGGAGTTGGTAGGATATTTTGTGTGGAAGTTGGCTAAGGACACTTGCCCAAATCTTGACCTTACACTTGCCTTGCACTTGGCATAATCTTGGCCATTGGTTGGCCATCCCTTGACCTATAAATACCCCTCTTGTGATGAAGAGTTCTTCATCCACAAACAAGCTTTCCAAGTCTTGAAATCCTCTCCTCTCCAGGCCTTTTCGTCCAAACACTCCCTCCCCTTGTGAAGTTTGGCCGAGGGCCTACTCCCCCTAGCCTAGCCGAAATCTACCCCCCCTCCCTTGGTAGAAAAGTTGCCTTCTAGTATTGTTATAATGCCCAAAATACCCTAGCCCAAATCCCTTAGTACTTAGTAGAAGTTGTGAAGAACTTCTAAGGTTTCCTTGGAGCTATCGGAGCGTACAACTTAGGAGCTAAGCCTTGCTCCGGATCGACTTTTATCTAGGATATTATTGGGCTTACCGAGGTAAATAATCCTAACCCTCTTTGTATTAGAGAATGCATACTGTAGAAGTATAAGAATAAGTATTAAATACTTAGAAGAATAATTGAACTGTACTCACATAGGACTGTTTTCACAGTAGACTTATATAGCTCACCGGGTAGGGTTGTGCTGCCCGACTTTCCGTAGAATTGTGAACCCTCTGTTTAGAATGATTTTCAGAGTAGTCTAGACTTTGATAGATGTCTGTGACTATTATAGGCTGATTCTCTGCGCGCGACATATTCAACTTGGCAGGAGGTTTTCGCCGAGAAGGTATGTGATTCTTCCTAAGCATGATATTTTTAACATATATATAGTACGGTAGACGTACATGTGTTAACTGAATTCATGAAGGATTGGAGCAGATGCCCTCCTATTTCAAATTCATGAAGGAGATCTTGGGGAAGAAGAAGAAGAAACTGGCAGAGTACGAGATGGTAGCACTAACGGAGGAGTGCAGTGCTATCCTACAGAAGAAGTTTCCCCCTAAACTAAAAGACCCAGGGAGCTTTACACTACCTTGCACAGTTGGCAGGGTGAAATGCAACAGGGCTCTGTGCGATTTAGGGGCAAGTATAAATCTGATGCCTTTATCGGTATTTAAACGATTGGAGTTGGGTGAGGCCAAACCAACCACGGTGAGCCTGCGGTGGTGATAGACGATGAGTTCATCAAGAGGAAGATTGAGGGCGTGATTGTGAAAGTAGGAAAATTCTTTTTCCTGCAGACTTCCTCATTCTTGACATGGAAGAGGATGCAATCCCTATCATATTGGGAGACCATTCACAGCGGCGAGAGCATTGATCGATGTAGAAAGAGGAGAGCTGACATTGAGGGTGGAGAAGGAAGAAATGGTGTTTAAAGTATTTAAACACATCATTGAGCCACCAACCATGAGCAGGTGCTTTGCAATCAGCACCATCAAACCCCCCTGTGAGCCAGTACAAGTCAAACCAAGGGAGATGAGCCCACGAAAGCAGGTATGGATTGCCGAACCTCCACAAAAGCAGGTATGTGTTCCTGAACTTTCCCTTAACGATAATGCTAAGAGGAGAAGAAGAAAAAGAAAACGAAAAATGTGGAGAAAATGGATTAGTTGTGGGGTTAATCCACCCCACATTTATTGAGTTAAGGAACTTGCGTCCGGCTAAAAGACGTTAAAGACAGCGCTACTTGGGAGGCAACCCAAGGTATTTTGATTTATTTTCACTTTAAATATAGTAGTTTTTATTAAGAACGGTCTCACGGAGGTAGTGTCTGTGTTGTGATTGACAGGTATAGGCCAATAAATTGAAGGGCGAAAAACTGAAGAACAGCCAGGATTTCCAGAAAAACGGGTAAGCGCGGCCAGAAGCGGTAGCGCGCGAAAAAACCGAAAAATTGCCAAGTCTAGCGCGTACACCGTAATGGTCGCGCGCGAAATTCCCGGCGATCAGAACATTGGGCGCCGCGGCTAAATGCGTGGCCGGCGAAATCCGTAAGTGATAAAACGCCCAGAAATCAGATTTCCCCCAATTTCAAAACCAAA
This sequence comes from Przewalskia tangutica, assembly GCA_029844215.1. Lineage (NCBI taxonomy): Eukaryota > Viridiplantae > Streptophyta > Magnoliopsida > Solanales > Solanaceae > Przewalskia > Przewalskia tangutica. The sequence goes on from CM056732.1 coordinate 33,299,937, forward strand.
ACCTAACCCCCCTTCTCCACAAAACCCACGAAAATCCATAATTTACCCACAAATCCTCCACAAATCAAACCCAACCACAACCAAAACTCTTAAATCCCTAAAACCCTTAGCCATCTCAACCAACAAAACTCCATCTCATTGCCTCAAATCACCATTAGAAGCAAGAACACCTTGAAGAACACCATAAAAAGGTAATCTTCATCTTTTCTTGAAAGCTTTCAGTAGTCAAAGGAGGTAGTAGTTGGAAGAGTATTGTATTATTTAAGTAGTTGGGGTGTCGAAAAATTGGTTGTGAAAAAGTGAAGAAGAGTATACAAAGAGGGTTGGGTATTGTGTAGTACGGGAGTTGGAGTTTGGAGGTGTGGGAGTTGTGCAGAAATTGAAGTTTTTGAGGGTGATAGTGTTGGGTAGTGTGTGGATACAAAGATAAGCTGCAAAAAGTTATCTAACATGTCTGCCAGAAAAAGAAGAGCCTCCGCATCTACATCAGCCCCGCAATATGATGAGACTAGGTTTGTGTCACGCCCCGACTTTTCCTAAGTCTTTACTTAGGGCGTGATGGCACCTGGACAATTATTTCCCACCAGGAGCACCATTTAATTCTCTTTATTTAGAAATTTAAACTTATATTCAAATACGGAGCTATTAATAAAATAACAATAAAGAAATTTATTTATGACTTTATTAAAAATATAACGCGAGCCCATGCTCGTGCAAATATTGTTTCAACATAGACATACTGACAAATATTACTCTAAGTTGGAAGGGAGATCATTCCACACGGGCATATCCCGAGACATTGGAACTGACATTCTGAACCTGACGAGTACCAAGCCCGAAACAATGGACTTGGTATGACAAGAGGCTGCGGGATGATCGCTAGCCTTGACGTGGAGTCTTTCCTCTATCACCCTTTCCTGAAACATGTTAAATAAAGAGTCAGCCCTACCATCTGGGGCTGAGTGAGAACCTTACCCTGCAATTCAAAGTAACACCACAATATTCCAAGTGCAATCACATTATAACGTAATAAGCATATTGCAAAAACATATCAGGTTACAACATTTTTAAATATGCAACAACTCCTCATAGGAAATTCTCGGTTTAACTAACACTTTATTTTATCTCGTCTTATACGTTAAGACATTCCCCTGCATTTCCACATGTTTATTACATTTATATATTTGTGAACGCGTATTCACTTTTCATATTTATATATAGGTGAACATGTATTCATCTTTCATTTTTGTTGCGGCGTGCAACCCGATCCATTATGTTTACGTATTTGTGAACTTGTATTCACTTTACGTTTTGTTGCGGCGTGCAACCAGATCCATTATATTTACGTATTTGTGAACGCGTATTCACTTTACGTTTTGTTGCGGCGTGCAACCCGATCCATTATTTTTTCGTAATTGTGAACGCGTTTTAACTTTACGTATTGTTGCGGCGTGCAACCCGATCCATTATATTTACGTATTTGTGAACATATATTCACTTTACGTTTTGTTGCGGCGTGCAACCCGATCCATTATGTTTACGTATTTGTGAACGCGTATTCACTTTACGTTTTGTTGCGGCGTGCAACCCGATCCATTATATATTTATATATTTATGTGAACACGTATTCACTTTTCATATTTTTCAGAAGATCAAATAAATACTATTCTCTTTTCTAACATTCTGTCATTCATACTTGTAACGATTATAACTTTTTAACCATAACTCCAACTAAGGTATTTCTCAAGCGGAAACTAAGGTAAGACGGGGATCTTTCACTGTTCCAAATTTCATTTAAAACTACTTTGGGTAACTAACACAAATTTATCCTCAAAACAGCCACATGAAATTTGTTTCGGCAGAATTTTTATTAAACAACACCCAATCTTATAATATTCATAACTCCTAATCTGTAAACCCGTTCAATCCTCATAAATTCTCAAAACGACGAGAACAGAGAGCTACACGTCTCCATGTGAACCATTCTTCCATATTCTGTACCATTTGGTACAGTTTTACACTTTTATTCGCTGCCCTTCCTGGATATCGATAGATCCGAGGCAGAAACTTTAAACAATTATAACTCTAAATCCGTAAGTCATATATACCCCCGTAAGGTCTCAAAATGTCCACAACAAAGAGATCTAGAACTTTAATTTAGCAACAATTTTCATATTCCCCACAGATTAGTATAGTTTTACGTTTCAACGTCCTGCCCTTCTGGATTCCGACGAATCCGAGGCAGCAACTTCAAACTACAATAACTCTCAACTCGTAAGTCCGTTTTAATAAATCTTTATATATATCTGTCCGTAACATAGAGATTTACAACCGTGTAAATTTTCATATAATTATAATAAGTAAAACTCAATAAAAACAGTCCGTAATTATGTCTTTCCGAATTTCGACCAAATCTAAGGCAGAAACTTTGAACTATGATAACTTTCAAACCGTATGTCCATTTTACCTCATTTTTGGTTCTATATGATCATATTAGAGAGGTGTACCACTCTTACGAATTTCATCAAATTCTAACAATTATAACTCAGTGAGAACAGTTCGTAAGGTTCATGACGCAACTAGTTGTCTAAACAATCAAAAGTTCAATATTTCTTTTCAACACTCAATTCTTATTCTAACATGTATTGAACTAAAAATAAGGATGTTACCAAGAATTTCTGAGTGAGAAAACTCACCTTGTAAGTGTGAAAAAGATTGTGGTTCGGTTGCTACAAGTGGTCTTTGCTCCTTAGTGTTCCCTAATTTTATTGTTCTCCTTCCTCCCTTGATATTTTCTTGATTTTTTTCCTTCTTGTTCACTTGTTTTTTTCTGATTTTCTAACCTTTATGTTATGTCATTTGTTTGTGTGTAAATACAATGTATAAATGAAGGAGTTTTCTATAACCTATGGGAGGTGAAAAACCAAAAGATTGAAGGGAAATGAAAAGGGGGGGAAGGGTAGAGGGATGGAGTAATACGTGCATGCTGAAAATTATCTTCATCTTTTGTTTTTTTTTTTTTTCTTTTGTTTTTCTTTTGTTTTCTTATTTTCATTTCATCTATCTATTTATCCAACTTTAACACTAACTCTATCCCATGCAATTTATTCTTTGTGTTCTTATATATATATATATTTATATATATATATAAATATATATATATATATATTTTTCAGTTCACAGTTTGTCAGCCGAAGTGCTCAAGATAGATACCATAAACTCAAAACAAGGCCCTTAATCCCTGAAAGGGGAATTGACTATGAAAGAGACTCGCTGGAAGAGGGATATGTCTATGAGCCCATTCGGGCGATGATTGAGATAAGGGGGTGGAATAGATTTGTAAAACCCGGAAAGATAGCACCAATAAACACAGTGATGGTGCGTGAATTTTATGCTAATCTTCCGGAGAAGGTGGAAAATGGATGCTTTGTGAGGGGACAATATGTGTCTGTGATGGCAGAAGCGGTAAATGCGCAATTGGAAACAGATGATGTTGAAGGAGGAGAGGGTGATTGGAACGATTTTAGAACATGGTCTAGAAGCACCTCCAACATCGACTGGAATGCCGTCGCTGACACAGTGAGCTACCCTGGGGCTGCATTTGATATTGCAAGAAATGGGTCAAGAGGACTGAGTAGGTGCCAGTTCAACAGCGACGAGGTTGGGTCAGATTTCGTCGATGCGGATGATTCCATCCACGCACTTTACCAGTGCGTAAGACGTAATCAAACTAATATATGGAATTATGACTGGGAAGACGATTGATGTAGGAAGGGAGATAGTGCAAAGTATTGAAGAGACCAGCCGGTTGGTAACAACGGGTGGGTTGGGACATGGCTCAATCATTAAAACTCTATGCACCTTCAATGGGGTCCCAACCCTACCCAATGACACTCAAGAGAGAAACCAACTGCATGTATCTTATGGGATAGTGCACTCCTTTCCAGACCCAAGCCCCCCAGCAGCAAGAAGAAGAGCACAACCACCACCACCACCAGCAGCAGAAGCCGCCATGAACGAAGATAAGCCTGAAATAGAGGCTCAATATGCGGCAGGGCCTAGCCACCAGCCAACCACAGAATCAGAACCTTCAGTGCCCATGATGGAGCAGTTACTCCAGAATCAGATGAGGATGATGCAGAGTTTGGACACGGTGATACAAGGACAACAAGAAACGAGACAACAAATTAACGAGATGAGTTCCTTGTTCAACCGATGGTCCGTACTATCGATGCCACCGCCACCCCACCCCTTTTAGCCAATGCTGTAAGTGTCTTGTTTTCTTTTATTGTCTTTGAGTCTACACACATTGGAGACAATGTGTGATTTAAGTTTGGGGGGGGGGGTGTTTTATTTGTGTGTTATTTGTGTCTTATTGTTATAGTATGTTTAAGTCTTTTTGTTATTTTTGTGTATTTTTTAGTCACAATTTTTTTTTTCTTTTGAGTCATAATTGTGCATCAAAGATCATGTATCTTTGTAGTTACTAGAAACACCTAGTGAAGTAAGGTGGAATAATGTAACGGAATTAGAGCAACTATCTAAACACTTAGGTTTGATATGCCAAAAACTCACAAAATCTGTCTATTTGGAGTTCTTGCTTGAATTGTGCATGCTAAATGATTTAAACCTATGTGTTATGATTGTTTGCTATTTGAGGCGAAATAGTTAGGATATGCATGTTTAGGGAGATGACTCAGGCGTTTCTTTGTTAGCCAATTCTTACCACTATTTTCTATCCCTGACATTAAAAGTATCCCTAGTCAGCCCCATTGAGCCTTAAAAATTGAACTTTTTCTTTGACACCCTATATTCCCATACTTGTGCCATAAGCAAACATGTGAAATAGTTGGAATAAAAGTGTGTTAAAAAAGAGACAAAAAGAGCAAGAAAAATTTATGCACCCCACTTAAAAAGTAATGAGAAATAGGCAAAAGCCTAAGTTTGGGGGTGCTTGCTATTATGATACACTTCACGCTCTCAAAACAAAATAGGGGAAAGATAAATTTGAAGTGAAAGAAAAGAATCAAAAGAAAAAGGGGAAAATTGAAAAGCTAAAGAGCTTATGGTACACAGAATGAGCCTAAATGCCTATTTTTACCTACCCATACCTAAGCCTACATTACAACCCTTAAAAGTCCTGAAGATCTCTTAAATGCATAGCCATGATTAGTGGAGAATAGCAAGTAAACATGCCATAGGAATTTTGAAATTAACATGCATGATTCAGTATTTGACTTCCATTAAGCATGATAAAAATGAGTCTGCGAAATATCTAGCTTAATGTGTTTAGTGTGCTAAAACTTCATGATATATGTTCCTGCATATTATTCTGCTAACCTTCATGTTTTTCTAAGTAATACCAATGCAGCAAAGTGATCAATGTCAGTGAGTCATTTATTGTCTTGTTTTTCTTGAGTCTTTTATTTCTTTCTTTTTATCTTTGCTCGAGGGCGAGCAAAGGTTAAGTTTGGGGGTATTTGATCGGTGTATTTTATATACACTTTTTGAGTCGTTTTTAGTTAGTCTTTTGTCCCTTTTTGTACAAATAAGTGTCGTATTAGGATAGATTTTCTTTCCTTTGAGTCAAAGTGGTTAAAATGGCCAAATGGCGGAAAAGGAGCTAAAAGAGGGCAAAAGTGGAGGTTCCAGAGCTTAAGCGAGAGAAAGTGGCGAAGCGAGGCACGGACCAGCGCGCGGCGCTACTGAGACAGTGCGGCGCGGCGCTAATATCGTAAGGCGCAGGTTGCAGCTCGCGAGGCCCACAGCGAGCAGCGAGGCCGCGGCGCCAAATCATCCGGCATCGCAGACTTCGGCGCGCCGATATCGAGGCGGCGCCGACGCGGGAAAATCAGGTTTAATGACGATTTTCTGGGTCAGGCCTGAAGGGAAAAGTTAGAGGCGGTTTTGAGCCTATAAAAGGAGAACCCTAGGCAGTTTTTAAGGGTTCCCTTTCTTGCACAACACAAGGATTCTTGGATTGAAGATTGGAGACCTTAACTTAGTAATTTTCTTTTCTTTTCTTTCCTTTATTTCAGTTTTTATGATGAACCTTGAATTAGTTCTTGTCATGTCAATGGCTAGGAACTAATTCCTTTATAGGGTTTTCCATGTTAAATCACTAGAAACTTATGTTATGAATTGATGCATGTTATGGTTATTCTTCTTCTTGTTGAGATTTATCCAATAATTGCTTTGAATTCTTGGTAATTAATTGATTACTAATTATCATTACTTATATGATTTCTAATCAAACTTCGAAAGGAGGAGGTTGTGAATATGCTGTAAGTTGGGTAGACATATTTTGGATTGAGGATGAAAATACCTCAATTACTTATGTAGCGTTAATGAGGCTTAACAACCTAATTTTACGCGTGGCGTGTGTGATTAACTAGGTTTTGGTCTTAATCCTCCTATAGAGTCATCATTATCAGAAAGGTAGAAAGGAACATCTGGGGTTGAGTGTTTATATAGCCTTAACGGGAGTATAAAACGATTTAGTAAACCTGCTAGCTCAAGAGAAGAAAACCATAATTCATTGCATTAATAAGTAACATAAGCGGATAATTGAGGAGACGTGGAAGCCCTATTCTCATCACTACTGAACTAAACATATAGTTAATTAGCCTTTATAATTGTTAGTTATAATCAACAAAAATCAATATCGGTTACCAAATAGATACCAAAAGATAGATAATTGGTACTTGAACACTAATCCTTGTGGACGATATTCGGTCTTACCATGACTATATTACTTGTCACGATAACGTGCACTTGCGTTAAAGTGTGTGCATCTTTTCGCGCATCAGGGGGAGACACTTGTCACCCACCCATGGCCTCTTTAAAAGAAAAATATCAGATTTCCTCAGTTTTTCCGCCAGAAAACCCGCCTCGGCGCCGCGGCCTGCTTCCCGGCGCCGCGGCCCTGTGGCTCCTGTCCGAATTTTTCCTGCCCGACTGCGCACTGAACTTGTAACTTCCATAACTTTCTACTACGATGTCCTATCGATGAACGGTTGGTTGCGTTGGAAACTAAACTCAACGAACTACACACTAGGCCTTTGAAACACCTACAAACTCTCAAGGTAACTGGACATACACCAACTCAAAGTTGACTAAAACCCGTCCGAAACAATCCGTCAACCTATCTTTCGAAATTTTTTAAGTCTTACTCCCTTTCGTACGCTCTCATACGCATGACCTGAAATACGGGGTGTAACATTCTCCCCCCCTTAGAAACATTTGTCCCCGAATGTTCTTTTGGAGCCAATCTAATATTCCTCGGTACATCCTCGTACTTTATACTAACGGAACTTCATTATGCCACCTATGGTCCTAAGATATCGCACACGCATATCCATCCATCACCATCACACAAGAAAACAGATCCCAAGGGTGCATCAACGCTATTCTACTCCCATTCAAGGCCTAAAATGATTCTCTTATCGTACTCCCAACCTACTGCTAGCATACGTACATAACATTAATATTATCTACTCATGACATTCCATCATACAACAATCCTATCATGCATACTAATCTCTAAAGGGTCAAAGGTATACCTAACGTCATATAGGCGGGTCAAAGGACCGCTAAAACTGAGAACTGCTACCACGACCTCTGCCGCGTCCTGCCGGTGCATGAACATCCTGCCTAGCCATTGAAGGTGAAGAACCCGCAACTGATCCAATAGATTATGCCATCCGCGATTGCCACCTCTGGTCGACGATCTCGCCAAATGGCCCTGTTGGCCGCAAGCATAACAAGTTGTCGACCTAGTCCGACACTCTCCAAAATGAGATCTACCACAGTGACCACATCAAGGCAAATGTGGCCTCCCCTGCATACTATCTTCGGACACCTGTGAACCTGCTGCCCCGGAGCCTTGACCTGCTCTTGAATATCCCCGACGGTCAAACCACCAGCCGGAATACCGGGAAGGGGCACTCTGCGTCGACGAAAATTTAGACCCAACCTGCTGCTGAGGTTGTCCACCCAAACCTCGTCAGCCTCTTGGTTTGGTGATTTGGACCTGGTGACCTCACTCTCATCCTCGATTCCACGCGCATACGCTGCATCCTTGCAATATCCATACCTGGCTGAAGAGCCACCCCCAGACATGCAGTAACCATATAACGGTCTAGCCCCATCACATAGCGGTGAACTCGGTCGCCCGTATCGCCACAATAGTGGGCGATACAGCGATGAATCAAACTCGGGTTGTATTCCCGGTGGTCCTCCATTACGTCTCGATGCCAAGAACTATCAGCGGGCTCTCCTCGTCTCGGGGCAAAAAGTGACCAAGGAAGGCTTAGTGAACTCATCCCAACGGTGGAGCAGCGCCTCACACCTGGACAACCGCGACTCAAACCGGTTCAACGCAATATCACGCCGGTAGAAGCCAACACAACGGACTGCTGTTTACGAGGTTCTAAGCATCTGCATAGTCCGCGCACTGCCGAATGAACTCACGAGATCCTCGCCGGACCTCGACCCATAGAACTCGGGTGGATTACAACTCGAAAGTCCGAATCCTTAAATTATCGGCTCACAGGGTTAGCTACGGCTCACGGCGGTCTTTGTCCACAATGCTAGTCAACAACCTAATCGCTCTCCGTAATCCCTATACTCGCCTTTGCGTGGACACGAGGCTCGGTACCGCGGTCTTAGTATGGCCGCTGCCGTTCGAACTCTCTTTGGGGCGACGTCGTGGAACTCGCGCCAAACATCACCCGGGTAAAGGCGGGCTGTGCCCTGTAACCTCTGCGTCCGACTTGCGGCTCACCGCGCCTTGCCTCTGGCTCTGGTTGCCTTGCGTGGAGGCATAAGCGGTACATAAGAAGAGGTCGAGAGGATTCAACCTAGTAGCGGCTCTGCGCGATCTTTAGAGTGAAAGAATGAAACCAATCCTAAATATCCTGCGACCTCACGATTATAGATGTGGTGCACAACACACCGATAATCAAGACTCTACTAGACACGCTGTAGACACTTTCCGAGGACTAAGCGCTCGATACCACTTTTGTCACGACCCGAGCAGGCGCGGCGGTGCCTGCCGGGCACCGTCGTAAACATCGAGAATAGCGTGGAACATACATAACACATAACCTGTATAAAGTAAACATCACTGGCAAGCTGATAAGGCTGCCTTCCATAAAAAGTATATTACTCAAAAGTACAACTTGTTCTTACAGCCCAAACCACAAATGTGACTACAGACCTCTAGGAATAACAACTGTGACGGGACAGGGCCCCGCCATACCACGAATGTACAAAAGTCTACAACCTCGGGAACTGTACCAAAGACAAAGCCTCGAGGAATGGAGCTTTCGAAGCGCGATGATCAAAGAGTGCGGATCGGCAAGTTACGTACCTCGACTGCGGCATGAACGCAGCCGAAGGAGGTCGATCACAATGTACCAAGTATGCGGCCCGGGAAAATCGAAAATTACCTCAAATATAAAATAACTAGAGACATGTATAAAAATCAGTTTACTGCACACTGTGCCTTACTAATAATGAGAATATCAAACATATACAATACTGCATGAAAATAGGAAGTTCATGGTCAAAGCAAGGTCATCCGCATGATGTCATTAAGCACTCCTACTCGAGACTATTTCACCCGCACGGGTCCCTGTGGACCCGCGTGAGGTATTCTCGCATTTTGTACTCACCCGCGTGGGACTATTTCACCGCGTAAGCCTCAACGGACTCGCATGAGGTATTCCTCGCATCGTGGGTAGCAAATCCACGGAGCAGGTGGTATAACGATCTTGGGGATTTACCCCTCATTTATACTCTTACCCTGAAGAAGGTGGTATAACGATCTTGGGGACTTACCCCTCATTTATACTCTTACCCTTCATACCGCATGCCTCGGAATCCCTCATCGTAAGCATGTCCAAGGTGCATACCCGTGGAATCCCACATCACTGACGGTATGTCCAAGTAAACTCATACTAAGACAATGGAAGCATACCCGTGGAATCCTCCATCACTGACGGTACGTCCAAGTAAACTCATACTAAGACAATGGAAGCATACCCGTGGAATCCTCCATCACTGACGGTACGTCCAAGTAAACTCATAACCTCTTTAGACCTTCATTTCTTTCATCTATGTTTACCTTATTCAAGAAAAAAAAAACCAACTCTTAAACCTTTCATAAAGTTATTATAACCAACTCCCCATAAAGCCGTTATACTAACTTTATGCTTTAAAACTTTAGACATTCTTATCCTTTCATAAGGTCGTTATCACTAACTTCCCATAAAGCCGTTATAACTCCTTATAATTCAAACGATTTCGTTCTTTTATTGACCAAGAGACTTATACTTCAAATCAAATTTACACAATTTTCAAAATGCTTCAAGCCTCTTATCTTTGGAAAACAAGTTTCTTACCTTAAAAATTAGGTCTCTTATTCTTAGAATAATTCAATACTCAATACTTTTACACCAAGTACTCTATACTTCTTCATGTCAAGAAATCCTTGTCTGCCTTATTTAGGATAAACCATTCCTCAAGAACAAGTGGGCTAACTTCTTAACCCAACCAACTTAGACAATTTCTTAAAACAAGTCAAGTATAACAAATAGATTTACCTCATTTAAAACACGTACGTCTACCGTACTATATAGTTATAACTACTCATGCTCAAGAGATAAGGAAGTTTCCACATACCTCTCCGGTCAATCCACTTGCTAAGTCCAAAATACCGCACGTAGTATGTCAACCTATAATGACCATAATACGTTTATAAACCTCTAGTTTCAATGTAAAATATTCCAAGTTCAAAGTCACTAAATCCTATGGAAAATTGGGCAGCATTTCCTTTGTTTCTACATACTTTGCCACCTTTTTCAAGGCCGAATTCAACATCCAAACGCCACATTTAAGGCCCAACAATCCAAACAATTCAAAGGGGATTACACACCTAATCTTGGGTGTGTAAAATTCTGCCCCACAATGCATAACAACTAACTTAACAAGTTTAAGGTAGTTTTTAGGCTACAACATGCTCACATAACCTTCTTAACCAATCCTTTCATATCCAAACCATATTTCTTACATGCAATGAATCTAAGAGCATTATTTACTACTACAAGTTCCTTCTTCTTCACATGCAACACCAATAACTAGCTACAAGAGAAGAATCTTTACCTTAGAGCTTTAGCCAAATTAATCCAACAAAATGCTAGCCTCCTCTTCCACAAACACCACCACAACAACTCCCACAAGCTTGCAAATAAGTTTCCTTCTTGCCACACTTTTCAGATTTTTCTCAAGCCTTGTGTTCTTCTTGATTTTCTAGAGAGAAGGGAGAGCTTCTAATCTTAGAGAGAGAGATGAACTTGAAGAATGACCAAGTCTTCAAGACTTGGTCAATAAGTAGTGCATGCAAAATCAGATGGGGGGGGGGGGGACACTTGTCACCCACCCATGGCCTCTTTAAAAGAAAATATCAGATTTCCTCAGTTTTTCCGCCAGAAAACCCGCCTCGGCGCCGCGGCATGCGATCGGCGCGCGGCTGAAACCCTGCAACCCCTCAGACTTCGGCGCCATGCCCTGCTTCCGGCCACACGACCGTGGCTCTGTCCGAATTTTTCTGCCTGCACAAGACTGAACTTGTAACTTTCATAACTTTCTACTCCGATGTCCTATCGACGAACGGTTGGTTGCGTTGGAAACTAAACTCAACGAACTACACACTAGGCCTTTGAAACACCTACAAAATCTCAAGGTAACTGGACATACACCAACTCAAAGTTGACTAAAAACCCGTCCGGAACAATCCGTCAACCTATCTTTCGAAAAAATTTAAGTCTTACTCTCTTTCGTACGCTCTCATACGCATGACCTGAACTACGGGGTGTAACAAGAGCCTTGGTCCTCTTAGACTTAGAGTAAATGCTTTGGCATAAATACATTTATCGCCGAAAAATACTTAGCACCCTAACAATTATAATGGACGACATGTTATAATTAGACTTGTATTTAATGTTTGGGGAACATTTTTAGTTTTCGGGGATTCATTCAATATCAACAACCAAGTCATACATCATATGACATCCTATCATGCAACATCTAAACACAATTAGATGGGAAACCATCAAACTCAATAGGCATGATAAAAGATGGTTTTAATCACATACTGGGTGTCGTCTACCCAGACAGTTATAGCGGTCATTTGAAATTAAACAATTACTGTGCGTCGCTTACCCAGTCAATAATTGTGGACGCTATGCTAATAATATAAATGCATCACATTTAACACTTAGCACATTTGTATATTATTCAATAATATACTATTAATGATAACTATGAGTCTATTTGTCTAAACTATATAATCTATGTAAATGTCAAACAGTCCTTAAACATTTTCTGATTTTCGGGAATTCTGTAAAATTTCAGAATTTACACTTTAGTCCTTTAAGAATTTAAAATTTAATTCTGAACTCTTATAAATTCATAAATGCAATTCTAAACTTCAGAAAATATTTTCAAATTTCTGGGACCTGTTTGCAATTTCCAGAACCTAATATCAACTTTCAGAAAACTTTCTTTTAATTATAGATTTGCTCGAAAGGATCAAATCTGTTCGATTCAAAACTTTATTTTCAGAAACTGAAACTTCTAAAATTTCAGATTCAGAATCTGAAACTTTTAAGTCTCTGTTTCTGATTTTCGATTTTTTTTATAAAAACGTCGTCGACATCGCGATTCCATCAGGTGGCACCGCGGTGCCTTCGAGGCAGTGTGCTATTGGAACCTGCAAATTAATTAGCACTGCGGTCCTAACAAGTGGCACCGCGGTGCCTCTTAATTATCGTCCGCGAGCAGCGGTCTAACAGTGGAACGCGGTGCGCTTTAAGCGGTGTCCAGAAAAATTAATTTTAAGCTTCTGGATGAACAACACCGCAGCTCTCATGAACATGACCACGGTGCCTCTAGTTTCATCTTGGCAGCATCGCGGTGTTCCAATTGTGGAATCCCGGCGCCGCCACAAAACCCTAGCAGGCACCGTGGTGCTCCATCATGGAACTGATGTGCCTCTCCTCCAGAATCACAAAATCCGAAATTTTTGAACCCCTAAAACTGGTTTAGGGCCAGATCTTTCAGATATATCACTTGTATTATCATCACCATTAAAACAACATGTTCATCGACCATCAAATCCAATTTTCTTCTCGTCCTTCGTTTCAATGCACCATGCTGTAAGTCGGATAACACATTTCAACTTAGAAGAGTTATATATTGGATTGACTTGTTCGAATACATAATTGCATTAACAGATCTGGTCACAAGCACCGTGTGTTCTAAAGGTTTAGGGTTTTAAAGCTTTTAAATATATAAAATATAGATCTAAACAAATCCTAACACATATTATTACAAATCATACGAAACAGCCCAGGCTTTGATACCACTCTAGGTGTTTACGTCGGGTTCGTACACGCAGCGGAATTTGAAAATTTATATTTTAAACCCGACGACGGTCGAACTGTAGTATGATAAGTAATGAAAATACAAAGTACACAATTAATGTAAAACTTCGACAAAAGACTTACATTCGAAGCAGCAATCAGCCAAGCAGTTGAATCTGTTACTTTGTGTAATCCGAGGGTGTCACGCAAACGTCTCTCGATTTGTAAGTTCAGAGAACTTTGATGTAATTTGCTAAGTCAGGAATGTTAGAGATTCTGACAGAGCTTTAGAAGAGATTTACCTCTCTTAGGTTTAGTGTCTTGAAATAGGAGGGTAAGCCCTCTATTTATAGTTTTAAACAGAGGCTTAGGATTTCTGTGGGCTGGGCCCAACAGAAAATTAGGCTGGCGGAATTGATCGCCGGGCCGCGTCTGGCACCGCGGTCCTCGGCGAAACGCGGTCTTGTGCGTGTTCCTGACACCGCGATCCTGAAACAAGGCATCACGATTCCGTCATATTTTCTGCCCATTTTCCCATTTTAATGTCCCGGTCATCAATCAAACATTTAGGTATAATCTCCTTCTAATTACATCCTTCAATCGACGAAACATTTGACTTAGTGTTACCCCTCAGGCCTTTACATATGGTCACTAATTACATTAGGATCTTCACGGAACACCTAGACTGCGCCGGAAGACGAACCCAATATGTAAAGTTTAGCTACACAACATATGTGAACTGAACCTATATGTGAGAAGATAAAATTTCTTCATTCATGACACACTCAATCAAGCTTAGGATTTGTCAAGTGTCTATCCAAATTACTTGATTATTATAACTCATCTATATTAGTTGACAACAGGACCATGTCACGCGTATCCGTTCGTTAACAATGACTTAGTCAACCTAATACCATATGAGTACCTGAGTGTTCACTCGAATATAAATTTAAGGAATGAATCCTTTCTTGGCTCACATACCACCTTTAATCTACTTCATAATGCACCCAAAACAAGTCACGTCTCAACCTATAAGGTATTTGAGTTTAGGACATGATCAAAGTACATTACTCCGTAAATAAGATGATATTGACCTCAAGTCTAAGGACTTTTATCTCCCACACGTCGATGACATTATAGACATATAACAAAACAGTACATCATCAGGGCATACCAATACTTCAACAAGTATCCATGTGTCTATCACGAGTTGTCATAACTCGTAACAAGTGAGACATACTACATCCCCTAAGGATATGATGCAGACCACATGTCGACGTATCGCATATCATCGATATCCAAATTTCGATGATCATTAGTCGAAGTAATTTAAGAGTTACGTTATAATATTAATTCTCGCATCATTAATAAACACGTAACCTCTAGGGATGCATTTATAAAAAATTATAAACAATCAACTAATAATTCAACAAATGCAAATTGTCATAATATTAATCATCATTAATATAAATACGAATTTGTATAAAATACATTGTGCTCTAATACAGATTGTGTCTAGGACATACATATACTTTCTCGTACAAGCATACATGTTTATCATCATAATGCATCATAAGAATCCTTTTTGGAATGGCGATTGATTTAGTTTCCTTTCTGAGAGTCCTTCCTCGAAACAATATCTGAAATAACGGGTCTTCTTACTTGAATTACTAACGTGATGGTATACATTATGTACTGTCTTGCAAGAGAGAATTGTTTTTTACGCACATTAAGAGACCGTGCATGGGAGTTTAAAGGTTGTCATCTAAGAGTGTGTACAGGATCAGACTGAAGACATTGGTCCTTGTATCACCATTTTAATTCATTGAGTCCAATCCTAGTTCATTTGTCATAGGCTTTCGAGTTGTAATCATTTGCTTATTGAGAAGTATTTACACGTTAATTTTTGTTGAGAAACAAATTTATTTTTTAAGACAATATTGACTTGAAGGGAGTATAACAGTCAGGTGGTTGTTGGAGCTAAGGCTTAGAGTTACGTCTTAGATGGTAAGAGTTGTAATCATAATTTTGACTAATTTTGTTTAGTACAGTTTTGGAGTTAAATCCTACAGGATTAGGTTACACCCTTTTGAATATGTTAGTTTTTCAGATTAAGTGCATGTTTGGATTAGCTATTGGGTACCCAGAATTAATTCTGGGTACCTACTTTTGTGAAAATCAGAAAATTGACATGTTTGGCTGGCCAAAATAAATTTTGCATCTATTTTGTCATTAATTTCAATTTGAATTTTACTCTTTCTTTTATTACCCTCTTTAATTTTCATCAACAACTCTATCCACTTTCATTACTCTCTTTAAATATCTAGAAATAATTAATAAAAAACATTCAAATATACAACTTTCATTATCCTCTTTAAATATCTAGAAATAATTACTAAAAAACATTCAAATATACAACTTTCATTACCCTCTTTAAATATCTAGAAATAATTACTAAAAAAATCAAATATACTACTCATGTTCTGTTTTGAGTATGCTATTATTAATTTTAGAACATTTCTTGTACTTAGGAATGGGAATAGTGCAACTCATTTGGATTATCCTTCTCCTGTTTCTATTGTCTTCTTTCAAATACTCCGAATATTATTAATAATTTAAATGCGGTAAAATGTGCTCTACAATTTTAACTGAAAATCGATTCCAGTGTACTTTTTAAAATAACTATTAAGTATAATATTATTCCTTTTTCTATAATGTATTATTAATATAAATGAAACTAGTCCAAGAATTTTAAATGAAGCTAGTCCCGAGAAATGCGGCAAAATGTGCTCTACAATTTTAACTGAAAATCGATTTCAAGATACTTTTTAAAATAACTATTAAGTATAATATTATTCCTTTTTCTATAATGTATTATTAATATTATAATAATAATACATTATAGAGTACATGCAAAATTAGTATTGTAATAATATTTAAATACTATTTGCACTTTAAATTAGTATTGTAATAATATTCTACTAATATTTAAGTACTATATTGCACTTTAAATTCTATTATCTATTTGTATTTTTTATTTACATACTTCCATCTATTTATATGTATATTTTTATTTATATGTATGTCCATTTTGATAATTCTACATTCAAAAGCAATTTTGATCAAAACTATCCAAACATAAATTAATTATAAGAATCACTTTTACATTGTTGCATCCAAACATAAATTAATTATAAGAATCACTTTTACATTATTGCATCCAAACATAAATCACTTCTGCCAGAATCAATTCTGCAAAATCAATTCTACCAGAATCAATTCTGCAAAATCAATTCTGCCAGAAGCTAATTCAAACACACCTTAAGGGTCTGTTTGACCAAGCTTCTGAAAAGGTGTTTCTGTTTCTCAGAAGTAGTTCTGCAGAAACTGTTTCTGGAGAATCAGTTAGGGTGTTTGGCCTATAATTATAGAAGTGCTTCTGAGAAACAGAAACAGTTTCTTGTTTGACCAACATTTATGCAAATTTACTAGAATATTCTTTTTAATAGATTTAAAACTATTTAAAATATTCTTTTCTATCACATGTTTCTAAAAATTAGTATATCTTTACAATTTAATAATTTTTTTTAAAATTATTTAATTGCAACATTTAATCAAAAAATAATATTATATTGTACATAAGAAATGTAACGACAATATGATAGTCACTGACTCAAATATGTTCAAATCAATCCCCCGCCCTACCCCCCCAACCCCACCCACCCCATCCTCAAATTTCTATTTCATATTTTTTGTTACTTTTATAAAAACTGATTGAAAATATGAAATTTTTTCTTACTCCCCCTACCCTACGGTCCTACCCCCACCCCATTGTCATACCCCATCCTCAAATTTCTATTTCATATTTTTTGTTACTTTTATAAAAAAAATATTAAAAAATATGAATTTTTTTCTTACCCCGCCCTACCCCACCCCCACCCCACCCTATTGCACTACCCCATCCTCAAATTTCTATTTCATATTTTTTCTTATTTTTATAAAAAAATTATTACAAATATGATTTTTTTCTTACCCCCGCCCTACCCCCACCCCACCCCATTGTTCTACCCATCCTCAAATTTCTATTTCATATTTTTTGTTACTTTTATAAAAAAAATATTAAAAAATAAGAATTTTTTTCTTACCCTCGCCCTACCCCTACCCCACTTCCCACCCCATTGCCCTACCCATCCTCAAATTTCTATTTCATATTTTTGTTACTTTTATAAAAATGATTTTTCTTACATCCCCGCCTCTACCCCACCCAACCCCCTATTTTCAAATTTCTATTTTATATGGGGATATTATATGAAATTAAAAGGAATTTTGTGAAAAGAAAATGGTAAATGAGTTCAAAAAAAAAATCAATGAATGAACAAAAAGAATTTCTCTAGAAGCACTTCTCCTGAAGCACCAAATTGGTGTTTCTGTTTCTCTTCCCATCTAAAAATATTTTTTGATTTCTGAAAAAAGTGTTTTTATTTCTGAAAAGAAGATATTTGGCGAAAGAAGTAAGCTCAGTCAAACACCATCTAAATCATATATTCATTACACTGCAGTTTAAAAGTTTTAATTGTCTTAAACTAAATATTTATAAGAATCAGGTACGTACGTATGAAAATTTGGTACAAGTCAATTCACTTGTACCTCATATTCAGTGTCCGCAACTAACTACCCGACAAATAGTATCTTATTTTGGAAATGTACCTCATGATTTTTGCTCTGGCCCCTAGCTCCGTTCATGATCTCGAGTATACAATTAATTTACCTAATGCTATAATATTATATATAGTTTGTGAGCGAATTGTCAATAACAACTCTGTCACAAAATTATTCTCAGGATATTATTCTTTTCAAATTAATTCTCATTTTACTATTAATTTTAGAATGAATTGTTAAAATAGTACTCTTCCAAAATACTATTCTTCCAAAATTAATTTCATTTTACAACAAATTTTACAAGTAATCATGAGTTTTAGCCGTTTCGTTTTCGTTGTTACAATTTCAACATGTTTATTTATGTGTAACAAGTGACCAAACCATCGAAACTCCAGTTTACTCTTTCAAAAGTAGGTGTATAACTTTTATAAACAACTCAACTAGGGAATATTCCTATAGTTGTAAAGTCATAGGTATAAAGTCATAGGTATAAAGTCAACCATAGTGCCCCAAAATTTATGGGTCTCATATGATACTCATACAGTCTGTCTCAAAAGAAACAATTTTTGTTTCTTTATTGTTTAATTAGTTCCATAACCCATAACTAAGTTCCGTCACTTCTAAGTGGCTATGGAAAATGAGTACTGCTAGCTGCTCATCACTATAAGATGTTTTCATTTCCTTCTTTATACATCATGCGACAATTTAAACTAATAATCAACTTGAATTAAGGAGTTAGAGAGATGTTTCTCTCACTAGGCAAAAATGCTCTCAACATTTTTTCCTAGTTGCTCTTCTACGTCTTCCTTCTTCTATGATTTTCATCAACGGATATACTACACGGATTGTTCTTTGATCCAATACATCCTACGTTGAAGTTTGAGTGTTCATTTCACGCTCACTCTAATTGATTTGTTATAGAGTAAGGTATCTTCCTTATAGCCATGAGAAAGAATACAAATATTTCAGCCAACAGAATGAAAGAGATTATTTTGATTGTTCAAGATTACAAGTTACAAGATATGAATTTGAAGTTTGCATTTAGAAGCGACTTAGCGATGGCGGTTGCATCTCTGAATATTGCGGAATATTCGGGACAGGCGGGTGTTGTTGGGTTATTAGCAGGCCAGGAGGGTGATCTTGGTGTGCAAGAGGGTCATGATGGTGGTCTTGGGTTGAAGAAGCAGCTCTTGGTTTCTCCCAACCTTCCGGTGGCAACCTCAGCTAGTGTTCCGGTTGAAAAACATCACAATGGAAGGTTTACGGGTCTTGACGTATTTCCCAGGTCAAAAGCGGGAAAGGTGGGTGGTCACGGATTGCATGAGAGTCGTGATGGTGATAAGGGGTTGTGGTTGAAACCCATGGTTCACCGTTCAATTGTCTTTGAGTCCAAGGGAGCTTTTCCGGCAGGCTCCTTAGAAGTCGTAAAGGCTGCTGCGATTCCGGTAGGCACTCCTGGCTCTGAGGTGATTGCGGATCTTGATAGAGATCCCGGGTCGAAAGTGGGTATGGAGGGTGGACCCGGGGTGCAGGAGGGTGGTGTTGATGTTCAGGGTTTGAGGCTTGCATCCTTGGTTTCTGAGTGCAAAGAGTTTTTTCCGGCGGCAACTTTGGATGCCAAGGGGTCAACGGGACTCGAGGTTAGTCACGGGTTGACTGCGGGTCAGGTGGGTGGCATTGGGTCTTGGGGAAAGTCCATGGGCCATCAGCCTTTAGTGGTTGACTCCGAGAACTTTGCTTTTCCAATTAGCCTTGGAAATGCTAAGGTTGTGGAAGCCGAGGGGTTTTTTAGCCAAAAGAGGTCTAGTAATTTGATGCATTCTATTGTTGCGGATGTCAATGGCACGCCTCATTCATTATGTGCTACAACTGATGATGCTCCTAATCCTCATTCATTAGGTGCTACTTTCGAAGTTGAGGACATTGGGAATGATGGTGGTGCGGTTTCCGAAACGTCACCCCTTCTCGAGGGGATGACGGGTCGCATGGGTGGGCACCGGTTGATGGCGGATCTTGAGGGTGGTTCCGGTCAAGGTGGGTCGGAAGGGTGGTCATGGGTTCTTTGTTTGATCATGATGGTGGTCACGAGTCACGGCCGCGACCCGCGGTTATCGGTTCATGTTTGTAGGGTCCGTAGTTGGTTCATTTCCCATGGCTCTTGGGATTTCAAATCGTGCGGGAGTTGGAAGGTCTACTCTTCAAACGAGACTTGGTAACAGGGAATTTAATTCTTTGAGAGAACGAGGAAACATCTCATTCAATGGGACATCGAAACTTGATAAGGGTGGGAACAGAAGAGTCAACTCTTCTATCAATTCAAAGGTTGCGGAAACCAAAGGGTAGCTCGTCAAAGAGGTATGGAAGCTTGATGGCTACGAGGCGAGAAGTCTACTATTCAAATGAGTCTTGGAAGATCAACTAATGTGGAATTCGAAGGTCGTTCTATTCGATAAGCCTAAGAATCTTGATCTTGTCTCGACCATTGAAGCATTTAATGCCGAGGGACATGAGCCATTTATGGCAACCATTCCCAATGATGCACTAGTCTTGATTTCCCCCATGAATGCATCTATTGCACCTACTGAGCGTGCAAATGATACTCGGATGCCACAATATGATTTAATTCCCTCCTGTAACGTCACCTTTGTGTGAACGCCCCATCACCCACTCTTTAATTTCGTGTTTATGCTTACGTTGAGGATTGAGAACCCTCAACGACTGATTGTAGCTCCCTGTTATTTTCGTTTGTTCTTTTATAATATTTGCATTTACCTAAAAAATAGTTTCTTAGTTTTCTACGGGCCTTTATCACGGATAAATTCCACAATTTCTTTATGAAATTCAAAAAATAACGTCATTGCTATCATATTTTTAGAAATAGTTTAGCACTATATTATATCGTTAATCAATTTCCAGCTCAATGGTCTGGTAAATAATAATTATGAAATAATGAGATAATATTAGTTTTATGACATCAGTAGAGCGCGGGACCGCAAGGTCACGAGTTCGATCCCCTGCATAAACCTTCTTGGTTGAGTCTGTCACACATGGCTTGTCAAGTGTGGTTTACATGGCTGACGTGGTTTGCAGGCTACTGCGTCAGTCCGGGGTTTACCCTGTGCGCACTCGAAAGAGTAGCGGCTGCGGGTTCCTTCGTCAAAAAAATCTTTATTTCCTTTTGACTACACAAAAAGTATGTTATCCGATGTATGATACAACCGACTAGAGCTGGAGAAGATATACTAAAAATGGGAAATATCTTTTACAAAAATAGCAAAAGCGCCAAAGTTATGTGCTATCAAGCACTTACGACTTTATTGTAGCCCAAAAAAACTAAGCTCCTACGTGATTTGAAATCATGGTTTGAAATTATATGATTTAAAGTTAAAATTTTGTTTGGACATGTAATTTGAGTTTTTAAAATTGTATCTTTTTTCATTGATATAAAAAAAAACCACAAGTTGTGAAAATCATTAAAACTTTCCTAATTCTTATGCAATCTTACCAAATGAGCAAATCATAGTTCATAACAAAATTAATACGCAGCTCAAAGGCCTTTCTAAAAAATACAATATCAATTGATCAAACTTTACTTCAACAAAAAAGAAGATTGAACATGAATAGTAGTGTAACTACTCTTTAATATAATTACCAAGTGAAATCTCACATTGTGTAGTCTGAACTCTTTAATATAATTGTAAGGAATATTCTCCTTGATTATTTCATTCCCAAGGAGTAGTAAATATACCCATAATGCAAGCATAATCATAGGCTAGAATAATGATAATAAATGGTTAAATATACATAATTATGACTAAATATTATATCCTATTCTATCACACCCCCGCAGTCGAAGCGGGAGGTCGACGTATGTTGAGACCGTCCCGAAAATCTTCAAATAGAATTAGCGGAACACCTTTTATAAAAATATCGGCGATCTGATAGCGTGACGAGACATGTAAGACACGTACTTATCCATGAGCAACATTTTCACGAATAAAGTGAATATTCAGCTCAATATGTTTAGTGTGTTGATGTTGAACCGGATTCCCTGAGAGATAAATTACACTAACATTATCACAATAAACCAATGTCACCTTCGGAACCGGACAATGGAGCTCTAAAAGAAGGTTCCGTAGTCAAAAAGATTCAGATACCACATTGGCAACTCCTCATTATTCTGCTTCGGCACTGGACCTGGACAATATAGCTTGCCGTTTAGAGGACTAAGATATCGAATTGTCACTGAGAAATACACAATAACCAGACGAGTGGTGATCGAATATGGATATAGATGCAAGCCATGATCGAGGGTGCCCTGAATATAGCACATAATGTGCTTGAGAGCATGCATGTAATCCTTCATCGGATTCTGTATGAATAGACAAATATGTTGCACAACATAAGATATGTCCGACCTCGTGAAAGTAAGATATCACAGGGCTCTTGCAAGGCTGCGATAATGTGATGATCCACATATGACTTTCTAGAAGTATAACTCAACTTTGGTTTAGTATCAACCGGAGTGGAGGACAACTTACACGAGGACAAGCCAACTGGTTCAACGATCTCTTCTGCATACTTCTTTTGAGACAGAAATAAACCACCTGCATGACGTGCTACAACTATCCCCGAGAAGTAACTCAATGGCCCTAGTTTTTTCATAGCAAATTCTGAACCAAGAATAGACATGATAGACTTGCGAAGAGAATCAGATGAAATAGTTAAGATAATATCATCCATATACAGAAGAATGTAAGATATATCATTACCCTGATGGTATATGAAGATAGAATGATCAGACCTGCTGTTAGAAAACCCAATATTAGAAACATAATCTTCAAACCTCTTGTACCAGGCCCGAGGAGCTTATTTGAGCCCATAAAAAAATTTCTTTAGTAAGCACACATGATTAGGATAAGTGGGGTCTCTATATCTCATGGGTTGATACATGTACATCATTTCATTTAGTTCTACATGCAGGAATGCGTTTTTTTTACATAAAGTTGATGAAACATCCATGCTTTCGAAAGAGCCAGACTTAGTATCGTGCAGATAGTTGTTGTTTTGACCACCAAATTGAAAGTCTCATCGCAGTCCACCCCAACGTGTTTAGTCTTATCATCACCTACAAAATGGGCTTTATGCCTCTCAATATACCATCAATTTGTTTTATCTAAAAATCCACACATACCAAATCATATTTACATCAGAAGGACGAGGCATCAATTCATACGTCCGAGCATTATATTCATCATCCATAGCCATTTTTTAATTCGGGTAACTAAGGGCAGACACATTATTACAAGGCAATGATGATTTGGTACTATGAGTGTGAAGATCATATTTTTTGTTTGGTTTATAAATCCCATGTTGACTATGAGTGACTGGCCATTGGACCCCGGGATTGAAGTTGGTTAGCAGATGAGGTGATATAAGGCTGATGTGAGATAGGTCCAGACGAGTTCACCCAAGTAAATTGGTTGGCCGAATTAATTGGGTTGGCCGAACATGTTAGGCCAGTTTGTGACATCAATTGGTGGACAAAATATAGGTTCATGCTATCATCAATAAATTCATATGTATAAGGCACAGAACAATGCATTTAGACAAATGGAAAATTTGATACATCAAAAACTACGTGACGACTCATGATGATTTTATTAGAGGATAAGTCATAACATTTGTATCCACAATGGTTTGACGAATATCTAAAAAAAATACACGGAGTAGACTGGTGTTGAAGTTTATTGATGGTAGTGAAAGAAAAAAAAGGATAACATAAGCACCCGAAAATCCGTAGGTGAGAGTAAGATGGGTCCCATAGTTATAGAATTTTAAGAGGGGATTGATATGCTAATTGTTTACTCGGAAGTATGTTAAGGAGATATGTTGTCATTTGTAATGCATGATTCCAAAATGATGGTGGTAGAGAGGCATAAACAAGTAAGATTCTAACAATGTTATTAATGGTTCGGATTTTTCTTTTCGCTTTTCCATTTTGAGATGATGTATGTAGACAAGAGAGGCGAAAAGGTAAACCATTAGCTTTGCAAAAATCCCAAAATGACCCATTATCAAATTTTCTACCATTATCACATTGAATATTTTTAATGTCTTGTTCAAATTGAGTGTGGATGGATGCTCTAAAGGAGTAAAATGTGGTAAAACTTGTGACTTTTTAGATAAAGAAAATGTCGACAAAAAAATAGAGTAATAATCTAACAAAAGAAGATAATATCGATGAACCTCGAGCTCAAAACGGGAGATATCCAAATATCACTACGGATAATATCAAAAGACATAACAATGCATGAATTAGAAGCAACAAAAAGCAATTTAACATGTTTTACAAGAGGACATGAGCGACAAATATGATAATTATGCTTTCTAGTACACCCAATAAAGTTATTTTGTTTAAGAAAGGCAAAATCATGCACTCCCTGATGACCCAAATCATGCCATAGAGAATGTGCTAAAGTTTCAAAAGTGGATGGTAACGTGGCTTGATATGTAGTTGTGGTGATTGGATAAAGCTCGTCCAGACTATCACATCTCATTAGACGCATCCCCGTCTAAAAATCATTCACGAAAAATCCAAAAGGATCAAATTCAACAAAAAATGAATTATCTGTAGTAAATTTTCTAACTAAAATCAAGTTTTTAATCAATTGAGGAGCATGAAAGACATTCATTAAAGTTAACGGTGGGTTCGGGGGAGACATGTTTGTAGTACAATAATCACGAATTGGAATTAAATGACCATTTCCGACAATTATACCATGATTATTCCTTAAATTAAAATAGGAAGAGAGATACCTTGTGAAGACGTCATATGAGACGTTGATCTAGTGTCCATGTACCAGTTTGTGATGGGCGAATTAAGCCTAAGAGTGTGCATTGCGGCCTTGATGTAGGTTAGAGTCGCCATCGCCGAGTGGGCCTCGCCATTTGGTTGGTAGTGGCCCAGTATGATGGGCTCTTGGTTGATGCCGACTAGGCGCTTGCCTCGGACAGGACCTAGTCTAGATTCCCGAGGGAAGGGGCTGGGAGACACGACCCAAGGCCACTGTCAGGCCCACGGTGTCGGTCTACTACCCCACTAGGCCCTCGACTACTACTGACCGCTGCCCTTACTGTCAATGCCGCCACCTCTAACCCGTCAGAGACTGCCATCCTTACCACTACCATGGGTTTTCCCTCCATTATTGCCATTTAGTCCATTTTGGCCACGGTTTGGTAGTAAAATTTTCAAATTATGAAAGGTTATCATCGGATGGAGTGGAAACCATGGTAGAATTCAACATGGTGACTGTCTTTTTTTGTAAAACATACTTCTTTTAGTATGAACATAGAACGAGCTTGGTAAAAGGGGTGGAAGAGGGTTTTTTTAGCGGATGAGCGTACCTACTCCACTATATGTGTCGGTGAGGCCGGTAAATATTTGTAAAATGAACCAATTGTTAGTTATCGGGGCCCCAACGTTCTTGAGTTGGTCTTACAAAACCTTGAGTCGTTAACAATATGCAGATGCATTGGAAAAATCCGCCATGTTAGTGGTGAAAAATTCTTGCTCAAGTGTGACGGCTCGAATTTTTTTATTATCCTGAAAGATGTCATGTAAGTGAACCTAAGCCTCCATTATCGTGGAGTCGGGTTCAAGAATCGTTTTCAACAAAACACTTGAAATTATGGCATAAATCCACTGGAGAACCGTCACATTGAGGATCAACCACAATTTAATTTCATCATCAGTTTTCGGCATCTTCTCCTTGCCTTTTTTCGGCGGAATTATGTGATGGATAACTCGGTGTGATCGACAATGAATTTTGAAAAGCTCTGCACACGTCACATAATAGACGTTTTCCATCTCAAGAGTGATGGAGATATATAATTTAATGTTTGAAACTGTGAGAGCTGGATGAAAATTTAATTTCGAGTTAGACATGGCTGATGAAATAGGAGGG
Source organism: Przewalskia tangutica (assembly GCA_029844215.1). Lineage (NCBI taxonomy): Eukaryota > Viridiplantae > Streptophyta > Magnoliopsida > Solanales > Solanaceae > Przewalskia > Przewalskia tangutica. The sequence continues at coordinate 33,325,990 of CM056732.1, forward strand.
AAGTCGGCGACACAAATAAGTGGGGCGGTGAAAGAATATGTTTTTAGGATTTAGGAACTTTTTCCTAGAATCTGATATCATGTAACAAATATTTTCCTTCATTATTTCATTCTCATGGGGTAGTAAATTTACCCATAATACAAGCATAATACTTTCGTCCAAATACCCCCCCCCCCAACAACCCTAAAATCCAAAATCAAATGACCATAAACCTAAAACCAAAAGCAGCAGCCCTAGCATGGAGAAACCGCCACCGACACCGATATTCTCACCGGATTTTTGAATCACTTCCAAATCTTACCATATAATCTTCCCCTTATGTCTTGGTAACAAGATATCACCCAAATCAGCCCCTTAATCACAACTTACCATAATCCGAAATCTTACACCAAATAAACACCAAATAAATCGCAATAAAATCATATCAAAATCTCTCTAAAATCAGCCAAAAATCGTACCAAAAGCTCAAAAAAAAAACTGAATTGAGGCTATATAAAGGAGTCAATTTTTACATGCAAAGGCACCAATAAACAATAGAAAAAGAGGGAAAAACTTAGAAAAGAGGCCTTCGAACAACAGGTAAGAAGCAAGAACAGAAAAACTCTAAAAAACTCTTTATCTTCAGCACAATACCAGGAAAATCATCCACCAGCATCGGTGAAACCCCTTAGGAGAGCAGAGACATCTCTTCTTACAAGATCTTTTCCTTTCAAATCGCATAGAAACCAAAATTCTGAGTGGATCGACGACTTGATACGCTGCCTCAGTTCGCTGCCCGAAGAAGGTAAATTCATCACTTTTCCCAATCTTCTGTTAATTTACATTCTTACAATCTGTATGATGTCTGTTGCTTGAGAGATGTTGGTATAATGTTAGTTGTCATTTATGTATGTTAAATTAATTCGAAACCTGTTTGATGAAGATTATTGGGTGTTTTAATCTGTTAGCATAATATCAAGCATTTGACATAGTGTCTGTGTTAACAATCTGCCTACTACGTCGTTGTGTTAAATTCTATGTTGATCTATCGATAGAGGTCTCTATGTCCATTCTGTTTGTCAATATAATGGCAGTCGTGTTGAGTTTGGGTCATTAAATTGGGTGTTGGAATACAAATGAGATATAAATTGCACGACATATGTCCAGTTTGATATTTAGTTCTAATTAGCATATTTTCAACTGCCTCCATGTCAAGAAATAAGATATGTGCGCCACTGGAACTAGATTGAAACATGCCTACCTATCTCATCGTTTGCATTACCTTTTTTGATCATATGTGATGGTCTCCAACATATTGATGCCTCTTTGCTTCTTGTCTTTTATGAGTTATCTATCTATATTGGTCTGTCTAAGTGCTGAGATATACACCTGTATGTAAACTGCCTGTTATAACATGTGTTGAATCCCCGAGTCATCCAATGTATAAAGATCATGTATTCATCTCATTATAGTTCTTAGAAGAGTCTATGTAAGCATACCTATTCTCTTCCCGATAGCAAATTGCATCTTCAATTCAGTTAGTATAGTCCTAATCTGCAAGAAATGCACCTCTGACTAGTCGATCTTGCTCAAATGAGTCTGGCATCTTGATTACATGCGATTACCCTGTTTGTTCAAATATAAAAAAATGTCAATACTCTGTTTGCTTTTGTGGATGTGTGAGTTTGCCCATAATCGGGTGCCCTTACTTGATTAAGGTCATATGAGCATTTTTATTTACTTGTATTGTTGATAAAATTGAATATTTACTAATGTTTATCTTTTCTTATCTTCTGCATGAAATGCATCGGAGCCGAATGAAGAGTCTCACTGCGAGACTCATCGCGACTTTCATCAAATGAAGACCTGCATCTATATTCATCGCCGCATCTCGCATAGAAAATTCCAAAATCACATGCAGAAGGACATCGTCATTCTTCGAGTTATCTTGATTGATTCCTATCCCGCCCCATTTATTTATTGTAAATTAATTGTCTAACATTTTATTACTAGTCGAATACTTAGAATAGTTTAGCTTCGAGTCGCCACTAGAAAGTAGTTTAATGCTAGAAATTTACTTCTCCTTAACTTAATTGCTCTAGGCTTGCCATACATTGATTAAGTTATATTAAACAACCTAATAATTTTCACTTGCATAACTCTTAACGTAGTTGAAGTATTATTTGCTACCAAATTCCTAACACAAGAAAACTCTCTTATTAGCATTCATATAAGAAAAGTTATTTTTGTACTTTTATTATCACTTGCAAAATTAGATCTTTTACATGCTAGGCCTTTTTTAAACATGCATTTTTCTTTAACATAATAATTAACCTAGGTTTGAACGGACAACCGCAAGTTAGCAGATATTAGAGGGTGTCTAACCCCTTCCCTCTAGATTAATAAAGAACTCTTGCCCAGAATCTCACACAATTTTGCAGACCATTTAAATGGAGTTAATGTTGACTTGACTTAGTTAACATTTAGGTGTCCTAATTCACTCAAACTAATTAGGTGGAGACTCCGTGAACCCTTAAGCATCCTTTTAGCACTTCCAACACTTTTAGCACCCCCTTAGCATCTTTTAGCCTTATAGAACTTTTTAGCATTTTATTTTCTAACAGTAGCAGGATTCGTTGAATATGTCGCGGACAAAAAGGCGTGTGATCGCTTGCCTCGACCGGTCTCGCCCATTTTCTCGAGGAAAGGCGAGAGAGCCTGACCAAGGCCACTACCAAGCCCACGGTCTGCCCATCGCCCCACTAGGCCTCGACTACTGCGGCCGCCGCTTGCCATCGCCGCCACCTCCATCCCGTCGGTGGCCTCCATCCCGTCGGTGGCCTCCATCCTTGCCACCACCGCAGTTTTTCCCTCCATTATTTCCATTTAGTCCATTTTACCACGGTTTGGCAATAAAAATTTAAATTGTGAAGAGTTATCATCGGATGGAGTGGAAACCATGGTAGAATTCAACACGGTGACTATCTTTTTTGTAAAACATGTTTCTTCTAGTATGAGCATAGAACGAACTTGGTAAAAGTGTTTCTTTGGCGGATGAGCGTACCTATTCCACTATATGTGTCAGTGAGGCTGGTAACCATTTGTAAAATGAACCAATTGTTAGTCATCGGCGCCCCAACGTTCTTAAGTTAGTTTGACAAAACCTTGAGTCGTTGACAATATGTGGATGCATTGGGAAAATCCGTCATGTCAGTGGTGAATAATTCTTGCTCAAGTGTGACGGCTCGAGAATTTTTATTATCTTGGAAGATGTCACGTAAGTGATCCCAAACCTCCATTGCCATGGAGTCGGGTTCAAGAATCGTATGCAATAAATCACTTGAAATTGTGGCATAAATCTACTGGAGAATCGTCGCATTGAGGATCAATAACAATTTCATTTCATCATCGGTTTTCGACATCTTCACCTTGTCCTTTTTTCGGTCGAATTATGTGATGGATAACTCGGTGTGATCGACAGTGAATTTTGAAAAACTCTGCCCACATCGCATAATGAACGTTTTCTATCTCAAAAGTGATGGAGATATGTAATTTAATATTTGAAACTGTGAGGGTTGGATGAAAATTTAATTTCGAGTCAGACATGGCTGACGGAAGAGGAGGGAAGTGGGTACCAGAAGTCAATCCAAACATGCACTAAATATACACGTACCATATACATAATATACACAATTATGACTAAATATTCTATCCTATTCTATCAATAATCTTTCTACATGGTATGAACAATCTCTTCACGTCGAGCATGCATTTCCCGATCAGATGACCGAGAAGACGAAGCTACAATGTTACTTTGAGCCGGTTGTTGATCCATATCATTAGCAACCGTATCATCATGTTCATATTATGTAAATATTTCATCACTCCTTTGGTATTTCTACAAATGGTTGGTCTTCAGTTATACAATTTTAAGTCATGGCATAGAACCTTTATATATATATATATATATTATGTATTGGACAATTATATATCCAATACAATATAAAATCGATCAATTGGTATATATCTACTAATTTGTGGATCTTTTATTTACAAAATATAAATTTATGAGCTAAGTTTTATATTTAAACAAATCATGATTTGGAATTCTAAATCACACATTTTTGGATTATTTGGCATGATATGAAGTTGAAGTTAAATTATATCCAAATTGCAAAAACAAACATGCATGATTTGAAATTAAATTATGAAATCATGATTTGAAAATGTATGGTCAAACACCTACTAAAAGTAGTGTGGTTTTAAAAGTAATTAATTGAATCAGCAAGTATAAATTTCCACTTTATGGACATTTAAAGATTGCCAGATTGGTTGGTCCCCACTATGTAAAGGAGGTCCGTGATATATTACTTTAATAATAAAATTCACAAAATGATATTAGGAATTAAAATTAAGAAGCCATTGTTGAAACACTTAATATTCACGTTAGTAGTAAAATTAAAACTTGTTGGAATTGTCTACGTTAAGGATACTTTCCTGATGATTGCTTGTAGTGGGGTTAGGGGAGACAACAAGTGCATTAGGAGGCATTCATTTTCCAAATGTAAATAATTACTAAAATCTTTTGGACGACCGTCTGTGATAATTTTTTTAATTCAATGATTCCTTCAGAACTCAAACAAGATTCGAATTACTTTTATAGTATAGTTTATGTTTTGTCGAGACTAAAACTCACTGAATTGTTCGTTATAATTCTTTCTTCTTTTGAATTAATAACTTATCAAGATCTCGTCACGCTTTAAAGGAAAATACATATTTAATAAATCACTTTAGTCTGGAAAGAAGACAAAAGTAGTGTGTCGGAAAGAGTTTGAGCCACTTCATGGAGTGTGCTTGGTTAATTAATTGTTAATGATCTAAGAGTCATTCATATTAAAAATAAATTTTAGTTATATACGCTCATAGTGTAATGAATCTTTTGTAACATTAATACATTTAGATTTATCTTTAACATGTTACTTAACGTTTAATTTATATTACAATCAATATTATTAAATCAAATTACTTGTACTTATCAATTAAGTGACACTATGTGGTCGTTTGGTAGCTGATTTGGAAGTTAGTTATGCAGGTATTGAAATCTGCATAAGTAATATCATGTTTAGTAGTTGATTTGAAGGTAATCATATATAAAATTAATACGATGTTTGATTTGAAATTTAAAAATTCTTGTAAACAAATAACTTACTCTCAGTCCATATATAGAACTGACACTATTAAATATGTTAACTCAAACTACATTGAGAAACCATAGGATGAGTTAGCAGAGGAAACGGTTGCCCATAAAAAGTGATGCTAGTACCAATTATATTACAACTTACAAGCCAAACGGTACTATTATTGATAGCATATATGTTATAATTGTTGTCAATAAGGTCCCCCCAGATAAGAAAGGAATTGAGGAATGTGATATGTACGATATTTTCTTTGGCCATGTGAAGAAACTCTAATTGGTTTGCAGAGGCATCTTTGCACCATGTAACATGCATGCCTAACTCTCAACTGATTTTCCAAGTAATTATTATGATGTACCTTCTGAAGTCATATAATGACTTTTACTAATCTAAACTTCATTCGTGTACTTGTTTTTTGCAGTGAACATAACTTACACTGTCAGTCCATATATAGAACTGACACTATTAAAAATGTTAACTCAAAACTACATTGAGAAACCATAGGATGAGTTGCAGAGGCAACAGCTGCCCATAAAAATTGATGCTAGTACCAATTCTATTACAAGCCAACGGTAAGTTAACTATTTTTTTTTTGATAACCCAAATTTACAGGCTTGCGTCTGATTACTTCACTGGTATTACTCAGACGTTTTGGAGGTAATAGTACCGGTCCTTCAACATTATCACCAGGTAAATCGCGGGATGTGCTCATTTGACCAAGTTTCTGGGAGCGTACAACTGATCAATGAGACAAGGTCAAATTCCCCAACATGCAGAATTTCTTGGTGCTTGTAGGGAATCGAATCCATGTTGTCCATGCCAGAGCGCCTTATAGCGCCCAGGCTTTTGCCGCTGGACTATGCCCTGGAGGACAAATTAAGATAGGATAAACTTTTTAAAGTGACTGGTTCCACCGCATTACGGCCCCATACCCCATAAGATCTCAACCCCGGCTGACCCTACGGATTAGTATACACCGCTTTGACCTTCCACTAGTTGAGGAATTCTGGTCAGAAAATCGAACACAAGACCCCAAACAGCAATACCCTAATAAAATGACCACTAGGCCAAACACTTTGGAGGTAAGTTAACTATTATTGATAGCATATATGTTATAATTGTTGTCAATAAGGTCCCCCAGATAAGAAAGGAATTGAGGAATGTGGCATGTAAAGAAAATCTAATTGGTTTGCAGAGGCATCTTTTCACCATGTAACATGCATGCCTAACTCTCAACTGATTTTCTAAGTAATTATTATGATTTACATTCTGAAGTCATATAATGACCTTTGCTAATCTAAACTTCATTCGTGTACTTGTTTTTTGCAGTAAACATGACTTAATTGATACTCGTCGTCCTTTGGAGCATTCAAGTAGACACTTTCCATTATTAATTTCCATATAAGTAAACATGACTTAATTGATACTCGTCGTCCTTTGGAGCATTCAAGTAGACACTTTCCATATATATAATAAGCAATACGGGAGTCTTAGATCAGAGATAAAATTATTTTTGTGTGACTTATAGATTACGAGTTTCAATTGTTGAATCAGTCATTAATGTACGTGTCAAGATAGAATGTTTACATTACAATCCGTTAGGGTGTGGCCCTTCTACAGACAGTGCTGGAACGAGAGTTTATTCCGCAGACCGAGCTACCATTTCTTTTAGTACGCAATGAATACCCTTAAAGAAGTTGAAAAAGGAATTCAGTAATGCATATATAGTGGAACCTCTGTCTATTTGTTGGTCACCATATATGATAAGCATCTAAAGCAATTGGATATATTTATTTTTATGACGAATTAATTGATGGATAAGACTAATTCCCTCCTTCATTCACTATTATCGCAAAATAAAAAATACAAAAAACATTGCTATATTTCCAACACGCCGGATAGGCGGATTTTAGATTTGAATAGACAATGTATACTACTTTGATTAACTGGCAATGAATGCGGGACTCGCTGCCTATACAAAATCTTCTGCATGCAGCACACACCGTTTATATAAAGATTAATTACTTGTAGAAGCGAATTCGGAATTTTAAATTAGTAGGCGTAGCGTATTACGGAGTAATATACTATTAGCATGTGTATATTGTGAAATATTTACCATATTTTGTATTGTATAAGTATAATATAATTGAGATCCTTATTATAGAAGGATTCAACATTGTACACACACACACACATATATATATATATATATATTGTATTAATGAGAAAGGCTCCCCCAGGGAGATTAATACAATCTTACATGACATCGGAAGCCAAAACCCTAAAACATCTTAACCTATTCTAAGCTACCGCCGCCGCCGGTTTATTCTCTTTTTCTTTTCTCAACCACTATAAATGGTTTCTTTGGTTCCTCCCTCTTCTCCCGATGCTTCTGCTTCCTCCCCAGTCGTCATTCAAACACTGCCCACAACCATCTCCTCACCGTCTTTCCATTTGGCTCTCGCCGTTACTAACATCAAGAACTTTATTCATTTGGTTCTTGATCAAGAAGACATACACTATTAGTCATGGGTGGAACTATTTTGGATTCATGCATGTGTTTATCATGTACTTGACCACATCGAAGACACCTTTCCTCGCCCTACAGAGATTGATGATATGACATGGCACCGTCTCGATGTCGTGGTTAAACAATGGATCTATGGCACAATCTCTAAGGATTTACTCTACACAATTATGAAAACGGGTGCCTCGGCCAGTGAGTTGTGGACACGCTTAAAGGAAATTTTTCAAGGCAACAAGAACACTTGTGTTGTGTACTTGGAAAAACAACTCAACAATACCCGTCTTGAAATTTTTTCTAACGTGTCATATTATTGCAAGCAGTCGAAACTAGTGGCGGACCAATTAGCCAATGTGGGAACGCCTGTTTCCAAAATAATAATGGTTTTGCAATTGGTTGCAGGCCTAACAAAGGGTGAATATGACACTCTTGCCACAATGATACAACAGGCTGACCCTCTACCTAGTTTTAACAAGGCTCGTTCGCAATTTCTATTGGAAGAAACCAGACGTGTGAAGCAAGACGAGCACAATAAAAAAACATTGGATGTCGACGCATCTACGCCTAGCAATACTGCCGCAGGCCAGCCGCCACTGCCGGAAAACAGTCAGCCGCGATAATAATGCGGCGGTAGGGGGAAGCAGGCCATCCAACAACTACAGCAGTCCAACATGCCTCAGTCGTAATAGGGCCCAGCAGGTGCACTCCTGGCCTAGAACTGCGCCTCCTACCCAGCTTACACTTCGGCCCAATTTTAGTTTCATCAGCTGGGTGTCTAGGGTCCAGCACCATCTTACCGCTGTGCCCGATTCCTCTCGCCGCCGCGTCGCGGACTATTACCCACAAAGAACCCATCCCGTGATTTGGCCTCATCCGAAGGTTGGGCGGGCTTTGTGATTTGAACTGCAGCATCCCAATGAAAATTAGTACATGGATACGGGGGCCACATCTCACCTTGCCCGCTCTATAGGTAATTTTTCCAAACTATTTCGTTTAAAGCATTCTCAACATATAACTGTCGGAATGGCCACTGCATTCCAATTCAGGGTTATGGTACCACTTACACACAACCACCACATCCATCATTTTCCCTTAACAATGTCCTGTATGCCCTAAACATCATTAAAAACCTAATATATGTCTGACAATTTACTCGTAATAATTATATCTTTGTTAACTTTGACCCTTTTGGTTTTACTGTGACGGATCTTCGTAAGGGGACACCTCTCACGAGTTCTAATAGCACGAGGGATCTCTATCCATTCCTATCCACCTCCGCTGCAAGCTCGTACTCTCTCATTTCTCTCGCTGCTCTCTCTCCGTCAACTTGACATTAAAGACTTGGCCACCCCGGAGCCCTAATTTTTAATTTTTTTAGAGGCAATAACTTTATTAAATGTAATAATGGAAAACTTGTCCAGCACTGTGTTTCTTGTTCTTTAGGCAAACATGTTCGTCTTTCTTTTAAATCATCTTCAAGTGTTACATTTTCTCCATTTGATATTATGCATGCTGATTTGTGGATATCTCATATTTCTTGTTCATTGGGTCATAAATATTATCTTGTCTTGTTAGTTGATTTTTCTCATTACATTTGGATCTACCCACTTAAATTTAAATCAGAAGTGTTTGCCAAATTTCTTGAGTTTCGTACTTTTATCAAAACACAGTTTGAAAAATGCATAAAATCGTTTCAGTGTTATAATAGTCATGAATTCAATAATTTCATGTACTGTAGGAATAATGGCATAGTTTTTCATTTTTCATGTACCCACACATCGCCTCAAAATTGTAAAGCTGAATGAATCATCCGCACCATAAATAACATGGTTCATACTTTACCATTTCATGTCTCTTTCCCTCCGTCCTTCTAGGTCTATGCAGTCAAAATGGTAGAATACATTCTAAATATTTTACCTACTAGCACCCTTCATAACATGACCCCAACCGAAATTCTTTACTATCGGATCCCTTCTTACGACCACCTAAGGATATTCAGCTGCCTGTGTTAGTCCAATCTTGCCTCCACCGCCCCTAATAAATTAGCACCTCGAACCACTCTTTGTGTCTTCATCGACTTTCTGTCTAATCATAGGGGCTATCTCTGCTATGACATGTCCCCTCGTCAAATCCACGTCTCTCGTTACGTCACGTTTGACGAGACCACATTCTTTTTTTAAAATATTCAACAATTCCGAAAAACGGACTACACATTTCTTGACGAGTCCGACATCTCCCCCGTCATTCTCAGCGAACTGTGTGTCAGTCCACCAACCAACACCACATCTGCCGCCCACTGCCGATACTATTCACCACGCCTCTGTGATTCTACCATCTGCACCCACCACCACCGACCACAGTTCTACATTACCATCACAGTCCTGCTCTCCGTCACAAATACCGCCCACTGCCACCACCAGAAATAGGCTCATAGTCTCGGTCTCACTACCAGTCCCCATTACTGTGTCACCTCCACCAGCCCATGTCAACCCCCCAACCTCCCAAGACACTGGAACCCCATACCATACCACCACCATCGGAAAACCGACCCAAGCTATCAATCCCCACCCCTACCGACATCATATACCACATCTTCCATCTCACCTCAACTCAATCTGCTTAGATCGGTACCTTTCCACCACCCATCGTCGAACCCAGCAACTGTCCAACCCACAACATCACTCAGCAACTATATCGACACACCTAACCCACACCTGGACTCAGACCCGATAACCTGCACAAACACCCACACTGCCCCGCACCGTATGGAAATCCTGTCCAACACAGAATTTTCAAATCCAAAGTCCAATTTAACCTATCCACACAAACCATTTTCCCAATTACCAAAAATAAAAAATTAGCCAAACTAGACCCAAATTAGAATGTGGCCATGTGTGAAGAGTTTAATGCTTTAATGAAACAACACACTTGGGATTTGGTTCCTCAACCGGAACGGGTAAATGTGATCCGATGCATGTGACTTTTTCATCACAAATACAGAGACAGTGGTGACTTAGAAAGGTATACGGCTAAACTTAAGGCCAATGACACTAACCAACAGACATGTATTTCAGTCCAGTTGTGAAATCAGCTACCATTCGTACAGTCTTGAGTATTGCTATGAATAAGCATTGGCCTATTCATCATCTTGATGCGAAAAATGCGTTTCTACATGGTGATCTGAAAGAAGCTGTTTATATGCACCAACCACATGGTTTCGTCCATCCGGTAGCCCCTCGGCATGTATGCCATCTTCGTAAGTCACTGTATGATTTGGAACAGGCCCCTTGAGCGTGGTATGATCGCTTTGCACAGTACATTATGCAAATTGGGTTCATATGCAGCAAGTGTGATAATTCTCTCTTTACTTTTCATCGAGGTAGTAACATTGCTTATTTATTGTTATATGTAGATTACATTGTGCTCACTTCCTCCTCTGATGTGTTGAAAAATGAGATTATTGTGCTACTTAAAACTAAATTGTCTATGACTGACTTAGGTTGTTGAGCTATTTTTTGGAGATATCAGTGACTCATTTTGCAGTTACTATATTTCTATGTCAACGCAAGTATGCAGAGGAGATAGTGTACAAGGCTAAAATGACGAACTGCAAGATCATGTCCACTATGGTTGACTCTAAATCAAAGCTTAATGTTGTTGATGGTAAACTAGTGTCCGATCTCACTCTTTATAGGAGTCTTGCAGGTGCACTTCAGTATCTTAACTTCACGAGGCCTGCCATCGCTTATGTTATTCAGCAGGTATGCTTATTCATGCATGCCCCTAGGGAGCCATATTTTACTGCCCTTAAACATATCATTCAATATGTTAAGGTCACAATTGATTATAGATTGCATATATACCCTTCAACACCGAAAAAATTGTTATCCTATACGGATGCTGATTAGGCAAGCTGTCCAGATACGTGACGCTCCACCTCCAGCTATTGTGTATTCTTAGGGGATAATCTCATTTCTTGGTCTGCCAAGCGACAGACCACCCTATCCCGTTCGAGTGCCGAAGCAGAGTATATTGTATTGCTAATGTTGTTGTTGAGATCTGTTGGTTACAAATTCTTCTTTTGGAGCTGCAATGTCTCTTGCGTAAGGCGTCTTTGATTTACTGTGATAACATATTCGCCATCTATATATCTCATAATCCGGTTCAACATCAGCGAACCAAGCATATTGAGATGGACATCCACTTTGTGCATGAGAAGGTCACTCTCGGTCATGTCAAAGTGTTACATGTACCTTCCACTTATCAATATGCATATATATTTACAAAAGGGCTTCATAGACATCTCTTACTCGACTTCAGATTCAGTCTTAGCGTCCGACCTCTTTCCGCTCAGACTGAGGGGGTGTATTAGCACGTGTATATTGTGAAATATGTACCACATTTTGTATTGTATAAGTAGGGTAGAATTGGATCCTTATTATATAAGGAATCAACATTGTACACCTATATATATATTTTATATTAATGAGAAATATTCTCCAAGGGAGATTAATACAATCTTACATATATCACCACCTCTATTGCTATAAGTAGTTAGGCTTAGTAAATAAATATATAAATAAGTTGTCTAAATTACATTAAGTTTGAATTCAAGATTGTGAGGAAGTCCAAAACGTTATGTTAAACTCACTGAATTTTGTTGGTCACCATATATGATAAGAATCTAAAGCAATTACATATAAATATTTTGGGACGAATTAATTGATGGATAAGACTAATTCCCTCTTTCATTCACTATTATCGCGAAATAAAAAATACAAAAATCATTGTTATATTTCTAAACACTCCGGATAGGCGGATTTTATAATTGAATAGACAATGTACACTACTTCGATTAACTGGCAATGGATGTATTTTGATTCAGCTAACGTGAGCCATCATATATCGTGGTAGCATTTTCAGAGTTATCCTTCACTTATGTTTTCAACAGGGGGTTGAGGGTTAGATATACGTAAGTATACACATGATGTACACATGTATACTTATGTATATTAGACAAAAGGCCCATCACGGGCAGAATCCAGAAGGCCCATCACGGGCAGAATCCAGAGGCCTATCATGGGCAGAATCCAGAAATCATGTAATGTATATTTGGTATATATTGTGTATTAGTCTTGTACCTTAGTTTGTCTTGTACACTTACCTTAATTGTATAGTTAGTCTCCAAATATAATAGGGTTTTAGGAGTAGAATAGGAAAAGGATTTTTCTATTGTAAATTGTATATATACTACCCCTTTCATTAATGAGAATAATCAAGAGATTATTTCTTTCATGGCCAGCAGGCCCACTGCCTCCTAGCCAGCAAGTCCCGTGTCCCGGAAATTCCCAAAATTCACCCAATTCTGCCCCGAGTTATGGTCCAGTCACCCGAAGTCAACGGGGTATTTTTAAACCAAAAAGACATTTTAATTAAAATTCTAATGTTCTGAAATCACCACTACCCCGTAATCTTGTGTCAGCTTTAAATGACCAGAATTGAAAGATTGCTATGACTAACAAATATAATGCTCTCATTGATAATAAGATGTTGGAGTTAGTGCCCCGTCTATCTGGTGTTAATATTATTCGGGCTATATGGATTTTTGCTCAAAAAGACAATTCTGACGGTTCTTTTGCGAGACATAAGACTCGTTTTGTAGGTGATGGTAAGATTTAACAGGTTGGTATTGATTGTGGTGAGACATTTAGTCCGGTGATCAATCCAGCTACCATCCACACAGTGCTCAGCTTGGCTCTATCGAAAGCATAGCCCATTTATCAGTTGAATGTGAAAAATGCTTTCTTACATGACGATCTCAAGGAGACAGTTTACATGCATCAACCCTTGGGGTTTAGGGATCCCAAATATCTTCATCATATATGTTTGTTGAAAAAGTCCTTATATGGGCTTATGCAGTCCCCACGGGCATAGTATAAGAGGTTTGCAGACTTTGTGTCGACTATTGGGTTCTCTCATAACAAGTCTGATAATTCGGTATTCATATATCATCATGGTTCGTCATTGGCTTATATACTCTTATATGTGGATGCTATTATCTTGACTGCTTCATCTGATGCATTACGCCAGCCTATCATGACAATGCTCAGTTCTGAGTTTGTCATGAAAGACTTGGGACCCTTGAGTTATTTTTTGGGGATTGCTGTCAGTCGTCATGTGGATTGTTCTTATCACAGAGGAAGTATGCAGCTGAGATCATTGAGAGGGCTGAGATGGCATCCTGTAAGTACACTTCCACTCCAGTTAATACTAAACCCTAATTGGGTGTTGCGGCTGGCTCCCCGTATGAGGATCCGACCCGCTATCGCAGTCTTGCGGGGGCCCTTCAGTATCTTACGTTCACGCGACCTGATATTACATATATCGTGCAACAGATGTATTTGTTTATGTATGATCCTAGGGTTGAGCACATGAATGTGCTCTAACACATTATTAGATACATCCAGGGGACACTTGATTATGACTTGTATTTGTATCCTTCGTCGACATCTACACTTGTCTCATATACAGATGCTGATTGTGGTGGTTGTCCAGACACCAGATGGTCTACGTCTGGCTATTGTATGTTTCTTGGTAATAACTTGGTCTCATGGTCTGCAAAACGTCAGTCAATGTTGTCCCGTTCTAGTGCAGAGGTCGAGTATTGAGGGGTAGCTAATGTGGTTTTCGAGTCATGTTGGTTACGTAATCTGTTTTTAGAGCTTCATTGTCCTATTTAGAAAGCTACATTAGTTTATTGTGATAATGTTAGTGTCATATATCTTTCTGGTAATCCAGTTCAACACCAGCGCACTAAACATATCGAGATGAACATTCATTTTGTTTGAGAAAAGGTAGCTCGTGGACAAGTACGCATCTGCCATATCCCGTCCAGGTATCAAATTGCAGACATATTTACAAAGGATCTTCCCTCGGTCATTTTTGAAGATTTTAGAGACAGTCTCAGCGTACGAAAACCGTCCGCTATGATTGCGGGTGTGTGTTAAATATATATAAGTATACACATGATATACACATGTATACTTATGTATATTAGACAAAAGGCCACATCACATGCAGAATCCAGAAGGCCCATCACGGACAGAATCCAGAAGGCCCATCACGGGCAAAATCCAGAAATTAAGTATTGTATATTTGATATATATTGTGTATTAGTCTTGTACCTTAATTAGTCTTGTACACTTACCTTAATTGTATAGTTAGTCTCCAAATAAAATAGGGTTTTAGGAGTAGAATAGAAAATGATTTTTCTATTGTAAATTATATATATACCCCTTTCATTAATGAGAATAATGAAGAGATTATTTTTTTCATTGAGTTCCTTGGGTTTTGTACGAGTTCCAGTTTTTTAATATCTGTTAGATGCTCCTTGATAATGTAAAAGGGTTTGGGCCACAATTTAACTCAGGCATTGTGGTATTCTGTTGTTTTTGAATAGTGTCTCTTATGAAATGGTTTATCTTGTAAGTACTTGTTTTGAAATAACTCTTGTGAATGGTTCTTCTAAAGGCTATCAGCTCGTTAGGTGCTATATTGCAGCTCGTGAAAATGGGTTGTGACGGTTGCTCATTGTATTTTGTTATAGAAGACACTTGCCCTTCCATCAATTGTGTAAGGATTTTCAAAGGAGCCGTACACATGTATGTATCGGGTAAATTTGTATATTAAGGCTTTGTTAAATGAAAAGAAACTATCTAATGTTTTTGTTTTCATTGAACTTTTAATATTAGACCTCATAATTTTCAACACACTTCATTAACTACTGCGTTAAAAATATATTTATGTCTTAGAGACAATTTATATTAGAACAAATGTACTTTATATACATTTGTATTTATATTAATGAAGATTAATATTATGACACTGCAATTATTAAATTATTAGTTGATTGTTTATAATATTCTATAAGACGCACTTTATCGATGAGGTCGATCGACCCGATTCACTACGGTTTACGACCTAGCCCACGTGAGAACCCTAGCTGCTTTTTGCAGCTATAAATAAAGGTTTCATCATTATTTTAATACACTTAATTCATAAATTATTCTCTGCTAAAACTCTGTCGGATTTCCTAGCTTTCCGAAAGAGTAATTACTGTAGGTGTTTATGTCGGGTTCGTACACGCAGCGGAATTTGAAAATTTATGTTTCAAACCCGACGACGGTCGAACTGCAGTATGATAAGTAATGAAAATACAAACACAAAGTAGTAATGTAAAACTTTGACAGAAGACTTACATTTTGTAGCAATCAGCCAAACAGTTGAATCTTTGTGTTCCGTGTAGTCCGAGTGTGCACACGCAAATGTCCCTCGATTTGTAAGTTCTAAAACTATGATGTAATTTGCTAAGTCAGGAATGCTAGGGATTCTGACAGAGCTCTAGAAGAGATTTACCTCTCTTAGGTTTTTGTGGTATTGGAATGGGAGGTAAGCCTCCTATTTATAGTTGAGAATATGAGCTTTAGGGTTTTAGTTGGACCAAGCCCAATCGAAATAGACTGGGCAAAAATTTGGACTGTCAGGCCACGCCCTGGCACCACGGTCTCGATGAGAGGCACGCGGTCTTGACAAGTGTTCACACCGCGTGATCCGAATCAAGGCATCGCGGTCCCATCCTATTTTCTGCCCATTTTCCCATTTTAATGTCTCGGTCATCAACCGAACATTTAGGTATAATCTCCTTCTAATTACATTCTTTAATCGACAGAACATTTGACTTAGTGTTACCCTTCATGCCTTTACATATCGTCACTAATAACATTAGGATCTTCACGAAACTCTTAGACTGGGCCGGAAGATGAACCCAATATGTAAAGTTTAGCTACACAAAATATGTGAACTGAACCTACATGTGAGAAGATAAAATACCTCATTCATGACACACTCATTCAAGCTTAGGATCTGTCAAGTGTCTATCCAAATGGCTTGATTATTATAATTCATCTATATTAGTTGACAACAGGACCATGTCACAGACATGTCTAATGCATTGGCCATGACTTAGTCAACCTAATGTCATATGAGTACCTGAGTGTTCACTCGAATATAAATTCAAGGAATGAATCATTTCTTGGCTCACATACTACCTTTAATCTACTTCGTAATGCACCCAAAACAATACAGGTCTCCACCTATAAGGCATTTGAGCTTAAGACAGGATCAAAGTTCATTACTCCGTAAACAAAATGATATTGACCTCAAGTCTAAGGACTTTTATTTCCCATATGCCGATGACATTATAGACATATAATAAATAATGCATCACCAGGGTGTACCAATACTTCAACAAATATCCATGTGTCCATCATGAGTTGCCATAATTCGTAGAAAGTGAGACATACTACATCCACTAAGAATATGATGCAGATCACATGTCGACGTATCACATATCATCGATATCTCAATTTCGATGATTATTAGTCGAGGTAATTTAAGAGTTACGTTATAACATTAATTCTCATATCAATAATAAACATGCAACCTCTAGAGATGCATTTATAGAATTTTATAAACAATCAACTAATAATTCAACAAATGCAAATTGCCATAATATTAATCATTATTAATATAAATATGAATGTGTATAAAATACATTGTGTTCTAATACAGATTGTCTCTAGGACATACATATACGTTCAATCTCTCACTTGGCCTAGAGCCAATCACCAACATATCTAATACCCATGTTCTCAAAATGACCATTATGCTTCACCAAGCTTAATGGTTTAGAAAACGAGTCTGCTAGATTATTGTCTGTAGGAATATAATCTATCTTGATATCTTTAGCTTTCACCATCTCTCTCAGGATGTGGTACTTTCTTGGTACATGATTGTTTCTGTTTGTTGATCTTGGTTCCTTTGCCTGTGCAATGGCACCAGTGTTGTCACAATAAATGGTTATTGGACAACCATCACTCGGAACAACCCCTAGTTCCTTCAGGAACTCAGAAATCACGACAACTTCTTTAGCAGCCTCCGATCCAGTAGCGTACTCCGCTTCAGTAGTCGAGTTTGCAGTAGTAGCATGTTTGGAACTATTCCAGCTCACTGCTCCTCCGTTGAAAATGAAAGTGTAACCAGACTGAGATTTGAAATCATCAACATCTGTCTGGAAACTAGCATCGGTATACCCAGTGGCAACCAACTCATCAACTCCACCATAGACTAAGAAGTAATCTTTAGTACGCCTGAGGTACTTGAGAATACTCTTGACTGCTTTCCAGTGTTCCTCGCCAGGATTCTGCTGGAACTTGCAAGTCATACTAAGTGCAAAGGCCACATCTGGCCTAGTACAGGTCATGACATACATGATTGATCCTATAGCCGAAGCATACAGGATCCTTTTCATGCGCTAAAGTTAAATAGCATTAGAAGGGCAGCCCTTCTTTGATAACTTGATGCCTTGACCCATTGGAAGACTGCCTTTCTTGGAATTCTCCATTGAAAAACGTCTATGCACTTTGTCTATGTAGACTGACTGTGACAGCCCCAACAATCTATTAGGTCTATCTCTATAGATCCTAATTCCCATAATGTAGCAGGCTTCACCTAAATCCTTCATCATGAAGGTCTTGGACAACCAATCCTTAATTGACTGCATGAGGGTCTTATTATCTCCCATTATCAATATGTTATCAACATATATTATATTGAAGACAATACCCTCATCTTTGCGTTTGGAATAAACACAAGGATCCTCTTTGCTTCTGACAAAATCAAAAGATTTGATAACATTGTCAAAGCAAATATTCTAACTCTTAGAGGCTTGCTTAAGTCCATAAATGGACTTTTGTAGCCTGCACACAACATTTGGTCTGGACTCATATGAAAAACCCTCAGGTTGTTTCATATACACTTCCTTAATTAGATTACCATTGAGAAATGCAGTTTTGACGTCTATCTGTCAAATGTCATAATCATAGTGTGCAGCTATTGCAAGCAAAATCCGAATAGACTTTAACTTAGCCACCGGTGAAAAGGTTTCATCATAATCCACACCAGGACGCTGAGTAAAACCTTTAACCACTAGTCTAGCTTTATAAGTCTGAACCTTGCCAGATGCATCAATCTTCTTCTTGAAGACCCATTGCATCCTATGGGTTTAACCCCATTTGGCAAATCAACCAAGTTCCATACCTGATTGATATACATAGATTCCATTTTGGATTTCATGGCTTCTTGCCATCCCTTCGAATCAATGTCTAACATTGCTTCACTGTAGGTTCTAGGCTCGTCATCATCTGGAATATCTAGCTCATTCTGTGTTTCCACAAGTAGATTTAGTCTTTCCGGAGGATGATGAGATCTAGTAGACCTACAGAGTTGATTATCTTGTGGTTGATTCTGTGTATATTCGATCGTGAGTAGGTTCTTGTGCGCTGGTCGAACCACCAACATTAGAGCTTTCAGGAATATCATTTGCATGTCTTTCCTGAATACGAGGAAATACAACTGGTGAACTTGCTCCCAAGGTCTGTGCCGGAAGATCTTGCATTTCTGTATTACTCCTCGTAGCACTCCCACTGGCCGAAGGGGGTACCCTAAATACCCAATCTTCGCCAGAAGCTCCCACTGAATTCTTGCCTTCATTATCGGGAAAGGATTCAACCTATTTGTTACTTTGTTCTTGAATTTCTTCAAGTTCTATCTCCGTGCAACTCTCATCCTTATAGACATATTCATCTTTAAGGAAAGTTGCGTTCCTAGAAACAAATATCTTATGTTCTCCAGGAAGATAGAAATAGTATCCCTTAGTTTCCTTTGGATATCCAACAAAGTAACATTTCTCACTTTTAGTTCCAACTTATCAGTGATCAACTTCTTGACATATGCAGGATGCCCCCAGGGCCTCATGTGTCTAAGTGATGGCTTCTTACCACACCATACCTCATATGGTATCTTTTCGACTGATTTAGATGTAACTCTGTTTAGAACATATATTGAGGTCAAAATAGTGTATCCCCAAAGGTATGTAGGAAGAGCTGAAAAGCTCATCATGGAACGAACCATGTCAAGCAAGGTTCGGTTTCTCCTCTCGGCAACACCATTCATCTGTGGTGTTCCAGGAGGTGTCCATTCTGAATGAACTCCATGAAACTTTAAGTAGTCAAGAAATTCTTTGCTTAAGTATTCACCCCCACGATCAGATCGGAGAGTCTTGATACTCTTTGAGAGCTGTTTCTCAACTTCACACTTAAACTCCTTAAACTTCTCAAAAGCCTCATATTTGTCTCTCATAAGATACACATATCCAAACCTTGATAAGTCGTCTGTGAAAGTGATGAAGTAAGAGAAACCCTCTTTAGCTTGAGTTGAAAATGGTCCACATACGTCCGTATGTACCAACTCAAGCACCTCTCTGGCACACATCCCCTTTTCAGAAAGAGGTTTAATGGTCATCTTACCTTTCAAACAGGATTCACAGTTACCATAAGATTGTAAGTCAAATGGTTCGAGGTAATTTAATTTCCTCAACCGTTCTATCATTGTTTGATTGATATGAACAAGTCTGCAATGCCATAGGTAGGTAGAATTTCTTTCATTTAACTTAGCTCTTTTATTTTGTACTTTAATTCCAAATGATGTACATACCTTATCCACTAGAGGTAGAAGCATCTTGTGCTTTTCCTTTCTTCCAATGCCCTTTCTATTACAGTTAGGCATACATCCTTGGTCGGAATCACATTTTCTTCTTCACACCTCCCTTAGACTTCATAGCTGAGGGCGCAGTGACTGCCTTGCCCTTCTTCTTCTGCCATTCCTTACCTTTCTGCTTGGTCCGGCTAGAGGAGCTCATCATGAGCACAGCTTTGCTCTTAGAAATTGAAGATTCAAAGGTTTTTAACATGTCATGCAGTTCTGGAAAATGGTGGAAGCGATGTTACTCCGCAGCCTTATGCCAATCGAGGTCAGCCTTTCTATCAGCCTCATCATCTTCAACACATGCTGAGACACTTGACTCCTTTCACTTAGCTTACACTTGAAGAGTTCTATTAACTCCTCAATTTCAAAGTTTGGAACTGAGAGTCATAGAGATTCTTCAAATGTTCGAGCATCTCGTTAGGGACCATGTTCTAATGTTGTCTCTGTAGTTCCACTGACATGAAAGACAACATGACACATCATGCTGAAGTGGCGTCATCTAGGTTCTTATGGTAGGCTACCTTATCAAATGTGACATATTTTGCAGAATCATCAACGGGCACTGTGGGGAATACTTTGTCCAATATGTATTTTATTTTTTCTTGCTTTTAGGACAATTCTTAAATTTCCTTAGCCAGTCTAGATAGTTCGGTCTGGTGAGTTTGTTCATTTCAACGATAGGTTCGACATTTTAAAGTTTTGAAGATATATATAGACTCAGGAAAATGCAATCAACATTCATTCTCCTAATTTATACACATTCATTATAGACTAATTTAACATGATCTTTTGTTTAATTAGCTCCCACTATTTTTCATACTTCTACGATCCCATGGTAGAATACGGACCTAAATCAATATAAAGGTCATAATGGGCCAAGATCTAAACATATGTTATATCCGCATTTGCTTTGACCGATAACTTCAATAGCACATTTTGGTAGGTCCTCAACCAATTGTAAAGCATCTGTACAACTCTTGGTTTGATTAAATATCTTTCATTTTAATCTTACGTCTTTAGATTAGTCCGACACTTTGACGTCAAGATTCATCTAAACAAGCCAACTCCATTACACGACTGCGTTTAAATGCCTAAGTAAATTTAGCCCTTGCAAGCAAACACTTTGATGTAAATACCTATAAAAGTTTATCATCTACTTTCATTTTCACATCTATGAAAGGGCCTTGGTCCTCTTAGACTTAGAGCAAATACTTTGGCATAAATATCTTTATCACCGAAAAAGACTTAGCACCCTAATAATTATAATGGACGACACATTTTAATTAGACTTGTATTTAATGTTTGGGGAACATTTTTAGTTTTCGGGGATTCATTCAAGATCAACAATCAAGTCATACATCATATGTCATCCTATCATGCAATTTATAAACACAATTAGATGGAAAACCATCAAACCCAATAGGCATGATAAAAGATGGTTTTAATCACATAGTGAGCGCCGTCTACCCAGACAGTTACAACGGTCATTTGAAATTAAACAATTAATGGGCGCTGTCTACCCAGACAATAATTACGGACGTTATGCTAATAATTTAAATGCATCACATTTAATCACATAGCACATTTGTATATTATTCAATAATATACTATTAATGATAACTATGAGTCTATTTTTCTAAAATCTATATTCTATGTAAATGCCAAACAGTCCCTAAACATTTTCTGATTTTAAAATTCTGATTTTCGGGAATTCTGTAAATTTTTAGAATTTACACCGCGGTGTTCCAATTGTGGAATCCCGGCGCCGCCACAAAATCCTAGCAGGCACCGCGGTGCTCCATCATGGAACCGCGGTGCCTGTCCTCTAGAATCACAAAATCCGAAATTTTCGAACCCCTAAAACTGGTTTAGGGTCAGATCTTTCAGATATATCACTTGTATTACCATCACCATTAAAACAACATGTTCATCGACCATCAAATTCAATTTTATTCTCATTATTCGTTTCAATGCACCATGTTTTAAGTCGGATAACACATTTCAACTTAGAAGGGTTATATATTGGATTGACTTGTTCGAATACATAATTGCATTAACAGATCTGGTCACAAGGACCATGTGTTCTAAAGGTTTAGGGTTTTAAAGCTTTTAAATACATAAAACATAGATCTAAACAAATCTTAACCAATATTATCATTAATATCATTACAATTCATACGAAACAGCCCAGACTCTGATACCACTGTAGGTGTTTACGTCGGGTTCGTACACGCAGCGGAATTTGAAAATTTATGTTTCAAACCCGACGAATCAGCGATATGATAAGTAATGAAAATACAAACACAAAGTAGTAATGTAAAACTTCGACAGAAGGCTTACATTTTATAGCAATCAGCCAAACAGTTGAATTTTTGTGTTCTGTGTAGTCCGAGGGTGCACACGCAAACGTCCCTCGATTTGTAAGTTCTAAAACTATGATGTAATTTGCTTAGTCATGAATGCTAGAGATTCTAACAGAGCTCTAGAAGAGATTTACTTCTATTAGGTTTTTTGTGGTATTGAAATGGGAGGTAAGCCTCATATTTATAGTTGAGAATAGGAGCTTTAGGATTTTAGTTTGACCAGGCCCAACCAAAAGCAGTAGGCAAAATTGACTGCCAGCCACGCCGCACCGCGATCCTCGATGAAGAGCCTGAATCTTTGTACGTGTTCCTGGCACCGAGGTCCTGAATCAAGGCACCGCGGTCCCGTCCTATTTTCTGCGAATTTTCTCATTTTAATGTCCCGGTCATCAACCGAACATTTAGGTATAATATCCTTCTAATTACATCCTTCAATCGACGAAACATTTGACTTAGTGTTACCCTTCAAGCCTTTATATAACGTCACTAATAACATTAGGATCTTCACGGAACTCCTAGACTGCGCCAGAAGACGAACCCAATATGTAAAGTTTAGCTACACAAAATATGTGAACTGAACCTATATGTGAGAAGATAAAATCTCTTCATAGCTTAGGATCTATCAAGTGTCTATCCAAATGGCTTGATTATTATAACTCATCTATATTAGTTGACAACAGGACCGTATCACGCAACGTATCGATGCGTTAACGATGACTTAGTCAACCTAAAAACATATGAGTACCCGAGTGTTCACTCGAATATAAATTCAAGGAATGAATCCTTTCTTGGCTCACATACCACCTTTAATCTACTTCGTAATGCACCCAAAACAAGCCGCGTTTCAACCTATAATGCATTTGAGCTTAGGACAGGATCAAAGTACATTACTCCGTAAACAAGATGATATTGACCTCAAGTATAAGACTTTTATCTCCCACATGCCGATGACATTATAAACATATAACAAATAATGCATCAGCAGGGTGTACCAATACTTCAACAAATATCCATGTGTCCATCATGAGTTGTCAGAACTCGTAGCAAGTGAGACATACTACATCCACTAAGGATATGATGCAGACCACATGTCGACGTATCGCATATCATCGATATCCCAATTTCGATGATCATTAGTCGAGGTAATTTAAGAGTTACGTTATAACATTAATTCTCACATCATTAATAAACATGTAACCTCTAGGGATGCATTTATAGAATTTTATAAACAATCAACTAATAATTCAACAAATGCAAATTGCCATAATTGAAGGATGGTTAAATCAAATATAGGTTGTAAATTGATCAAACTTTATATGGTCATAACTTTGTGCTCGGACGTCCATTTTACCTAAATTTTTTTTATTTCGCGTATTTTTTCGAGACGAATAATCCCAAATCGGACCAAAGTCCGTTTGCTTCACCGGATTTCTCCAAAAACGTCCATCTTGCCCCTCAATTTCTCTTTTCCCCCAAATCGTTACGTTTTTCCCATTTTCAAATTCTAAATATCTCGCGATGTACAATAGATTTCAACGTAAAAATTTTGTGTACCCATCAAAAATAATATTTGATGATGGGGTAATTCAATTTTAAAAAAAAACCCGAACCGGAACCCAAATTATATAATATTATATATTAGAAATTTAGAAAATTAGGAATTATATATATTAGGAATTTAGAAAATTATAAATTATATATATTATATATATTAGGAATTATATATATTATAAAAATAAAAATAAAAATAAAAATTATTAAAAAGCAGGACCGAAGAATTTCTCAATTTTGCGCAATAGCCATAATATTAATCATCATTAATATAAATATGAATGTGTATAAAGTACATTGTGTCCTAATACACATTGTCTCTAGGACATACATATACTTTCAATTACATCACAGTTTTTGGAACATGCAATCGAAGGAACAATTGTGTGCTCACCCTCGGATTACACTAGAAGATTCCAGATTGCAAAACCGTAAGTATTCTATCAATGTATTACGGTTAACAACGTGTTTGTTTGTTTTATCATTACATAATCATCCTGCAGTTCATCCGTCTGTCGGTTTGAAACACAAATTTTCAAATTTCGCTGCGTACACGAACTCGACAAAACCCTACATGTGTCACACCATTGGATTCATTTTCTTTTTCTTGTATATATGTGGTTAATTAAGGGAAGAACCCCGTTTTCTGCATGTTGATGGAGCAAGATTAGAAAAACAAGTTTTCCAAGAAGAAACAACCAAAGTTAAATTTCGAAAATTAAATCACGACTAAGTATAGTGTTTTGCATAAAAGTTAGCTCGGTATGTAAAATAAGAAATGAGCATTGTCTCAACTCTCATGTGTATAAAAGAGAGAATAAAGCTGAATATATATAAAAGAAATAGTCGTTCTCTTTTACCTTATACTGCGTGAAAAGGTTGACTATTTGTGTATTCTTCTACTATTAAAAATCCAAGGCTGAATTTTGGAATATGGGATTAATGATATCTTTTGTTTCTTTTCCTATTTTATCTTGACATTTCGTGGAGGGAAAATCAGTTAGACTATAGATTAAAAGAGGCGCATGAACCGATTGTTATCGATGGCTATAGAATTCTTCATGTGATTTTATTTTGACTTTCGCGACAGCGATCCCTCAATGTGTGCATACCTTAATTATTTCATCAGATATTTATTATTTTCATCAATATTAAATAACTCTTTTCACTAAGATTTTAATAAATTATTTTTTAAAATCACCTGCTTCTACTAAGATTTGACTTCTAATATCCAATAACTTTTAGGCATTTCGTTAGTTAGTAGACCACACACTTAGATCATAGATGGATATTTTGTTTATATATATTGTTTAAACAGTCTACATGTTTCCTCTAAAATATAAAAGCACTTCGGCATGTGTATTATTATTAGATTTTGGTGCATGGCATCTATTTGATAGTGATGGGCGAACACAGTGAAATGTCCCTTGAAGAGGCGCAAAAAGATAGTTTCATTATTCCCTACGAAAAAGCTTTTAAAAGATCAAAATAATGGGACTCAAGTCTCATAATTGAAGCTATGTTTAATTTATGTAATAAAAGTTGTGATTGTATTAAAGAAAATAATATATGTATTAGCTTTATTGTAAAGTCTCGAATGTTTTTTTTTAAAATATTTAAAAACACTCTTATTTAAATTAAAAGAGTTATATCTAACTTAGATTTCTACTAGACATGGATATTCCTCTAGGTCTTCCTAACTTAGGGATTTTCATTTTCTGGGCGGATCTTTTCCAATCTTCTGGGCGGATCTTTTCATCATCTAGTAACCCAAAATATGATAGAAATATTGATGGTAGATTATTAAAAGCTCTTTCAAATTTCAAATAATATATCAAATAGCAAACATGTAGTATGAAAACGATTATCATATGAGAACAATTCTTTTCTTTTTATTTATATGTCTATAACCTTCAACCAATATTAATATCATAACTACAGAAACTATACTTATCAAGATAATAATTAAAAACACAATCTAGAAATCGTACCTCTTAGCAAAAAATTTCAGGTCACTGAAATGCTCAACCCACCCTGGCTCTTGACTCCATTTTTCTTCTTCTCAAGAATAACAGGATAAATGGACTAGGTGCTAGGAAACTCAACAGACTCTTTCTAAAAGTTTCTAAGAGATGTAGGTTTCTGGACTAATATGGTTCTAAGTAGGGGTGACAGATGGGCCGTTTGGGCTGAAGTTGGGCTGGTCAAAGATGGGTTGAAGTTGTAGATGGGTCAATGTCCAGCCCGTCCAAAACTTACATGGGCTAAGATGGGCGGATCAAGATGGACTAAATGATGGGTCATAACCCAACTTGACCCTTTACTTTTAGAAATTTCAAACTTACCTTATATGATGTTATTTTATTTGTATGATATTTAATTTTTCCATATCTTTATTTTTAAAATAAAAATATTTTAAAGAATTTTTTCATTTTTTATAAAAGCAAAAAAAAAATGAAATTTGAGGATGGGGTGGGGGTGGAAGGGGGTAGGTATGGATAGGGTCGGAGGGTAAGAAATAATTCATTTTTTTTATAAATTGCTTATAAAAGTAAAAAAAATATAAAATAGAAATTTGAGAATGGGGTGAGGGGTGAGGTGGGGTTAGGGAAGAGAGAGGTAAGAAAAAAATCATATTTTTTTTATAAATTATTGATAAAAGTAAAAAAAATATAAAATAGAAATTTGATATTGGGGTAGGGCGGGGGAGGGGGGAGAGGTACGAAAAAAATTCATTTTTTTTATTTTATGAAATAGAAATTTGAGGATGGGGTGGGGGTGGTTGGGGATAGGTAGGGTTAGGACGGTAGGGGGATGTAAGAAAAAAATTATATTTTTTATAAAAGTAAAAAAATATGAAATAGAAATTTGAGGAGGGGTGGTGGTGGAGGGGTAGGTGTGGGTATGGGGGTAAGAAAAAAAGTTATATTTTTATATTTTTTTTATTAAAGTAAAAAATATAAAATAGAAATTTGAGACTGGAGCAGGGGGGGTAGGAGAATTTCACATTTTTAATATTTTATTTATAAAAATAAAAAAATAAAAAATAGAAATTTGAGGATGGCATGGGGGTTGGGGGGTCAGGGAGGTAAGAAAAAATTTCATATTTTTTATAAAAGTAAAAAAAATATGAAATAAATATTTGAGGATGGGGTGGGGTGGAGGGATAGGGGGGAGGTGTGGTTATGAGGATAAGAAAAAAATTAATATTTTTACATTTTTTTTATAAAAGTAAAAAATAAATAAATAATAGATTGAGTTTGGGATAGGGCGGGTGAGCGGAGGGGACAGGGCGGGGCGAAGGTAAGATAAAATTTCATATTTTTTTTATAAATTATTTATAAAAATAAAAAATAGAAATTTGAGAATGTGGTAGCGCCCGGGGTATAGGGGAGGTGGGGGTATGTAAGAAATTTGAGGATGGGGTAGGGCATGGGGTGGTGGGGGTAGGGAGGAGGTAAGAAAAAAGTTTATTTTTTAATAATTTTTTTATAAAAGTAAAAAAAAATGAAATAGAAGACTTGGGTAAATAATCGAATAGTATATGAGTTATTTTGGGCTAATGTAATGGATTGATTTCAGGATAAATTGGTTAAATTGGGCTCGCCCAAACTTAGCTCATTTAATAGTATGTCAATGCCCAAATCCATTAAAATCTGAGCGGGTTGGCGGGTCAATTGAGCTTGGGTCCAATTTATCACTCCTAATTCTAAGTATAAACTTTCAAAGTGATTTTCTTTCGGATTATGTTATTGGTATAGATTATAGACTGAGAGAGTGTTTAGCTAGACATTGGAGTTTTTTCAAAGAATGATTTTATTGAAAGATTTCGAATGTCCTACAACGTTTACAAGAGGCTCCTTATATAGATAAGCTCTTCAGATACATGATTGCAAGATGACAAAATTTTCTTAGAGTCATAAAGTGTATAGTAATAAAAAGTCAAAAAAGCTACAACTTTTTCAAAAGTCATACCGTAACTTGTCTTCCTTGATTCTGATAGTTGTTTGTCTTGTTGTCATTATTTGTCTTGTTGTCACTTTATCATAATTGTGGGTTCGACGGCTTTTATAATTGTTGGGACTGCTACCATATTTTTCCACTAATAATTTTCCAGTTATCTTCTTTTTCATTGGTGTCGGTTATCTTTATATGTCTTTGTCAACTTATCTTTCCATGATTTTCATGAATGTCTCTATTTGGTTTGTTGCATCTGGATGATTCATTGATAGTATTATGATGATAATATGATTGGTAACATGATTTGATAATATGAGTCTTTTGTAGTTGGACTACATTGGACTGTTGTTATAGTATCATAGGCTTGTTGTAGTTAAAGCTACATTGGGCCTTGTTTTATCATTCAAAAGAATTAGAAGATCCTTCTTTTTAATAATGTGAGTAGTATTGATTACAAGCATTTTTCGCTGGCCTGTTAAAAGTTGATACTGCTCCAGAGTCGCTTTAGCATGTCTATGTTTCATGTTCATTATCCCGGTCGTGCATGTTAGTAAGTTCCATAGTATCTTGGGATAATATGTCATTGTTATAGTATAGGATAACAAGTTCTTCAACCTCTCCACTTTTAGTTGTTCCAATGATGCTGACCTTTTTTGCATTTAACATATCTTCTATTTTTTATTTCAAAGTTAACAGTCTAATAGTTCTTTTGGCACTTAGCCATTCTTGAAATTTTTCCAATGTACAGGGTATTTTCATTTTTAGATCCTCATCGTCGCCACTGATACTGCTATTTTTACCAGTTTTAAAAAATTGACAAATTACAATGGGTTTTTCTATTATGTCTGTTAAAGCATCAAATAGTATTTCATATATACATTTTTCAAAGGATTCCATCATTGCTTTGGCTGACTCTACTATAATACTACACAGTTTAGAAATATTATAGAAAGTTTCATCTATTATTATTTTATCAATAAAGTCGTAAGTAAATAATTTAGAAACTATTTCAGGGTTAGAGTTTTCACTACACAAAAACCTTGGATATTTACTAAGTTTTGCACTGCGTAAAATATGTGGATTGAATTTGTAATTATAAAATTTGTTTATTTGTTCATAAGCGGTAATATATTCAGGTGCATGTTTTAATTTATCACTCATTGCTACTGTCTGCTTTCTTTATGACATGGTCGATTGCTACAGTTGTTGATACTTGGGAAGATGAAGTTGTTATGAAGATGGTATGGTTGCAAGTTTGAATGCAAAAGATGCTGAGATTGTAGTAGGTTTATTTGGTTTTACAGAGGTAGAGATATGTGATTGTGGGTTTTGTAAGATTTTTTTGTCGGTCTTGTATTGCTTCTTT
The DNA here is from genome assembly GCA_029844215.1 of Przewalskia tangutica. Taxonomy (NCBI): domain Eukaryota; kingdom Viridiplantae; phylum Streptophyta; class Magnoliopsida; order Solanales; family Solanaceae; genus Przewalskia; species Przewalskia tangutica. The sequence goes on from CM056732.1 coordinate 33,355,591, forward strand.
GAGTTGGTTAATGAGATGATTATTTTCTTGTGTTTTGGTTACTATAGTTTCATGATTCTGGATAATAATTTCCGTAACATTGGTAATAAGTGATAATGAAATATTTTTATTCCCAATTTTACTGCTAATAATTTATTTTCATTAATATGATAGTTTCTTTCATTTGGTTTTCATGTTCCTCCTCCATATCCACATATTAGAGCTTTTTCTTTATCTATATCATCTTTATTATAAGCTACGAGGACTGCTCTCCATCCTATATCACTAGCATCTGTATAAAGCTCCAACTGATCCGTTTCCGTTGGTATTCTATGTTTTGGTAAATATTTTACTTTTTCTTTAATGCTTTTAATAGCTTTATTATGTTCTTCTTTCCATCAAATATTTTATTTTTCTGGTTAACTCTTGTAATGATTTTATAAAAAGTGGTAAATCTTTTATATGATCTGAAGCATAATTTACTACTTCTAGAAATTGTTGTACTTTTTTTTTTCTAATTTATCTTTAAAATTCTTTATTTCTGTTACAATATGTTCTTACAATTGTAATCCCTCTTTATTTATAATATATCCTAAATATTCTATACAGTTTGTAAAAAATTTAAATTTCTTCACAGATAATAATATTCCATGTTGTCTCACAGTTTTATAAAAATTCTCTAGATGTTTTATATGATCTTCTAAGTTTTTACTATATATTAATATGTCCTCAACATATACTATACAAAATTCTTTTAATTTTTGAATACTTGATCCATTCTTCTCTAAAATATTTGTGGTGTATTTTTTAATCTAAATGGTAGTACATTCCACTCATAGTGTCCTTGTAGTGCACTAAAAACTGTTAAAACTTTTGATTCTTTTGTTAGCTTAATCGGCCAGAATCCACTTTTCCAATCAAATTTACTAAACCATTTTTTATCTCCTAGTATGTTAATAAGATTTATTTTATATGGTAAAAAGTATCCATCAAATATAGTTTTTTATTAGTTCTCTATAGTCTATCACCATTCTAGCTTTTTCTCTTTTTTGTTCATTAAATTTTCTTACTAAAAATGATGGACTACTATGTGGACTTTTACTTTCTTGTATTATTTTTAATTCTAGTAATTCTTTTATCTGAGTTTCAATTTTTTTTTGGTCTGTTGGACTATATCTTGTATAGGTGTACATTATATCATTAGGATTTATTAGTTTGATTTCAGCATATATTTTCCTTTTTCTCATAATTGTACTAAATTTTCTCCAAAATTCTTTTTTAATATGTTAAGATATTTTTATTTTAATAATTCTAGGTTATTATTCCTATCTGACTTTAGATTATTTATTCTTAATGTTTATATAGGTAATATTCTTTTTAATATTATCCATTTATTATAAGGTGTTTGTAAGCTTAAAGTGTTATTATTTATAATCTGTGTTTTAAAGTACTCTAAGAATTTTTTTCCTAGTAATATTTGTTGTTTCATATTATCTTCTCGATATATTATCAGTAGTTTAAATATCATTTTGTCTAACATTATTCTCATATTTCTACTATTATATCTTATTCTTTCATTTGTTCATTAAATCTTGTTACTCTTATTCTATGTGATTTTTATCTTTTTCATATGTGTAATTCTAATACTTCTGTTCTTACTAAGCATATGTCTGCTCCGCTATCTATGAATATTTTTCATTTTATCATTTTATTAGGCTTATATTCTACATGACCTTCTATATAAATTGCTACCATTGCTTTACATTCTTTTCCAATTTCATTCTATTATGAATTGTATTCACTATCCGAGTTTTGATTAATAAAGTTGATATTTTCCAATTTTGTTTTACTTTCTTTTTCAGTATGGCTAATATAAAAATCTTCATATTCATACCACTTATTATTACTTTCTTTTATTTATTCTAGATTCATAATAAATTGTGTTGTATTTATATACTTTACACCTTTTTTCTATAGTTTTGGACACTTATTAGCTTAGTGTCTTGTTTCATTGCAATTCCAATATTTACATTGTTTTTGTTTTTCTTCTAAGAGTCTTACATACTTTCTTTTCCTAAATTTTCTCTTATGCTTAAATTGTTTCCTGATTTCCGGAATATTTCTACATCTTTTAAATCTCTTTTTCTTGTAAGGGTTATAATATGATTTATTATAATTATTATATTTTTTATATCATTTTTATGATATTTTTTATGTTTATGTTTCTTATATTTTCTTTCTCTTCTTTTATCACCACATCCGAATACTAGTCTACATTATGTGAATCCACATATTTCTCTTAATTCTAGTTTCTTATCTTTTAAATTTTTTGTTGCATTCTATATTCTTCACATTTTATCATTAAGTATGCTCGTAGTACTCTTATTCTTTCTTCTAATGTATTTTATCTTGGTTCTAGTTGGTTATATTCTTTAGATACTTCTGTATTGTATGGTGTTGGTAAATGATCATAATAAAATTGTTGATTTATTAAACCTTCTTGTGGTAAAGACCTTGTTTCATAAAAAAATTTACTAAAATTTATTGTATATTTTGGTAATTTATTAATCCTGCACCATTTCATTTTATTTAGGTTCATTATAATTTCAGTTTTTCTTTACGCAAATACATTTTCTCTTGCTGCTAACCAATTTTCTCCTAAAAAATCTTTTTAGTACAATATCATTAATATTGATTGACACTCTCTTGCATGACTAAAAACTTCTAATTTTAATTGGTATGCTATAGATTATATCCAAAATGCTACTTTCCCAATTAATATTTTAGATATTAAATCATAAATATAATCTAATTTATCAATATGCGTAGAGTTCATTAATTCTTTATGTAATTCTTCTTTTAATTCTTTCATTTCAAGTTTGACTTATGTTTATATTTTTTATATTTACTCAGCCATTCTTCATTATTATACGATTTTAATTTTATATTTTCTTCTTTTAATTCTGATATTTCTTGTTCTTGTTTATCTAGTTTTAAATATAAGTATTCAATTTTTTCGGTATCATTTAAGTAGATATTTTCACTTTTTGAATTGTTATTATTATTTGGTGTATTTGTAAAGTCTTTCTTTCTTATAGGTTCATATTTATATCATTCTTTATCTATTATATATTTTCCATGGTTCTTAAGAAATGTAATTACAATATGTTCTTGGTTTTCCATTAAAATTGTCCCTTTTTATGTAATATAGCTAAATTATTTAATGTTGTTTCTACTATTCTCATAATTTAGGTTTTATTTTACTAATATTTTTCATTATAGGTTCTTTACTTCTTCTTCATGCATCTATTGATACTAATTCTGGTTGTTTGATTGTAGTGTCAAGTGTTTTTTCAACTATTACTAGATTCTCCTTCTTCTATTACTTATTTTCCTTTACTTATATGTGCTACTAATATGTTAAGTTGTTCTAATATTATTTTAAATATTGATACTTCAGATACATTCCATAGTTTTGTCAATTCTTCTCTTATTAATTGTTGCATTTGTGTTTGATTTCTCTTATGTCATCCATTATTATTAGAGTATTCTTTATCTGTTCTTTTACTATTATTTCGTTTCATATTGCATCTATCTTTTCATTGAAATTACTCAGGGTTATATATTCTTTTCTTCCATCTATTCCCCATATCTATCCATTTTTATCAAATTTATTGTATTGTTGTTCTAATTATTTTATGTCATTTTCTAATTTCATTTCTTTTGCACTATAATCTAAATATTTTAGTTGGGATATTATTTCTTCTTGTAAAACTGTTTTTATTATTTTTAATTTCTCTTTTTTCTTTTTTACTTTTTTCTGAATATTCATATTTTGTTTACAAATCTTATCTTTCCTTGGTCATTTATTTCAATTCTTTAATTATTAATTATGTAATATATCATAGTTAAGAAGTCACTTCCTAATAATAATTCATTAAAACTATCATATTCAATTACTCCTATATTTATTTTATATTATAAATCTTGGATTTTAAATTTCAGATTAATACTTTTAGTTATTAATATTTCTCTTTCATTTTTAGGATAGTTACAAGTTTGTGGTTCTATTAAATTGCAATCTCTTTCGTTAATTTTACTTATATGTATAAAACTCTTGATAGCTCCTGTATTTATTTCAATTGTGCAATCATTTGTTGTTATTCCATTGAATATTATTATTTTAATTTTTAATCTATTACTAGATATATTTATTAAATCTAATGTTCTTGATTGTCTAGATATTGAATTAGTTCATCTTGATATCAATGATTCTTTTCTAATACTTAATCTTGATTCTTTTATTTGTGGTCTTATCTTTTGTAATGGTGTTATAATTATTACTAAAATCCATATGTATTTATTCTTGTATGGTTATCTTAGAATTTTGTTCTATTTGTTCTAATATATCTTATACATTTTTGGTACTAAAATATCCATTTCGTGTTGTTTCTTTACATGGTGATTTCATGTTAAGGCATGTATCATTTTTGTTTCTATGCTTATTATCTTGCTACATGGTGGCATTGTTATTCCATTTAGTTTGTAATATATTGTTAAAGCTAATATTTATGTTTATCTTTTAATGAAATACTAAAATTCGATTGTACCCTAAATTTCAGTTTTAGATATATTAAATTTCCTTTTATTACTGCTATTAAGGCATCTTGTAAATTTCCTAATATTATGTCATATAATATATATATTTGTATAGACGTATCTATATGTTTATGAAAATATATTTTTATAGTAAATTCGACTCCTCCAAAGTATATATTTCTGTATTTTTAGCTTCTTTAGTAGATAATTTTGCTAATTATCTTTTTATTATTTCATCTGTATTAAATTTATTTTTGCTCTTCCATTAACACTAGTTGTATCTATTATATTTTCATGTTTTTGTACTATATATCTTACTTCTTTATTTCTTTCGAACCATTTAGTTTGCAAACATCCAAAAATTCTGAAACATGGACAATACCTTTCTAGAAGAATCCGACACCTCCTCCGTCATACTCATCGAACTCCATCATGCCATCGCTACCGCCCTCACATCTCAATCACTATCGAATGCCACTGCCACCACATGCAATCTGTCGGATCACTCCCCGACCTGACCCATTATCGTCTCTCACTACCGTCGACAAACCCAACCGACAACCTCTGTTTCATCGACATTTCTCCCGTCACCCAAACCAGCCCCTATACCCCGTCACAACACCAGCCCCAAGACCTCCCCACCGCAACCCCATCATACTCTTCCCAACCAGTCATCAGACCCGGAATCGAGTCATCCATACCCACTTGATCTTACTCGATCTCCACCCCCACCCAACCCGTCTCAGTCACCAGAAACCAACCAACCCATCTCCTACTCCATCGACATCCTCCGACAACCACACACCACCGTTACTGCCTCACCTACTCCAACCCGACAGTTACTCCTGACCCGACAACCCATCAGTCTAACTAAACTGCCCCTGCCTCCATACACCGTATCCAAATTCGTGCTCAACACGGGAGTTTCAAACCCAAAGTCCTTTTTAACCTATCCACACAAATGATTATCTATAATTCCCAAAAACACAAAATTAGCCAAATTTGACCCGAATTGCAATGCAACCATGCGTGAGGAATTTAATACTTTAACATAACAACACACTTGGAATTTGGATCCTAGATCGGATGGGGTGAATGTTGTCACGACCCGACCCCGGGACACGACTGGTGCCCTACTTGGGCACCCTTATAGGTATACATCAGAGATAATCAGCGGAACATACATGAAACTTATAAAATAATCAACAAGAAAATAACAACAGGTTATCCGAGAAGACTACCTCCCTGGAAATATATATACATAACCGAAAGCAGTTGCCTCCTTTCTTTTACAAACTGACCCACAATATATGACTACAGACCTCTAAGAGTTTTAACATAACAAGCGTGGACGGGGCCCGCCATACCCCTGAATATACATGAATCTACAACCTCAGGGAAACCGTACCAAAAGATAAGCCTCCGGAGTAAATGAAGCTTTTTCCAAAAGCGGCGAGATCCTAAGAGCAGGATCACCAACTGTGTACCTAATACTGCGGGCATTTAAGCGGCCAGAAAGTCGATCTAACAGGTACCGAGTATGGAACAGAAATAAAGTACAGTAAACAAATCATAACTGTACAAAAGAATGACAGGGGCAAGTATATAAAAATAAATACCAGATCCTACCGTGTCATTACAATCTCGTGAACTTAATCGCACTTTATTATCTTTTCCCATCTTTCAATAAGAGTTATAGTCAAATTCTTACGTACATACTTAGGAAAAATCATCAAGTTCATTACCATATAACTTACTTATCTTGCATAACATAATCCGACCCTTTGTGGAGGACGCCTTATTTTAGAGTTGACTTTGATTATCTATACGTAATAACGTAACCCGACCCATTTACGGGACACGACGAAGTCATACAAAAGCCTTCCCATGAAGGTATACTGCCCGACCCATCCTGAAACGCGATAAAGTCACATAAGTCTGCCCATAAAGGTATACTGCATAAAAATAAGAAGCTTATGATCAACTTAGGGCCACCTGCCCATAGTATCATTTGGCAATCCTACTCTTGAGACTATTTCACCAGCATAGGCCGTATGGACCGCGTGAGGTAATTTCTCGCATAGATGTATCGCGCGCATAGTCGTATAGACCGAATGAGGTAATCTCGCCGCGTAGACTAGTCGCCCGCATAGGACTATTTCACCCGCATAAGCCCTACGGACTCGCATGAGGTATTCCTCGCATCATGGATAGCAAATCCACGGAATATGAAAATGCCACAAACCCGTGGAATGACCCCGTAATGAACAATATATCACTAGCACAACCGGCTATCATACATAACATAAGCACTACCAGCTTATCATACATAACATAAGCACTACCGGCTTATCATACATAACATAGGCACTACCGGCTTATCATACATAGCATAAGCACCACCGACTTATCATACATAACATAAGCAAGTTAAGAAATCTCCTAACTTCTTATTAGCTTTGTTCATATACACTCTCATTTTAGTTTACTTAAGGCACTAACATGTCATTATAAAATCCGGGAATTAACCCAAAGTACTACGTACTTCTATTCTTTTAAAATGACTCTTTTTCATGTAAAACTTCCAAGATACTAATAACCGTAGTATCAAGTCATATCTACTTTTCAAAACAAGTCACTATATTTTTAGAAATACATTTCTAGGCTTCTAAAATCAAGTGACCCTTACTTTAGAACTTTAAGCAATTGATACCGTTAAATCATTGCCCTTCTTTATTTCAAGTCATCTCTTTGTTTACATTACTAGAGAAAAACCATTCTTTTAACCTTCCATAGAGTTGTTATAACCAACTTCCCATAAAGCCGTTATAACTCTTTATGTCTTAGACAAATTCATTCATTTTTTTAACCAAGAGACTTATACTTTCAAATCAAGTTACATAGCTTTCAAAATACTTCAAGTCTCTTAACTTAGAATATCAAGTCTCTTATCTTTAAGAAATCAAGTTACATATGATTTTCCCAAATCAAGTATTCTATACTTTTAAATCAAGTCATTCCTTCCTTTAAGAATCAAGTCCCATAACTTGAAAAATAAAGTCTCTTAACCTTTTTAGAATTTAAGGTTCATAATCTTAAAACTTCATAACGTAAACTATTTTAAATTAAGTAACATATACTTTTGTGCGTTGTGAATAAGTTATACTTGTTTATAACGATCTTATTCAAGCAGCCATGATCTAGAAAATATAATACAATTTTGTCTTATCTTAGCTTCTATGCAGATGGAAAATTCTACTCATTTTAATTTAATTGATTGTCGATACATTTTCGTTTATTAACGCTGCAATGGCTTGTTCGATACTTATTCTCATTCGATGCGAGAACTTAGCAAAGTCAACTCGACTCGAATACTTCTAACGACTCTTACCAACATCCCCATAAGACTTGGTAAGAACTTAGGATAACTTAGACATAACTTTCACATAGAGTAAATCAACATACGTACCTCTTAACTTCTAAGAGTAGAAGGAATCATGAAATAACACCACATGTATATTTCATACATAGGATCATGCCAAAAGGAGGAAGTGGTTCACATACCTCGCGACGATTATCGACAAGTAGCAAAATGCTCCAAAGTACTATAACCTTGCTAGCTTTTCCACCCTTCAAGTAGAATACGCTACTCGTAGTACTTCAACCTATAATGTCCATAATACGTCTATTAACCTCTAGCTTCAAACGTAGAATATTCTAAGTGTAAACTCACCAAATTCTACGGAAAATCGGACAACACTTCCTTTGTTTTTACATACCTTTCCACCTTTTTCAAGGCCCGAATTTAACAACCAAACATGCCACATTTAAGGCCCATCAATTCAGCTATCCAAAGGGGATTACACGCCTTAACATGACGTGTAAAATTCTGCCCCACATTAATACAAAATAATCCAATATTTCCATGCCATTCTCGGCTACAACAACATTAATTCTCTTTCAATTCCTTTTCAATCCAAGTTGTTATTCTAACATGCTATATAGTCACAATCAATTATAACAATTATAATCCGCCTTATCTGACGTCGACGACTAACACTAATAACAAATTGAATTACAATCTCGAGACTAAACTTGCTAGTTTGGATTAGTGGTTGCAATATCCATAACACTTATAAATCTTCACAATATATATCATGATCATTTCTAACTTATCATAACATGGAATCTTCAATTCTGATGGTAAAGCGAAGATTATTACCTCTTTAAGCCCAAATCTTATCCAAAACCTAAAGTCGATCCATAGCAACTCTAGCTCCTCTTCTTGGCGTTCCAATCCTCCAAGCAACCCTTAGAAGTTCACAAATAACCTCTTCAATTTCCAACTTCAAAGTTGAAGAACACCTTAGGGTTTTCGCCTTGCGACTAACGTAAGCGTCGTTTTCGAGATCTTTCTATTGAGATATCATTACAAAACTCCTAGGAACCTTGGTTTAAAGTCTTGTGAATTATGGACAACAATTGAAATTTTTTTGTGTGGAAACCCTCACAAAGCCGAGAGCTCCCTCACTTTGCACAACAATCTTGATTTTTTTCTAAGTGTTGGATTATCTAGTCTTACACTAGTAAGGTAGATATATACTACAACCAAGGGGTGAGATCAAAACAAATGTGTGGCTAGGATTGATTCAATTAAATCAAGCTCCCACTTGTCTTCCTTGACTTGGTCAATTATATCAAGCCTTTGGCTTCAAGACTTGACCATTATACCATTGGCCATTTCGACCAAGTCCATTGGGGGGGGGGGGGGTAACACGTGTCGCCCTCCCATTCGTTCATAAAATTTCGTTTCCCGAAATTTCCATAATTGGTCAAAATATTGGAAACCTTGTGGGCTCCACAAAACGTAAAATTTCTCGGGTGGGCCTCACGTATCCAACTCTGTAAATAAACTTCCATAATTCCGATAAATTCTAAACGTCTCAAATACCAATTATGAGAACCCAATTGTCATTAACGAACAATTTTCCTTCCCGAGGTTCGGAAGATTTTTCCTTGGAAAACAATTCTTTCTTTCGTTCAAATTTTTAAGTCTTATCTTCTCACGTACATTCTCTTAAACACATGTCCTGGAATTACGGGGTGTAACATTCTTCCCCCCTTAGAAACATTCGTCCTCAAATGTTCTTCCGAAGTCCAATCTAATTAGATAGCGACATAGTCTCATTTTACTACACCCTTCATACAAAAATATGCCACCCATGGCCACATAACAATACTTATATTAAAACGTCAACCTGAACTCCAAGTGTCGACATCGTTCATCTGCACAAAGTTTCTGCTGACTCTAAGCTTACTAATAATCTTTCCTGGATAAGCTTCGCCTTATCCACAGCCCGCTGAATCAAGTGCGGGCGATTATCTCAACCTGCCTCACGTGGAACCACGATCGGCGATCCTACACTTTCTTACTGGTTGTATTCTTTCCGTACCTCCAACTTATACTAGCATACTTACATAACCTCCATACCGATTCTGGCCTCCAATCTTTTGGAGTCACTCTATTAAACAATATAAGGCCATTTTCGGCTCTCACGACCTGGTCCCGGTGGAACGCGTCCACGAACCCGTAAAACAATTAACTAGACTTGGGCCTTGCACCCTCGTGACCCTGTCACGTAGCGGGACTACTACCAATTGATCCCACTCCATTTCAGGCTATGGGGCAACCCGTAATAGGTCCTCAACCCGACCCACCGTCGCACTTAACTCTTACCCCTAGTCTGAATAAAATCTTATTGCCCGAGAAAGCCTTATATACCTAAGGTCTCGGCGATTATCAATATTTTTAGGCTCTCATTTTCCATGCACCAAGCCTACCTTATCAGTCCCCCCGTAAACGGGTAAAATAACTTCTCCTAATACCATAACCTTGTTGTCCTTATCACAACAACCATTACCTACTCCATACGGATCTCCTTCGTACAATTCTCTTACGCACACCACATAGCTTAATCTATTAACTTAGTCTTCCTTCAAGTTCCTTAACATGACTTTCTTAAGGGTTCATCACCCTATCAGACAGCTCATCATTTCCTAATTATATCAAATTAGAACATAAACCTTAATGAGAATTCATTTAGTGTTTCATACCTTCCCGGTATCTATTTAGTCCTTACCAATCCTGGCAATCTAAAATCATTCTAGACAACACGCATCTGACCCTCATACATAACTCCGTATAGCTGTATGTCATATACCAACTACACAACAATTATTACCAACCTGGATACGCAATTCACATAGCCCTTCCTGGGTCACTGCTGCCTTTCGCACAACTGCAATCAACATAACTCGTTATGGAGAGACGACCCTAACAACACAGCTCTATCGCACGATATCAGAGTGAGAAGAATGGAAACCAATCCTAAATGTCCTGCAGCCTCCTGATTATAGATGTGGTGCACAACACACCGATAATCAAGACTCTACTAGACAGTGCGTAGACACTTTCGAGGACTAACCGCTCACGATACCACTTTTGTCACGACGACCAGGGCGAGGCGGTGCCCTACTCAGGCACCCTTGCAGTATCATCAGAGATAATCAGCGGAACATACATGAAACTTATAAAATAATCAACAAGAAAATAACAACATGTTAGCCGATAAGGCTACCTCCCTGGACATATATATACATAACCGAAAGCAGTTGCCTCATTTCTTTTATAAACTGACCCACAATATATGACTACAGACCTCTAAGAGTTTTAAGATAACAACTGTGATGGGACAGGGCCCCGCCATACCCCTGAATATACATGAATCTTCAACCTCAGGAAAACCGTACCAAAAGATAAGCCTCCGGAGTAAATGGAGCTTTTTTTTCCAAAATCGCGAGATCCTAAGAGCAAGGATCACCAACCTGTGTACCTAATACCTGCGGGCATGAACGCAGCGGCCCGAAGAAGTCAATACAACAGTGCAGTATGGAACAGAAATAAAAATCTGATAAACAAATCATAACTGTACAAAATAATGACAGAGGCAAGTATATAAAAATAAATACCAGATCCTAACGTGTCATTACAATCTCGTGAACTTAATCGCACTTTATTATCTTTTCCCATCTTTCAATAAGAGTTATAGTCAAATTCTTACGTACATACTTAGGAAAAATCATCAAGTTCATTACCATATAACTTACTTATCTTGCATAACATAATCCAGGCCCTTTGTGGAGGGCGCTTATTTTAGAGTTGACTTTGATTATCTATACGTAATAACGTAACGACCCATTTACGGGACACGGCGAAGTCATACAAAAGCCTTCCCGTGAAGGTATCTTGCCCGACCCGTCACGAACGCGATAAAGTCACATAAGTGCGCCCGTAAAGGTATCTTTGCATAAAAATAAAACTTATGATCAACTTAGGGCCACGCCCGTAGTATCGTTTGGCAATCCTACTCTTGAGACTATTTCACCAAGATAGCCGTATGGACCGCGTGAGGTAATTTTCTCGCATAGGTATCCGCGCATGGGTCGTATAGACCGCGTGAGGTAATCTCGCCGCATAGGATGTCCGCCCGCGTAGGACTATTTCACCGCGTAAGCCCTACGGACTCGCGTGAGGTATTCTCGCGTCATGGATAGCAAATCCACGAATATGAAAATGCCACAAACGGGAATGACCGTAATGAACAATATATCACTAGACAACCTGGCTATCATACATAACATAAGCACTACCAAGTATCATACATAACATAAGCATTAAACTTATCATACATAACATGCACTACCTTTATCATACATAGCATAAGCACCACCGACTTATCATACATAACATAAGCAAGTTAAGAAATCCCCTAACTTCTTATTAGCTTTGTTCATATACACTCTCATTTTAGTTTACTTAAGGCACTAACATGTCATTATAAAATCCGGAAATTTAACCCAAAGTACTACGTACTTTTATTCTTTTAAAATGACTCTTTTTCATGTAAAACTTCCAAGATACTAATAACCGTAGTATCAAGTCATATCTACTTTTCAAAACAAGTCACTATATTTTTAGAAATACATTTCTAGGCTTCTAAAATCAAGTGACCCTTACTTTAGAACTTTAAGCAATTGATACCGTTAAATCAATTTGCCCTTCTTTATTTCAAGTCATCTATTTGTTTACATTACTAGAGAAAAACCATTCTTTTAACCTTCCATAAAGTTGTTATAACCAACTTCCCATAAAGCCGTTATAACTCTTTATGTCTTAGACAAATTCATTCATTTTTTTAACCAAGAGACTTATACTTTCAAATCAAGTTACATAGCTTTCAAAATACTTCAAGTCTCTTAACTTAGAATATCAAGTCTCTTATCTTTAAGAAATCAAGTTACATATGCTTTTCCCAAATCAAGTATTCTATACTTTTAAATCAAGTCATTCCTTCCTTTAAGAATCAAGTCCCATAACTTGAAAAATAAAGTCTCTTAACATTTTTAGAATTTAAGGTTCATAGTCTTAAAACTTATAACGTAAACTCTTTTAAATTAAGTAACATATACTTTTGTGCGTTGTGAATAAGTTATACTTGTTTATAACGATCTTATTCAAGCAGCCATGATCTAGAAAATGTAATACAATTTTGTCTTATCTTAGCTTCTATGCAGATGGAGAATTCTACTCATTTTAATTTAATTGATTGTCGATACATTTTCGTTTATTAACGCTGCAATGGCTTGTTCGATACTTATTCTCATTCGTGCAGTAACTTAGCAAAGTCAACTCGACTCCAAATACTTCCTAACGACTCTTACCAACATCCCCCATAAGACTTCGTAAGAACTTAGGATAACTTAGACATAACTTTCACATAGAGTAAATCAACATACATACCTCTTAACTTCTAAGAGTAGAAGGAATCATGAAATAACACCACATGTATATTTCATACATAGGATCATGCCAAAAGGAGGAAGAGGTTCACATACCTCGCGACGATTATCGACAAGTAGCAAAATGCTCAAAAGTACTATAACCTTGCTAGCTTTTCCACCCTTAAAGTAGAATACGCTACTCGTAGTACTTCAACCTATAATGACCATAATACGTCTATTAACCTTTAGCTTCAAACGTAGAATATTCTATGTGTAAAGTCATCAAATTCTACGGAAAATCGGACAACACTTCCTTTGTTTCTACATACTTTTTCACCTTTTTCAAGGCCCGAATTTAACAACCAAACATGCCACATTTAAGGCCCATCAATTCATCTATCCAAAGGGGATTATACGCCTTAACAGGACGTGTAAAATTCTGCCCCACATTAATACAAAATAATCCAATATTTACATGCCATTCTCGGCTACAACACCATTAATTCTCTTTCAATTCATTTTCAATCCAAGTTGTTATTCTAACATGTTATATAGTCGCAATCAATTATAACAATTATAATCCCTTCTTATACAACATGCGACGACTAACACTAATAACCAAATTGAATTACAATCTCAAAGACTAAACTTGCTAGTTTCGGATTAGTGGTTGCAATATCCATAACACTTATGAATCTTCACAATATATATCACATGATCATTTCTAACTTATCATAACATGAAATCTTCAATTACAATGGTAAAACGAAGATTATTACCTCTTTAAGCCCAAATCTTATCCAAAACCTAAAGTCGATCCATAGCAACTCTAGCTCCTCTTCTTGACGTTCCAATCCACTCCAAGCAACCCTTAGAAGTTCACAAATAACTTCTCTTCAATTTCCAACTTCAAAGTTGAAGAACACCTTAGGATTTCGCCTTGCGACTAACGTAAAAACGTCGTTTTTCCGAGATCTTTCTATTGAGATATCCTTACAATACCCCTAGGAACCTTGGTTTAAAGTCTTGTGAATTATGGACAACAATTGAAATTTTTTTGTGTGGAAACCCTCACAAAGCCGAGAGCTCCCTCACTTTGCACAACAATCTTGATTTTTTTTCTAAGTGTTGGATTATCTAGTCTTGCACTAGTAAGGTAGATATATACTACAACCAAGGGGTGAGATCAAAACAAATGTGTGGCTAGGATTGAGTCAATTAAATCAAGCTCCCACTTGTCTTCCTTGACTTGGTCAATTATATCAAGCCTTTGGCTTCAAGACTTGACCATTATACCCTTGGCCATTTCGACCAAGTCCATGTGGGGAAGGGGGGTGTGAAACGTGTCGCCCTCCCATTCGTCCATAAAATTTCGTTTCCCGAAATTTCCATAATTGGTCAAAATATTGGAAACCTTGTGGGCCCCACAAAACGTAAAATTTCTCGGATGGGCCTCACGTATCCAACTCTGTAAATAAACTTCCATAATTCCGATAAATTCTAAACGTCTCAAATAACAATTCTGAGAACTCAATTCTCATTAACGAACAATTTTCCTTCCCGAGGTTCGGAAGATTTTTCCTTGGAAAACAATTCTTTCTTTCGTTCAAATTTTTAAGTCTTATCTTCTCACGTACATTCTCTTAAACACATGTCCTGGAATTACGGGGTGTAACAAATGTGATTCGATGTATGTGGCTATTTCGTCACAAATTCAGATACAATGGTGACCTTGAGCGATACAAGGTGGGACTTGTAGCTAATGGTATTAATCAGCATGAGGGTATTAATCTAGTAGTTAAACCGGCTACCATTCACACGATTCTGAGTATAACTATCAGTAAGTATTGGCTTATTCATCAGCTAGATGTGAAGAATGCATTCTTACATGGGGACTTGAAAGAAACTATTAACATGCGCCAGCCGTCAGGCTTTGTCCATCCGCAGGCCCTTCAGTATGTTTGTCATCTTCGTAATTCACTATATGAATTAAAACAGGCCCGCAGAGCGTGGTATGAACGTTTTGCTAATTATATTATGCAGATTCGGTTTGTATACATCAAGTGTGATTATTCTCTCTTTATATTACGGCGTGGTAGTAACATTGCATACTTATTATCATATGTGGACTATATTATTCTCACTGCCATATCTTCGTCTGATGTGTTGAAAAATGAGATCATTACTATGATGAAATTCGAATTTGCTATGACTGGCTTGGAAAGTTGAGCTATTTTATGGGGATATCAATGACTAGATCTGCAAATACTATATTTCTGTGTCAGCGTAAGTATGCAGAAGAAATTGTGTACAAGGCTAAAATGGTGAACTGCAAGATCATGCCTACTCCGATTGACTCAAAATTGAAGCTCAGTACTGTTGTCGGTGATCCAATGTTCGATCCCACTCTTTATAGGAGTCTTGTAGGTGCACTTGAATATCTTACTTTCACTAGACCTGAAATTGCTTATGTTGTTCAACAGCTATGTTTGTTTATGCATGCCCCTAGGGAGCCTCATTTTATAGCTCTTAAACGTATCATTCGATACGTTAAGGGCACACTTGATTATGTATTGCATCTCTACCTCTTTGCATCGACCAGGTTGTTATCATATACGAACGCCAATTGGGCAGACTGTTCGGACATGCGATGCTCCACCTTCGGCTACTGTATGTTCTTAGGAGATAATCTCATTTCGTGGTCTGCCAAGAGGCAAGCCACCCTATCTCGATTGAGTGCAGAAGCAGAGTATAGAGGCATTATAAATGTTGTTGCTGAGATATAGTGGCTCCGAAACCTTCTTTTGGAGCTTCAGCGTCCCTTGCGTAAGACGTCTATGGTGTACTGTGATAACATATCCGCGATATACTTATCTCATAACCCGATTCAGCATCAGCGAACCAAACACATTGAGATGGATATATATTTTGTTCGTGAGAAGGTTGTTATAGGTCATGTTAAGGTGTTGCATGTGCCTTATTCGTATCAGTATGCAAACATCTCTTTTCCATTTCTATTTACCCAGTTCATATCTTTGTTTCGTGTGTTCCTGGGAGGTGTAAACTAGTTGCTTCGTCTTTCTTCACTGCGAGAACCCGCGATAACGATATATGTGGACTTCGGTTACCTGTATTTGAATAATGCTTCGCCCTTAAACCAAAAAAAAAAGAGTCTCTTACTTCCTTCCCCTATTTTTTTTATGCATTTCATTCTCTATTTGGCCCGCTTCAAACAAAATGAGAAAAAAAGGGTGGTTGGTGTCACCTCCCGTGCGCTAGTTGTGGGGTTATATCATTTCATGGCGGATTGGCGAATTATTGGGCCAGGTTTCCTTAGATGAAAAAATTGTCTTCTAATTAGTCTGAATTGGTTAGTGAGTTGGATAGCTACATCCCCAGGCTACATTATAGAAGAGTATGAGCTAATGGAAAGAAATACGTAAAAAATAACAGATCTGTGCAGTACACCCCCTACGGGCGGTCGTCCGTCATCCTAAAGTAGTCCCCGCGAAGCTTTCTGGTTCCGAAGGATGAACCGGATATGGACAGTTCCAATAAGATTTCATTCTTGAACAAAAATCCATTTTTTTATTTATAGCTTCCATGGACCTACAAAAAAAGTATTTGTTCGAGAAACCCTCCTTAGGCTCTTACTAGATAGGGCGGCAGAATAGAAGTCTCACTACTAGCTTTTAGTCTTAAGCAGGCAGCGGCGGTCAGGAATGAATGTTATACGGTATTTCGAATTGTTTGTTGACTTCGATGGTTCCGTTCTCGGATATTATCGATTTTGCCACCGAGATTGATATCTTCACCAAAGGACTTACTAGATATCTATTCCTATACTTCAAATACAGTCTCAGCGTCCGGCCTCCTCCTGCTCCGATTGAGGATTCACCGTATAATTTATAATTAATAGTACTGTATAATTATGGTAAATATATGATCCTTATTCTAGTAGAATTCAATATTGTACACACTATATATATTTGTATTAATGAGAAAGACTCTATTAATATAATATTACACTAAACATAGCATTACAACAAAAAGATGGCTCTGGTATAGCCAAACAGGATGTTAAAGTGGGTATATTAGCAAAGGTGGATCCTAATCTATCAGCAACGATGTCATCCCTGTCTTTCTGAAGGAGCTTTAGCACAAAGGTGGGAGGGTCTGCAAAAAAAGTGATGTTGCTTTTCGAGATTTCTGCACCAAAATGAGTTAGGATGTCCGCTACCATGTTATACTCCCTGTACGAGTGGGAAAGCAATGGATTATGCAGCTGTAGGAGGAGGGACCTGCAATTATTAGTGACGTGTGAGTGGATTGCACAAGAGGTATTTAAAATGACAGCAATTTCTGCATCATCTACTGTGATCCTTAGATTATGAAACTTGCGATGAATTGCCAGTTGTAAGCCCCATAATAGTGACATGAATTCCTACATAGTAGTGTTAGTTTCAGTTGTTGTTCTTGTAAATCCCATGACCCAATGGCCAGTGGCATTGCGAAAAACTCCTCCTATGCCAGCGTGTTTTGTATGTGTAGGAGCAGCTGCATCAGTGTGAAGAAAATGGTAGAAGTTGATGGTTTACTCTGTGCAGGAAACAAAGTATGTCGCGACTTTTTGTTGATGAATTTGGTGTAGTTTCTAAGTGATATAATTCAGAGCTTTGCCTATAGACAATATCAAGTGTGGGAAGCGGCATTTTATGATCAAGGGTGTTCTTGTTGAGAACATTTCATATGTGCCAGAGCAAGTATGGGAAGAAGATGGAGGATAGAATTCCTAAAGGAGGGGAGATCCGAGGAAGATGAAGGAGATGTTTGAGCCATGTAGAGGGTGGGGGAAAAGGTGAAATTTGTTGATCAATCCATAAAATGGGGCTGACTTTGATTTCACCAACGTTGGGATTGAGGGCATCCAAAGAACAAATGATATGTTGTTTCTTGGAGAGTGTGGCATAGAGAACAAATTGGAGAGGATAGGAAACCAATGCGGTGCAGGTAAGCATTGGTGGGTAGTCTATAATGGTTAACAAGCGAAAAAAAGGTTTTAAGTTTTGGTGGGAGTTTAAGTTTCCATATCCAGATGAAAAAATCTTATGAAGAGGGTGCTGGGTCAGATCTTTATAGCATGAGTTTACGGAGAAGGATCTAATAGGCGTTAGCCCCCATACAATACGATCATACCCCATTGGGTGAGAGGGAGTGTAATAGCCATTGAGCCGTTCTTGAATATGGTGTGGTAGTGTGAAGGATAGTGAGGATGCAGGACTGGAAGCACAAGTAAAGTATGAAGCAACTATTTTAGAGGTATTTTACGTAGTGAGAGGACGTTGGATAAATTGACGTAAAGTTGTTTTCCGGCCAATCCAATGATCATGCAAAAAGTTGACATGGGAACCAGAGTTAATTTGCCACACCAACTCATTTTGACGAGTGTTCCAACCTTGTAATATGGATTTCCAGATACGAGAAGGAGGTCTACTGGTGGTATTGTAAGCGGGCATGTACTTTAAAAGAAGTAGAGAGGCCCAAAGTGTGCTTGGTTGCTTGAAAAGATGCAATACAGCACTTGCAAGGAGTGCTTCATTTTTGAAAAGAAGTTGTTGGATACCTAGACCACCATTTTTTTTTGTCTTGGGTGATATATGTTTTCAAGAAAGTAGGTGAAGTTTTTTTTTTTAGTGAAACCACATAACACGTTACGCTTGTAACCCACTCCGGAGGGCCGCGACGGGCGCCCGAATCTCACCCGCCGGATACCCCAAAACACACCATCACCGTATAATCACAATAAACACGGACTAAACCGAAAAAGATTATGAAAGCTCTTGACCAGAAAACTGACTTATTTAGGCTATACAAAACCAATAGCCACAGGACACATGTCTACAAGCCTCTAAAGAGTATACGACATCAAAATATCATACCAAAACTAGACTACAACTCTGGAACAATAGAGTTCTCTGACATCAGCTAAACCAGCAACTTACCAACGTGAACCATCACTCTTTTTAACTGAACCTGCGGGCATGAAACGCAGCGTCCCCCAGCAAAAGGGACTTCAGTCGCATGTACTGAGTATGTTAGGCATAATGAATAATATAACAGAGATGTATCATAATTTGAAACAGGAACAACTGACCAACAGTAATTGCCACTGAGTGTCCTAATGAATATGTCTAAATGTTATGCATAATGCAGTATGCACATACCTCGGCCTCATCGGAAAATCTTTCTTACCATAACAGCCTTTGGGGGCATCATTTCATTATCTGCCTCTGTGGGCATAATATTCTAAATGTCATGCATGATGCAAATTCGGTATATATATATATATATATATATATATATATATATATATATATATATATATGCTCTTCCGTCATAACCGCCTCTGTGGGCATCAGATTATATCTCCACACAAGGGCATCACATCATCACATCATATTGGCCTCTTCGGGCTCTTTTGTGATAGTCTATACCAGCTGCAGGTGGTGTGCGTATATAACACTTTTTTCCTTTCCCCATTTCCCCTACATATATACAATATTTATCATATAGTAGTGTGTGTAGCATAAATGGTCCAGGGTATATATGAATGTAATACAAATGAAAATGCATGAATGGTAACACCATATTCCAACCTCAACGGGTGACATATTACCCTTGTACATTTGACAACAGTGTGAATATCATCACCATCTTTCCATATGCCTCATTAGGACTTAGAAATAATCACTACTATATTTCTAGGTTAATGCGACGCCCCAAACTCTTCGCATTAGGCCCTTATGGTCGTTGCATTAGATCTAATGCAACGGCTAGGAGATGTGGCATCTCATGGTGTTGCATTAGGTCTAATGCAACGACCAGAAGAGCCTAATGCGTATGCATTAGATATGCAGCTAATGCGACGGCTGTATTTAGCCGTTGCATTAACTTCATATATAACGCAACAACTCCTTCCACCTAATGCGACGGCCAGAAAGACCCTAATGCGACGACCCTTTACAAAAAGGCCAAATGCGACGACCCTGGACATCCGTCGCATTAGATATGCAACTGATTTGTCTTACTAAAATGACAAAATAAATAATAAAAATTACAAAATAAATGACAAAATAAATAATAAAAAGAGAAAGATAATAACAAAAAAATGATTGTCATTGACATAAAAAGTACGATGTTACAATATTAGACTTTACAAACAGGAACTACGAAATCAATTTCATTAATACTAGGATCTACACTTTCCATAACATGAGTTCCAATCCGACAAGTAGTTGGTTCAGCCAAACAAAGCCCAGTATCTTCTGCATCATCAGGTAATGTTTTCTGATTAGGTGTTGCCACAACAACAACCAATTCTTTCCCATAAAATTGACCGACCAGAAATGATAGAACACACTGCTTGAAACCAGCAGGAGCAGCAACAATTAAGATTTTTTGTGTGTTGCACATCAGACACGAGCGAACAAATCTTCAACAGAAAATACAGCAGCAACAACAATAGCTCGAACATCACTTGATACATTCAGAGTAAGCATCGCTTTACATTCAGCAAGCAGGAAGAAAAGAAATACACCAAGAGCAGCACTAATATGAGTTACTTGTTCAAATTAGACAAAAAATTCATCATTTTGTGCATGCTTCCATTTTCTTGATCCTTGACCTTTCCACATCCAGACACTAAAAGCAAAAACAAAAGATAAGTGAATGGATTAACATGGGTTTCTAATATGAGCAAAAGGATGCACCTAACTAAACAGAAGTTATCAAAGTTAATGGGCAAATTCCTGCTCCTATTTTCTTTCAAGAGGTCAGGTACTCTAGTTGAATTTGAGATATATCTTCTGGGTGAATTGGTTTGGAGATATAAAATGCATGAAGGCAGATAGTAACACTAAGTAAATATGAAGCATATAATGGAAGATGGATCAGTGGTGTTGACACTTAAAAAAGGGATGGACTAATGGTGCCTAAGCTGGTACTTCTGAAAGGGCATTATGAAAGGATGTGATCTTCATAAAGCAGCCAGTTTTAAGGTATGGAAGAGAAGCAAGCGAAAATTATGGGATGATCATTGGAGCAAAGGCTCCCATTAGAAAAACTTGTCATTGCTATACTACGGTAACAAAAGAAGTTAACAGAACTACATCCACGGTAAATTCGGGAATGGAGTGGTGAATGGACCCATCATCATAGAATCCTCCCAAAACATTGAGACAACTTGAAATTCAGCGGATATAGCAGTGACAAGTTTTTTTTTCAACAAAAAATTTTATGCTGCTAAACTATGCATTTTTGGACAAAAGAAAGAGATTTCTTTAAGACTAAGCTAAAAAATAGTAGACTTTGATGGTAGTCCGACTTGATTTGGGAGAGATTACTCGAGTGTTTGCACGGTTAGTTCAAGCTAGAACAGACACCTTCTAATTGTAGAATATGAAATTGAGGACATCTTACGATTTCAGTACTTGAAGTTTGAGCAAATATAAGTAGAACTCCCAATAACATTGGTTATACATTACCAAAGTTCCTTTTGAGCAGAAAGATGATACTTTTTTTATATGTAAGCAAAAATAAATGACCAAATTTACGTCAAATAATAAAGCATTAAAATAGGCGCATGATCGGTGTATTTTATATACACTTTTTGAGTCATTTTTAGTTAGTATTTTACTCATTTCATTTATGTTTAGCATAGTATTAGGGTCGTTTTCCTTTCTTTTGTGTCACAGCGGTCAGAAATGGAGAAATGGCGAAAAGGAGATGAAATGAGCATAAATGAGATGGAATTACACACAAAAAGAGCCAAAAAATGAAGTCTAAGAAATTCCGGGAATTATAGAGGAGATCCGACGAAGTCCGGACGGAAAAAGGACGACGAAAGCAGACCGCACTAAAACGTCACCGGACGCGGCGCTGGCAGCGGCCGCGACGCCAATGTCTTGAAAGTTCGAAAGTTGCTGATTTTTGGTAGCGCCATGGCCTGATTCTGCGCGGCGCGGATTTATGAAGTTCTGGGCCGAATTTGACATGTTTTCAGAGTCCTAAAGGGATAACTTTTCCTACCTAAAGGGATAACTTTTCCTACCTTAAAACCTTTACCTAAAAGGATTCTAATAACTTTTCTTACCTACATAAATCCTTAACCCTTCACCTAAAGGATTATTGGTCTATAAATAGTCTCTACATCATTAGAAGAATTCATTCTCCATTCCACCATTCACCATTCTACATCCATCCATCCACCAATCCATCTTGTAAATATTCCACAACACAACCCTTGGATGCTAGAAGGCTTGGAGACTCGTTCTTAAGTATTTTCTTTTCTTTATTTTACTTTATTTCAATTTTTATGTTGGATATTGAATTAGTTCTTGTCATGTCAATGACTAGGAACTAATTCTAATATAGGGCTTTCCATGTCAATTCACTTGAACCTTATTTTATGAGTTAATGCATGTTTATGGTTGTTCTTCTTATTGTTGAGATTTATTCCAATAATGCTTTGAATGCTTGGTAATTACTTGATCATTAATTATCATTATTTATATGATTTCTAATCAAACTTCGAAAGGAGGAGGTTGTGACTATGCTGTAGTTGGGTAATCATAGGTCAGATTGGGGATGAAAATACCTCAATTACTTGTGTAGCGTTAACGGGGGTTTAAATACATAGCTTACTTGCGTAAACGTTAACAGGGTTTTTGTTCTTAATCCTCCTATAGAGTCATCCTTATCACCGAAAGGTAGAAAAGAGCGCTACTGGGGTTGAGTGTTTATATAGCCTTAACGGGAGTATAAAACGGATTAGTAAACCGGCCATCTCCAAAAGAAGAAGAACCATAATTTATTGCATTAATAAGTAATATAAGTGGATAGTTGAGGAGACTTGGAAGCCCTATTTCCATCACTACTGAAGTAAACACATAGTTAATTAGTCTTTATAATTGTTAGTTATAATCAACAAATTCAATTTACGTTAACCAAATAGATACCATAGGATAAATAATCGGTACTTGAAAACCAATCCTTGAGGACGATATTCGGTCTTACCTAGACTATATTACTTGAGTCGACAACGTGCACTTGCGTTAAAGTGTGTGCATTAAATCGCGCATCAAGTTTTTGGCGCCGTTGCCGGGGATTGACTTACTTTCAATATCGATTTATCTATTCTTATTTCTAATTTGGTTGCTCCAAGAACAAGTTTCTAACTTGTTCTGCGAGCATCTTTTTATCACATTTTGTTGTTTTTTGTATTTTGCAGGTTAAATTCGAAAATAATAATAATAATAATAAAATCAGGACACATGGACTACTACTATCAGAGACAGTGGAGTCATCAACAACAGCTTAACCCACAGATTTCAGAGGAAGATCGAAATGAGTTGCAGGCAGGCATACTTATGCTCACCAAGTGCCAGACTCAGTTTATGGCTGAGACAAGAGTGTCCCTCAGAAAGTTGGAGACACAAATAGGGCAATTGATGGATGAGATGAGCAATACAACTCAAGCAAATCTGCCTAGCGACATCATTATGGGAGGTGGTAAGCAAATAGAAGCACTGAACCACGCGGTGTTGAGAATCGCGGGATTATTGGTGTAGAGAAGGAAAAGTGCGAGATCCAATCATTCATCTTTTGGATTCCTTGGAAAATCTTTTTCTTGTACCTATTGCGGAAGAAACACCACCACAATGTCAATGTTGACCCCAAACGAAAGTCCATACCATCAAAGGCACCCCCTAGAGTTGAGAGATGTTGGGAATTTCACTGATCCCTACATTAGAGAGAGCCTAAAAAACAAGCATGTCTTGTGTACTTGGGGGATAATCGTATATTTGAGGCCCTTGTTTGAAGCAATTGTTGTAGTTGAAGTGAGACCTGCAACAATAACTCTGCGAATTGCAAGCAGTTCGCAGAAGGATCCAATGGGCACTCGTAAAGGTTAATTGCGTCCGGCTAAAAGACGTTAAAGACAGCGCTTGTTGGGAGGCAACCCAATGTTTTAATTATGTTATTTTAATTTTTGTCTTTAGTTTATTTTATTTTGTCTTGAACAGTCTCACGGTCTTGGGTTCTTGTTTTGTGTTGTTGGATGTGAGATGGGTGAAAGCTAAAACAGGAAAAAGGAGCAAAAATCTTTGAAAAAAAGGAAAAGCCGTCGTCAGCGGCTCCCGTAGCAAAGTCCTTGTGCCGAACTTCAGAGCCACAGTACTAGCAGCGCCACGGCGCCGAATCTTAGGGCAGCGAATACGGAACCAGCCATACTCCGTGCAAATTCCAGAATTTTTCCTCCTAGATCTCCGTTATGACCGCTGTGTTGTGTCAGTAAGTTGTCCCTATTTTTTTTTTGAGTCTTGCACACATTGGGGACAATGTGTGATTTAAGTTTGGGGGGATGTTTTATTGTTTTTGAGTCTTTTTGATTTGTTTTGGTATTTTTTTTGAGTATTTTGTTTGAGTCATATTTTTTTTTTTTTTTTTATGATCATGCATGTTGTAGTTACTTGAAACGCCTAATGAAGTAAAGTGGAATAATGTAATGGAATTAGAAGCAACCATCTGAACACTTAGGATAGATATGCCAAAAATTCATGAAATCGAACTATTTGGGGTATCTTGCTTGATTTATGCATTGTTAGTGATTAAAACCTATGTGTCTGCTTGCTTGCTATTTGAGGCGAAATAGTTAGGATATGCATGTTAGGGAGATAACTCAGGCATTTCTTTGTTAGCCCTTTCTTACCATTCTTTGCCTATCCCTGATAGTCAAATTATATCCCTAGTCAGCCCCTTTGAGCCTAAAAATAAGATCTTTCTTTGACACTCTATAATTCCATACTTGTGCCATAAGTGAAAAATTGAGAAGTTTGGAATATAAAGTGTTGAAAAAGAGACAAAAGAGAGTAAATTTTTTTTTTAATGCACCCCAATGAAAAAAGTAATAATAAATAGGCAAAAGCCTAAGTTTGGGGGTGTCTGCTATTCATCATACACCTCATTCTCTCAAAACAAAAGAGGGGAAAAATAGGTATGAAGTGAAAAAGAGAATCGAAAGAAAAGGGAAGAGTTGAAAGAAAAAGAGCTTATGGTACATAATTTGAGCCTAAATACCTATTTTTACCTACCCCTGCCTAAGCCTACATTACAACCCTGAAAAGCCCTGAAGATCTCTAATATGTGTATCCATGATTAGTGGAGAATAGCAAGTAAACATGTCATAGGATTTTGAAATTAACATGCATAGTTAAGTATTCTTACTTCCATTGAGTATGATTAAATTGAATTTGCGAAATATCTGACTTGAGTGTTTAGAATGCTAAAAATACATGCTATATGTTCCTACATATTATCCTACTAACCTTCATGCTTTTCTAAGTGACAATTGTGCAGCAAAATGATCAATGTCATTGAGTCTTTTATTTTTCTTTTCCTTTGAGTCTTTATTTCTTTCTTTTTATCTTTGCTCGAGGGCGAGCAAAGGTTAAGTTTGGGGGTATTTGATCGGTGTATTTTATATACACTTTTTGAGTCATTTTTAGTTAGTATTTTACTCATTTCATTTATGTTTAGTATAGTATTAGGGTCGTTTTCCTTTCTTTTGTGTCACAGCGGTCAGAAATGGAGAAATGGCGAAAAGGAGATGAAATGAGCATAAATGAGATGAAATTACACACAAAAAGGGCCAAGAAATGAAGTCTAAGTTAGGAATTATAGAGGAGAGATCCGGAAGTCGGACGGAAAAAGGACCACAGCAGAATCACTTTGAAAAACATCACCAAGACGCGGCGCTGGCGGCCATGCGCGCCTGATGTCTTTGAAAGTTCGAAAGTTGCTGATTTTCAGCGCGCGGTGCCAGTTGCGGTAGTGACGCTGAATTTATGAAGTTCTGGGCGGGTGACATGTTTTCAGAGTCCTAAAGGGATAACTTTTCCTACCTAAAGGGATAACTTTACCTACCTTAAAACCTTTACCTAAAAAGATTCTAATAACTTTTCCTACCTACATAAATCCTTAACCCTTCACCTAAAGGATTCTTGGTCTATAAATAGTCTCTACATCATTAGAAGAATTCATTCTCCATTCCACCATTCACCATTCTACATCCATCCATCCACCAATCCATCTTGTAAATATTCCACAACACAACCCTTGGATGCTAGAAGGCTTGGAGACTCGTTCTTAAGTATTTTCTTTTCTTTCTTTTACTTTATTTCAGTTTTTATGTTGGATATTGAATTAGTTCTTGTCATGTCAATGGCTAGGAACTAATTTTAATATAGGGCTTTCCATGTCAATTCACTTAAACCTTATTTTATGAGTTAATGCATGTTTATGATTGTTCTTCTTATTGTTGAGATTTATTCCAATAATGTTTTGAATGCTTGGTAATTACTTGATCATTAATTATCATTATTTATATGATTTCTAATCAAACTTCGAAAGGAGGAGGTTGTGACTATGCTGTAGTTGGGTAATCATAGGTCGGATTGGGGATGAAAATACCTCAATTACTTGTGTTGCGTTAACGGGGGTTTAAATACCTAGCTTACTTGCGTAAACGTTAACAAGGTTTTTGTTCTTAGTCCTCCTATAGAGTCATCCTTATCACCGAAAGGTAGAAAGAGGCGCTGGGGTTGAGTGTTTATATAGCCTTAACGGGAGTATAATACGGATTAGTAAACCTGCTATCTCCAAAAGAAGAAGAACCATAATTTATTGCATTAATAAGTAATATAAGTGGATAGTTGAGGAGACTTGGAAGGCCTATTTCCATCACTACTGAAGTAAACACATAGTTAATTAGTCTTTATAATTGTTAGTTATAATCAACAAATTCAATTTACGTTAACCAAATAGATACCATAGGATAAATAATCGGTACTTGAAAACCAATCATTGAGGACGATATTCGGTCTTACCTAGACTATATTACTTGAGTCGACAACGTGCACTTGCGTTAAAGTGTGTGCATTAAATCGCGCATCAAGTTTTATAAGACAATTTCACAATATATAAGCAGTCGTGCCAAGTCAGGGACGCATGCCCTTAAAATCATTACTTAAGTACAACTTTGGGTCTCATGCCCACAATATCAAGCGTGCCCGTGGAATTCCTTCCTCACTGCCGGCAGTCCATGATATGATAGAACACCTATATATACATACTCAAATACCAGGTCCAACCAGCATCATAAAACTGATCGGGGCAAGTACGAAGGCCAACTACCAGATACCGCCTGCGTCACGGAAGGCGGCCGGCAATCAAAGCCAACTACCAGATACCGCCTGCGTCACGAAGCTTCATGAGGAGCTAGTCCATGGAACAAACATAGTGGAAGCATACCCGTGGAATCTCCAACAACGTCGGTATGTCCAAGTAAAATAGCGAGATATCCGGCCGTCCATTGAGAGACGCGGTAACATAGAAATATAACAAGGCTATCACGAGCAAGCACAGGTAAGTTAACGCACTCTTAGACTTTTATTAACTTGTAAAATGAAATATCAGTTTATAAACTCAAGACACCTTCATTTTATGTAAAATCCGGGATTTAACCCCAAAGTACTACTGTTACACCCCGTAGTCCAGGGTATGTATGTGAGGACGTACGTACAAGAATACGATAGTAATATTGGAAAGGAAGAAAGATGTGATTTTTCGACGGAAAAGTTTCCGGATTTTGTGAAGGAAAAAGGTTCGTTAATGGGAATTGGATTCCCAGATTTGGTATTTGGACTTCCTGGATTATATTAGAATTATGGAATTTTATTTCCGGATTTGGTCACGTGGGGCCCACGGGAGAAATTTACGGTTTTGTGGGGCCCACTTTATTTTTGGATTTTTGGCATTACGGATATTTTCGGAAGATGAAATATTTTGGACGAGTAGGGGGGCGACACGTGTCACCCCCATGTGGCCACCTTGGCGAAATGGTGGGACAGTGGCTGACAACTGTCCTTGGCGAAAATGGCCTTCATGTGGCAAGCCACTTGTCTTCTTCTTTGTGTAGGCATGTGGATGGTGGGACCCACACACACTTGTCCCCCAATCTCACCACACACTTGCCTTGATCCTAGCCTTTGATTTCTCTATAAATACCCCCTTGATGCAAGACTTTATTCATCCCACACTTAAAGATTTCCAAGGCAAACATATACTCCATCCCTTTAGTTGCTCTCGTCTACCCCCCCCCCACCACTTGTGTAGAAAATACTTCAATTGTTGTTGTATAATCCCAAATACGTTAGCCTAGTATCCCTAGTAGAATTCTAAAGTAATCCCAACATAAGAGCTCGGAAATACTACTTTATTCCTTTAGTCTCAAATGAAACCCTAGGAAAATCTTCATAGCTTGGATGAAGTGTTAAGAGAAGTTGTTTAGAAACTTCTAAGGGTTGCTTGGAACGGATTGGAGCATAAGGAATAGGAGCTAAACGTTGCTCAGGATCGACTTATAAATCTTGGATAATTTTGGGCTTATCGAGGTAATGATCTATGTCCTTCTATTGTAATTGGAGATTACATATTGTAGTAGTTTATAATTGCGTATAAGATATATGGAAGGATGATTAAAAATAATTGAACTGTATTTACAGTAGACTTGTAGTATTATTGTGGGGCAGAATTGTACACGTCCGGTTAGACGTATAATCCCCTTGGAGTTGTTGGCTTGGTAGCGGGTCTTGATATAGGGGGTATTGACGTGGTTACGGGGAAGTGCTGCCCAATTTTCCATAGAATAAGGAACTGTATACTTAGAATATGCTACAAAGAGAACTAGAAGTTGATAGTTATGTTGTGGTTATTATAGGTGGATTGTCTACGCGCGGCATACTCGACTTGGCTTGTGGATTAAGCCGAAGAGGTATGTGATTCTTCCTATACTCTTGAGCATGATTGTTGTGAACTATATAGTACGGTAGACGTACGTGTGTGAAATAAATTTGGTTTATTTAAAACATAAAGTGTTATAATAGCTTTATGGGAAGTTAGTTATAACGACTTTATGAAGATAAAATAGAGACTTGATTTTGAAAGATAAGAGACTTTTCTTATAAACGGCTTGATTTCGGAAAAGGAGAAGTAACTTGATTTAAGTATGGGTTACTTGTTTTAAAAAGAGTAAGTTACGGGGTTTTAAAAGTATACTTGATGTTATCCTAAAACTGTAAAGCACTTGGTTTAAAAAGTATAGAGTACTTGATTTTAAAAGCCTTGTAAAGATTTTCTGAAGGTGTAGTAATTTGGTTTGAAAAGAAAACGTGTTTTGATACTACGAGTGATAGTATCATGTGGATTTTACGTAAAAATAGGTCTTTTTGAAGAATGAAAGTAAGTAGTATTTTGGGGTTGAAACCCGTATTGTTGACATAAAATGAGAGTACGTTGAACTTGCCTATGCTTGTTGTGATAGCTTTGTTGTGCAAGTGTTGTATTTCTATGCTACCGCGTCTCTCGATGGAGGGTCGGTTATCTGACTGATTGCTTGGACATACTGACGCGTTGGATGATCCACGGGTATGCGTCCACTTTGAGTATTATCTTGCTGTTTCTTTTGGACATACTGACATGTTGGGTGGCCCACGGGTATGCGTCCACTTTGATTATTATCTTGTTATTTCCTTGGGACATACTGACACGTTGGATAGTCCACGGGTATGCGTCCACTAGGATGGTTCCATGGACATGCTTATACCGAGGTAAGATGCCGGGGCATGCGGTCATTGTGAGGGTTAAATTCCCGGGTTATGTTATTAGTCCATGCACCGCTAATCCATGAAGCTTGCCGCGGTGACGAGCGATCACGGGCTTGATTTGTACATGTGGTTACAGGCACACTTTAGATACTTGTCCTGGTCATTTCTCGTGTATCGGCAGGCTCTGGTAGATAGCTTAAGATACTTGCCACGGTCATATCTCGTGAGACGGTAGGCTCTGGTATGTTAGCTTAAGATACTTGCCTCGGCCAGTTGCGTGGCTAGTTTTGGATCCGTAGTTGGCTTCGTACTTGGCGTGATGTTTTATGACTAGCCTTCGATCGGTAGTTGGCTATTCTACTTCGCCCGTCGGTTTGATAGCGAGCGAGATCTAGTGTTCGGTACACATATGGGTGTTGTTTTACATCATGTACTGCCAGCAGTGAGGAAGGAGTTCCACGGGCATGATTGATATTGTAGGCGTGAGACCCATAGTTATGTGTGAGTGATGATTTTGAGGACATGCGTCCCTTACTTGACATAACTGTTTACTTATTACGAAATGGTTTTATAAAATGATGAAATGTGATTTCATTACGATATTTTCGATTTCACATACTTGGTACTGTCTTGACCTCGCCCGAAGTGCGTTCATCTGCGCGAGTAGAGGTACGCGATTGTTGATCCTCGCTCATAGGATCGCAGTTCAGCGTTTGGGAAGCTCCGTTTCTCCGGAGGCTTATCTTTGGTATGATTCCCTGAGATTGTAGGTTCTTGTTGTCACGACCAACCGGGCGTGGTCGTGCCACCCTTACCACCACAGTGATACAACATCGTAGTAATCGAATATAAAACAAGACATAAAATAATATGAATGAGAAAGCAGTTTATCGAGAAAAATTTGCCTTTCGCTTATATAAAAACATCAAACCAGATTACATCCCTTTACACACTCGCCCACAAGATTCTACGCACCTAAGAATGATATAACAAAAATGGCGGGACGGGGCCCCGCCATACCCTGAATGTAAGTACCTACAACGACAGGACTATACCGAATAAGCCTCGAGAAACGGAGCTTCCCAAACGCCTCGTGACCACATGGCGAGGATCAACAATCGATGTACCTTTACTGCGGCGTGAACGCAGCCAGCGAGGTCGAAGATAACTGGTACCAAGTATGTGGCTGAAAATCGTAAATGAAATCATAGTAGTCTATATAAAGCAGAGACATATATGATAACCAAACTACGATTCCTGATAAATAAGCGATCATGTCAAGTCAGGGACTCACGCCCTCAAAGTCATCAATCATGCCCGTGGAATACCTTCCTCACTGCCGGCAGTCTATGATATAAAAGCACCAAGGAATACACATGAACACCAGGTCCCACCCGTGTCATACTAAAACCGTACGGGGTAAGTACGAAGGCATAGCCGACTACTAAAACCACGCAGTACCAACAAAGTCATAAATCAGCGTATCACGAGTGTCTAGACCGCCACATGATCGGCCCACTCGCGCGCAGATCAAATGTGCGCGTCTAGTCCTCGAACTTCCCGCGACTCCGCGTAGGCCACTCGCATAGGCGCGTGAGGTATTCCCCGCGCGTCGGTGGTAGCTACTCCGGCGTCGCCCCGACTCGCGATCGCGTGGCCACATAGACCGCATGACCATAAAGGCCGCACACTAACCTGGAACTCTCGTAGCTCCACATAGGTCCCCTGGACCCGCATGAGGTATTCTCGAATCATGGTCCCAGACCGCCTGAGTCTACCCCGCATCGGAGGGCAGCTTAACCCCCGGTATCATGTCAAGAGGTGAGTGATATAATACTAACATAACAGCTTATCTTTAAACAACATAAGCACAACAAGGGAAACCCCTTTACACAAACATCACAAGATACTAACACACGTAGCATCCTAACATGTTTACTTATCAAATCAACAAGGAAGTATTATAAGGTTATCACAAACCAACACAATCAAGTTATTCACACAAGGCACTTCCTACATTATGTCAACAAGTTCGGGTTTTTATCCCCAAAGTACTTCATACATTAATTCTTTAAAAGATCCGTTTCTTCCACAAAAGTCACACAATACCCGTAGTATAAAAATAGAGTGACTATCTTTTTAAGTAAACCAAAACACTTTCCTTTGTAAAATCAAGTAACAACATTATTGTCCAAACGTTCACGTTTGCCTAATTTCAAATGCTCAAGTTTCTCATTTTCGAAAGGTTTCGTAGTTCATAGTCTTATCATATAATTCTCTTTTAAAACAATCTGAGAAACATATACCTTATGTGTGAGTAGGTTATTCTTGTTCATAACAATCTTATTAAAGCAGCCATGATCTAGGAAATGTAATATCATTTTGTCTTATCTTAGCTTATGCGGATGGAGGTTTCATTGGTTTTAATAATACTTAATTAGTCAATACATTTCCCTTTATTAACGCTGCAGTGGTTCGTTCGATACTTATTCTGATTTCCGAAATCAGTAAAACATTATTCCTTTTAAAAACCAAGTACTCATTACTCACGAATGAGGTTTCACACTTTTTAACAAAATTCATATTAATTGATTAAGTCAAGTCTCTTATCTTTTAAGATCAAGTCTCTTAACTTCTAAAATCAATAAACCATTCCTTTTATCTCTCTTAAGTCGTTATACCTAACTTCCCATAAAGCTAGTATAACTCTTAAGCTTTTAAAACCAAGTATTACTCTTCTTTCAAAAAGGTTTCTTAATTCTTTTGAAATACTTCAAGATTCTTATTATTTAAACTCAAGTCAAAAGACATCGGAGTAAAACCACGTTCAGTTAACACACGTACGTCTACCGTACTATATATATTCTTTTAAAATATCATGCTCAAGAGGATAGGAAGAATCACATACCTCGCGACGATTATCGACTATTAGCAAAACGCTCACCGCTTATAACGGCTAGCCTTGTCCACCTTTCAAGTAGAACATGCTACTCGCAGAACATTCAACCTATAAAGGCCATATACGTCTATCAATGTCTAGACTACTCTGTAGAATATTCTAAGCAGTAGGTTCTCTATTTTACGGAAAATCGGGCAGCACTTCCCTACCCGTTAAACTACACAAGTCTACTGTAAATACAGTCCTATGTAAGTACAGTTCAATCTTCTTCTGTAATATCCTTCTATTACAGTTCAATTCTCTTCTGCAATATCCTTCTATGAATCTTATATTCATTTCTATACTACTACAGTATGTAATTTCCAATTACAATAGAAGGACAAGAGTATTTACCTCGGTAAGCCCAAAATTATCCAAGTTTAAATGTCGATCCTGAGCAACGTTTAGCTCCTACTCTGGGTGCTCCAACCCGCTCCAAACAACCCTTAGAAGTTCTACGCAACTTCTTCTTAATACTTCAACCGGCTATGAAGATTTTCCTTAGGGTTTCGTTTTGAGACTAAAAGGACATAAGGTAGTATTTCCGGGCTCTACGTATAGAGGTAACTTTGGAATACTACAAGGTATAAGGCTAAGGTATTTTGGAATAGTAATAATACTTGGAGAGTATTTTCTACCAAGAGGGGGGGTGTATTTCACGAGAACTACTCTCAAGGTAGTGGGGTACTTTCGGTTAGCACCACAGGAAGGGGGTTTCGGCCAAAGGCCTTCTCAAGGGGGAGGGGGATTTGGACGAGAACCACACTAAGGGAGGGAGGGATTTTTAAGACTTAGAAGTCATTTGAGGGATGAAGAATTCCTTCAACTAAGGGGGGGTATTTATAGGGCCTTCAATGGCCAAGATCAAGCCAAGTGGTAGGCAAGTGTAAGGTGTGGATTTGCACAAGTGCACCCTAGCCATCTACTCCCCAAATCACTCCAAACATTGACCCATGTTTTAGGCCTCAAAATCATGCCAAGCCAAGCCCTCAATTCGGCCACTTGACCGCCCACTTGAGGGTGACAAGTGTCGCCCTCTCGTTGGTCCAAAATATTTCATCTCTCGGAAAAATCCGCAAAAATTATAAATGACATAGCCGTAATTTTCCCTTCGCAAAGTTTGGAAAACGTTTCGTCGGAAAACAATTCTTTTCGGGGGTTGTGCACAAATTTCGTCCTATGCCTAACTTTAAGGCTTAAACTTTTATACGTACGCCCTCACGTACATACTCTGGAAATACGGGGTATAACACTTGTACATTCAGGGGTATGGCAGGGCCCTGTCCCGTCATTGTTGTTATAAAACTCTTAGAGGTCTGTAGTACTGTTGTGGGCAGGGTTTGTAAAGGATGTAACTGTTCAAGTTTTTAATTTATATACAGAAAGGTGACCGTTTTGGTTAGCCTGTTTTCTTATGTTATATCTTGTTTCCTGTTTAAGTTTTATTTCCGCTGATTTTCTCTGATGTTGTATCACTAGGGTGCCCGGGGTAAGGCACCAGTCGCGGGCCCGAGGTCGGGTCGTGACAAAAGTGGTATCAGAGTAGTTAATCCTCGGAAAGTGTCTACAGACCGTATCTAGTAGAGTCTTGATTATCGGCGTGATGTGCACCACACCTATAATCAGGAGGCTATAGGATATTTAGGATTGGTTTCCATTCTTCTCACTCTGAGATCGTGCCTTAGAGCTGTGTTATAAGTTGGACTCCCTCTGACGTATTCTTTTTACCAGTTATGCCTCTGCGCAAGGCAACCAGAGCCCAGAAGGGCAAGGGCAGAGGAGTCGAGTAGAGCACGAGAGTCATGAGCACAGCCCGATCATCACCGAGGTGGTGCTTCATCTGGCGAGTTTTGCGGCGCCCGGCCAGCGAGTTTAGGGCAAGAACAGAGCTACCGAGGCCACAAGACACGAGACTCAGCCCCACGGCGAGCAGAGGATATGGGTTACAAGGAGATGGCGATTAGCTAGGATTGTGGCGAGAATGAGGCGCGTAATGAGGCGTTAGCGGTAGTACCCGTAGTTCACCCCAGATCAAATAGTTTGAGACTTCGGGACTTTCTGAGTTGCAGCCCACCAGAGTTCTATGAGTCGAGGCCTGAGGATGATCCGCAGGAGTTTATCCGACAGTTACAGCGGATCATGAGAGTGATCAAGGCTTCGGAGACAGAGTCGGTGGTATTGGGTGCACATCGGCTGCGTGATACTGCAGTCGACTGGTTTGATTCATGGGAACTATCCCGGGGGGAGCATGCGCTTCCAGCTGTTTGGGACGAGTTCTCAGAGGCGTTTCTTAGCCATTTCTTGCCTCCGCAGATGAGGAGGGCTCGGGCCGATAGATTTTTGATGTTGAGGCAGAACGGGCGGGCGGTTCGGGAGTACAATGTAGAGTTTGACTCATTGGCTCGGTACGTCCCCGCTTTAGTGGCAGACATGGAGGACAGAGTGCACCGCTATGTCACAGGGCTCGATGATTACTTAGCAGAGAGTTGCTCGGGTGTAGCTCTTCAGCCGGGCATGGACATTGCCCGCATGCAGGCTTATGCACTTGGGTGTGAGGAACAGAGAGCGGATTGACCAATACCAGCGAAGAAGGCCAGACGCAGGTCCTTTGGTAACTTTCGAGCGGACCGCCCAAGAAGAGACTAGTTATGCGCCTCCGCCCGATCAGTGGTCCTCTGATCTTAGGAGCGGTCGTGGCTCCAAGGGTTCAGGTTTTCAGGAGAGTAGGGGTGTTGGCCAGATGAAGCCATCCCGACCTCGGTGTGGCCAGTGTGGTAAACCCCATGCGGGGGAGTGTCACGGTATTCATATGGCTTGTTTTACATGCGGCCAGTAGGGCCATTTTGCGAGAAATTGTCCGACCAGAGGTAGCGCGAATGTAGAGACTCGGCCGAAGTCGGTCGCGGTTCTTCGCCTTGATAGCTAAGCGGTGTTCATACATCGGCAGCCATGCGAGGTCATGGTGGAAGTTCCCAGTTCTAGCGGTCCTTGGAACCGCCTATTTGATTTCAGGTATATCCTTAACCCTCTAGAGACTAGTATGCATTGGTGATGTGTTAAGTGTTATGTTCAGATAGCATTGTGTTAAATTGTGATTTAGAGGCCTGGTTAGTAAAGGGGAAGTTGGGTACATAGAGATTGTGAGCCTTAGAATTTTGATAACAGTTGAGATCTTAGATGCGAGGCCATCTTAAGTGAAAGATTTACGGTTAATCTTTGTCGGAATGCGTAGTATACGTGGAGTATTAGTGTGATAATTCCATGAGTAGTGTGAGATAGAAGTGGTAGCTTTCAGTGTGAATTAGTAAGGTTGTTAGGATCGGGAACGAGAGTTTGGCGCGATAAATGGGTCGGGTTGAGGCGGGTCAACCGCACGGAATGAAGTAAGGTAAATTTGTGGTGGTACCGCTATGTGATAGGGTCACGAGGGTGCTAGGTCCAAAGTCTAGGTAGCCATCATATGAGTTCAGACACGCCGCTCACTGAGTCGTGAAGGCGGGAATGGCCTTAAGGGAAGTTGAAACTAGTAATGACCAAGTTTGAGGTAGTAACTCCAAGGTTGTGGAAATTGAAGCGTAATCAAGTGTGGGCGTGTACTATAGAGAGTTCGGTGTACGAGAAGCGGTACGACGAGTAAAATAAGCGAACGTGTTACGAGAACGGAAGTGATCATTTCTTTTGTGAAGTGAAGATGCGAAGGGAGTATCCTTTAGACCATGGGTGGGAACTTTTTGTGATGTTAGAGGTGATTCCTCGTTGGCTTGGATTTGAGTTTTGCGCGCATGTTATATTCGCCATTGGTGGCATGATCGGTTTGTAAGTGTGGTAGTGAAGACTATACCTGCAATGGCGTGTTTGAAGACTTAGAAGGAACATTCGAACGAATGTTTCTAAAGGAAGAATGTTACACCCCGTAGTTCCAGGGTATGTATGTGAGGACGTACGTACGAGAATACGACAGTAATATTGGAAAGGAAGCCAGATGTGATTTTTCGACGGAAAAGTTTCCGGAGTTTTTGAAGGAAAAAGGTTCGTTACTGCGAATTGGGTTCCCAGATTTGGTATTTGGACTTCCGGGATTATATTAGAATTATGGAATTTTATTTCCGGATTTGGTCACGTGGGGCCCACGGGAGAAATTTACGGTTTTGTGGGACCCACTTTATTGTTGGATTTTTGGCATTACGGATATTTTCGGAAGATGAAATATTTTGTCGAGTAGGGGGGCGCCACGGGTCACCCCACGTGCCACCTTGGTCGAATGGTGGGACAAGTGGCTGACACTGTCTGGCCGAAATGGCCTTACAAGTGGCAAGCCACTTGTCTTCTTCTTTGTGTAGGCATGTGGATGGTGGGACCCACACACACTTTCCCCCCAATCTCACCACACACTTGCCTTGATCCTAGCCTTTGATTTCTCTATAAATACCCCGTTGATGCAAGACTTTATTCATCCCACACTTAAAGATTTCCAAGGCAAAAATATACTCCTCCTTTAGTTGCTCGTCCACCCCTCCACTTGTTTAGAAAATACTTCAATTGTTGTTGTATAATCCCAAATACGTTAGCCTAGTATCCCTAGTAGAATTCTAAAGTAATCCCAACATAAGAGCCCGAAAATACTACTTTATTCCTTTAGTCGCAAATGAAACCCTCGGAAAATCTTCATAGCTTGGATGAAGTGTTAAGAGAAGTTGTTTAGAAACTTCTAAGGGTTGCTTGGAGCAGATTGGAGCGTAAGGAATAGGAGCTAAACGTTGCTCAGGATCGACTTATAAATCTTGGATAATTTTGGGCTTATCGAGGTAATGATCTATGTCCTTCTATTGTAATTGGAGATTACATATTGTAGTAGTTTATAATTGCGTATAAGATATATGGAAGGATGATTAAAAGAATTGAATTGTATTTACATTGGATATTTCTGAGACTTGTAGTATTATTGTGGGCGTAATTGTACACGTCCAGGTTAGGCGTATAATCCCTCGAGTTGTTGGCTTGGTAGCGGGCCTTGATATAGGGGATATTGGCGTGGTTACTGGGGAGGTGTTGCCCAATTTTCCGTAGAATAAGGAACTGTATACTTAGAATATGCTACGAAGAGAACTAGAAGTTGATAGTTATGTTGTGGTTATTATAGGTGGATTGTCTACGCGCGGCATACTCGACTTGGCTTGTGGATTAAGCCGAAGAGGTATGTGATTCTTCCTATACTCTTGAGCATGATTGTTGTGAACTATATAGTACGGTAGACGTACGTGTGTGAAATAAATTTGGTTTATTTAAAACATAAAGTGTTATAATAGCTTTATGGGAAGTTAGTTATAACGACTTTATGAAGATAAAATAGAGACTTGATTTTGAAAGATAAGAGACTTTACTTATAAACGGCTTGATTTCGGAAAAGGAGAAGTAACTTGATTTAAGTATGGGTTACTTGTTTTAAAAAGAGTAAGTTACGGGGTTTTAAAAGTATACTTGATGTTATCCTAAAACTGTAAAGCACTTGGTTTAAAAAGTATAGAGTACTTGATTTTAAAAGCCTTGTAAAGATTTTCTGAAGGTGTAGTAATTTGGTTTGAAAAGAAAACGTGTTTTGATACTACGAGTGATAGTATCGTGTGGCTTTTACGTAAAAAGAGGTCTTTTTGAAAGAATGAAAGTAAGTAGTATTTTGGGGTTGAAACCCGGATTGTTGACATAAAATGAAAGTACGTTGAACTTGCCTATGCTTGTTGTGATAGCTTTGTTGTGCAAGTGTTGTATTTCTATGCTACCGCGTCTCTCGATGGAGGGCCGGTTATCTGACTGATTGCTTGGACATACTGACGCGTTGGATGGTCCACGGGTATGCGTCCACTTTGAGTATTATCTTGTTGTTTCTTTTGGACATACTGACACGTTGGGTGGCCCACGGGTATGCGTCCACTTTGAGTATTATCTTGTTATTTCCTTGGGACATACTGACACGTTGGATGGTCCACGGGTATGCGTCCACTAGGATGGTTCCATGGCCATGCTTATACCGAGGTAAGATGCCGGGGCATGCGGTCATTGTGAGGGTTAAATTCCCGGGTTATGTTATTAGTCCATGCACCGCTAATCCATGAAGCTTGCCGCGCGACGGCGATCACGGGCTTGATTTGTACATGTGGTTCTGCACACTTAAGATACTTGTCCGGGTTATTTCTCGTGTATCGGCAGGCTCTGGTAGATAGCTTAAGATACTTGCCACGGTCATATCTCGTGAGACGGTAGGCTCTGGTACGTTAGCTTAAGATACTTGCTCGCCGATTGCGTGGCTAGTTTTGATCCGTAGTTGGCTTCCGTACTTGGCCCGTGAAGTTTTATGACTAGCCTTCGGATCTGGTAGTTGGCTATTCTACTTGGCCCGATCGGTTTGATGACGCAGGCAGGATCTAGTGTTCAGGTACACATATGGGTGTTGTTTTACGTCATGTACTGCCGGCAGTGAGGAAGGAGTTCCACGGGCATGATTGATATTGTGGGCGTGAGACCCATAGTTATGTGTGAGTGATGATTTTGAGGACATGCGTCCCTTACTTGACATAACTGTTTACTTATTGCGAAATGGTTTTATAAAATGATGAAATGTGATTTCATTACAGTATTTTCAGTTTCACATACTTGGTACCTGTTATCGAACTCCTTCGGGCCGTTCATGCCGCAGGTAGAGGTACACCAGTTGTTGATCCTCGCTCATAGGATCGCAGTTCAGCGTTTGGGAAGCTCCGTTTCTCCGGAGGCTTATCTTTGGTATGATTCCCTGAGATTGTAGGTTCTTGTACATTCAGGGGTATGGCGGGGCCCTGTCCCGTCATTGTTGTTATAAAACTCTTAGAGGTCTGTAGTACTGTTGTGGGCAGGGTTTGTAAAGGATGTAACTGTTCAAGTTTTTAATTTTTGTACAGAAAGGTGACCGTTTTGGTTAGCCTGTTTTCTTATGTTATATCTTGTTTCCGGTTTAAGTTTTATTTCCGCTGATTTTCTCTGATGTTGTATCACTAGGGTGCCCTGGGTAAGGCACCAGTCGCGGGCCCGAGGTCGGGTCGTGACAAAAGTGGTATCAGAGCAGTTAATCCTCGGAAAGTGTCTACA
This sequence comes from Przewalskia tangutica, assembly GCA_029844215.1. Lineage (NCBI taxonomy): Eukaryota > Viridiplantae > Streptophyta > Magnoliopsida > Solanales > Solanaceae > Przewalskia > Przewalskia tangutica. The sequence goes on from CM056732.1 coordinate 33,395,791, forward strand.
GACCGTATCTAGTAGAGTCTTGATTATCGGCGTGATGTGCACCACACCTATAATCAGGAGGCTATAGGATATTTAGGATTGGTTTCCATTCTTCTCACTCTGAGATCGTGCCTTAGAGCTGTGTTATAAGTTGGACTCCCTCTGACGTATTCTTTTTACCAGTTATGCCTCTGCGCAAGGCAACCAGAGCCCAGAAGGGCAAGGCTGCAGAGGGAGCTGCGAGTAGAGCACAGAGAGTTGCGAGAGCACAGGCCCAGTCATCACCTGAGGTGGTGCTTCATACGGCGAGTTTTGCGACGCCGCCAGCCCCAGCAGAGTTTAGGGCAGCAAGAGCTACCGAGGCCACAGCACGAGACTCGATCCACGGCAGAACAGAGGATATGGGTTACAAGGAGATGGCCCAGTTACTAGCTAGGATTGTGGCGAGGAATGAGGACAGGCATGAGGCAGCAGTTCCGGTAGTACCCGTAGTTCACCCCAGATCGGATAGTTTGAGACTTCGGGACTTTCTGAGTTGCAGCCCACCAGAGTTCTATGGGTCGAGGCCTGAGGATGATCCGCAGGAGTTTATCCGACAGTTACAGCGGATCATGAGAGTGATCAAGGCCTCGGAGACAGAGTCGGTGGTATTGGGTGCACATCGGTTGCGTGATACGGCAGTTGACTGGTTTGATTCATGGGAACTATCCCGGGGGGAGCATGCGCTTCTAGCTGTTTGGGACGAGTTCTCAGAGGCGTTTCTTAACCATTTCTTGCCTCCGCAGATGAGGAGGGCTCAGGCCGATAGATTTTTGATGTTGAGGCAGAACGGGCGGACGGTTCGGGAGTACAATGTAGAGTTTGACTAATTGGCTCGGTACGTCCCCGCTTTAGTGGCAGACATGGAGGACAGAGTGCACCACTATGTTATAGGGCTCGATGATTACTTAGCAGAGAGTTGCTCGGGTGTAGCTCTTCAGCCGGGCATGGACATTGCCCGCATGCAGGCTTATGCACTGGGTGAGCGAGGAACGGAGAGGCCGGATTGACCAATACCAGAAGAAGGCCGTGACAGGTGGTCCTTTGGTAACTTTCGAGGCGGACCGCCTCAGCAGCAGACTAGTTATGCGCCTCCGCCAGTACAGAGTGGTCCTCTACAGTCTTAGGAGCAGGTCAGGGCTCCAAGGGTTCAGGTTTTCAGGAGAGTAGGGGTGTTGGCCAGATGAAGCCACCCCGACCTCGGTGTGGCCAGTGTGGTAAACCCCATGCGGGGGAGTGTCACGGTATTCAGATGGCTTGTTTTACATGCGGCCAGCAGGGCCATTTTGCGAGAAATTGTCCGACCAGAGGTAGCGCGGATGTAGAGACTCGGCCCGGTCGATTCATGTTCTTCGCCTTCAATAGCTAGGCAGGGTGTTCATACACCGGCAGGCCATGACAGGGGTCGTGGTGGAAGTTCCCAGTTCTAGCGGTCCTTGGAACCGCCTATTTGATTTCAGGTATATCCTTAACCCTCTAGAGACTAGTATGCATTGATGATGTGTTAAGTGTTATGTTCAGATAACATTGTGTTAAATTGTGATTTAGAGGCCTGGTTAGTAAAGGGGAAGTTGGGTACATAGAGATTGTGAGCCTTAGAATTTTGATAACAGTTGAGATCTTAGATGCGAGGCCATCTTAAGTGAAAGATTTACGGTTAATCTTTGTCGGAATGCGTAGTATACGTGGAGTATTAGTGTGATAATTCCATGAGTAGTGTGAGATAGAAGTGGTAGCTTTCATGATGTGAATTAGTAAGGTTGTTCCGGATCGGGGAACGAGAGAGTTTGGCGCGATAAATGGGTCGGGTTGAGGCCAGATTGCGGGTCAACCCGCAGCCCGGAATGAAGTAAGGTAAATTTGTGGTGGTCCCGCTATGTGATAGGGTCACGAGGGTGCTAGGCCCAAAGTCTAGGTAGCCATCATATGAGTTCGTACACGCGTTCGACCAGAAGCGGGTCGTGAAGGCCGGGAATGGCCTTAAGGGGAAGTTGAAACTAGTAATGACCAAGTTTGGAGGTAGTAACTCCAAGGTTGTGGAAATTGAAGCGGTAACTGAAGTGTGGAACGTGTACTATAGAGAGTTCGGGTGTACGAGAAGGGTACGACGAGTAAAAAAATAAGCGAACATGTGTTACGAGAACGGAAGTGATCATTTCTTTTGTGAAGTGAAGATGCGAAGGGAGTATCCTTTAGACCATGGGTGGGAACTTTTTGTGATGTTAGAGGTGATTCCTCGTTGGCTTGGATTTGAGTTTTGCGCGCATGTTATATTTCTGGCCATTGGTGGCATGATCGGTTTTGTAAGTGTGGTAGTGAAGACTATACCGGCGCAAGCGTGTTTGAAGACTTAGAAGGAACATTCGGAACGAATGTTTCTAAGGGGGGAAGAATGTTACACCCCGTAGTCCAGGGTATGTATGTGAGGACGTACGTACGAGAATACGACAATAATATTGGAAAGGAAGAAAGATGTGATTTTTCGACGGAAAAGTTTCCGGATTTTGTGAAGGAAAAAGGTTCGTTAATGGGAATTGGATTCCCAGATTTGGTATTTGGACTTCCTGGATTATATTAGAATTATGGAATTTTATTTCCGGATTTGGTCACGTGGGGCCCACGGGAGAAATTTACGGTTTTGTGGGGCCCACTTTATTTTTGGATTTTTGGCATTACGGATATTTTCGGAAGATGAAATATTTTGGACGAGTAGGGGGGCGACACGTGTCACCCCCATGTGGCCACCTTGGCCGAAATGGTGGGACAAGTGGCTAGACACTTGTCCCTTGGCCGAAATGGCCTTACAAGTGGCAAGCCACTTGTCTTCTTCTTTGTGTAGGCATGTGGATGGTGGGACCCACACACACTTGTCCCCCAATCTCACCACACACTTGCCTTGATCCTAGCCTTTGATTTCTCTATAAATACCCCCTTGATGCAAGACTTTATTCATCCCACACTTAAAGATTTCCAAGGCAAAAATATACTCCCTCCCTTTAGTTGCTCTCGTCTACCCCCCCCCCCCCCACTTGTGTAGAAAATACTTCAATTGTTGTTGTATAATCCCAAATACGTTAGCCTAGTATCCCTAGTAGAATTCTAAAGTAATCCCAACATAAGATCCCGAAAATACTACTTTATTCCTTTAGTCGCAAATGAAACCCTAGGAAAATCTTCATAGCTTGGATGAAGTGTTAAGAGAAGTTGTTTAGAAACTTCTAAGGGTTGCTTGGAGTGGATTGGAGCGTAAGGAATATGAGCTAAACGTTGCTCAGGATCGACTTATAAATCTTGGATAATTTTGGGCTTATCGAGGTAATGATCTATGTCCTTCTATTGTAATTGGAGATTACATATTGTAGTAGTTTATAATTGCGTATAAGATATATGGAAGGATGATTAAAAAGAATTGAATCAGATTTACATTGGACCGTATTTCTGATGAGACTTGTAGTATTATTGTGGGGCAGAATTGTACACGTCCGGTTAGACGTATAATCCCCTTGGAGTTGTTGGCTTGGTAGTGGGCCTTGATATAGGGGGATATTGACGTGGTTACGGGGGGGGGGGGGGGGAAGTGCTGCCCAATTTTCCATAGAATAAGGAACTGTATACTTAGAATATGCTACGAAGAGAACTAGAAGTTGATAGTTATGTTGTGGTTATTATAGGTGGATTGTCTACGCGCGGCATACTCGACTTGGCTTGTGGATTAAGCCGAAGAGGTATGTGATTCTTCCTATACTCTTGAGCATGATTGTTGTGAACTATATAGTACGGTAGACGTACGTGTGTGAAATAAATTTGGTTTATTTAAAACATAAAGTGTTATAATAGCTTTATGGAAAGTTAGTTATAACGACTTTATGAAGATAAAATAGAGACTTGATTTTGAAAGATAAGAGACTTTTCTTATAAACGGCTTGATTTCGGAAAAGGAGAAGTAACTTGATTTAAGTATGGGTTACTTGTTTTAAAAAGAGTAAGTTACGGGGTTTTAAAAGTATACTTGATGTTATCCTAAAACTGTAAAGCACTTGGTTTAAAAAGTATAGAGTACTTGATTTTAAAAGCCTTGTAAAGATTTTCTGAAGGTGTAGTAATTTGGTTTGAAAAGAAAACGTGTTTTGATACTACGAGTGATAGTATCGTGTGGCTTTTACGTAAAAAGAGGTATTTTTGAAAGAATGAAAGTAAGTAGTATTTTGGGGTTGAAACCCGGATTGTTGACATAAAATGAGAGTACGTTGAACTTGCCTATGCTTGTTGTGATAGCTTTGTTGTGCAAGTGTTGTATTTCTATTCTACCGCGTCTCTCGATGGAGGGCCGGTTATCTGACTGATTGCTTGGACATACTGACGCGTTGGATGGTCCACGGGTATGCGTCCACTTTGAGTATTATCTTGTTGTTTCTTTTGGACATACTGACACGTTGGGTGGCCCACGGGTATGCGTCCACTTTGAGTATTATCTTGTTATTTTATTGGGACATACTGACACGTTGGATGGTCCACGGGTATGCGTCCACTAGGATGGTTCCATGGCCATGCTTATACCGAGGTAAGATGACGGGCACGCGTCATCGCGTTGTGAGGGTTAAATTCCCGGGTTATGTTATTAGTCCATGGACCGCTAATCCATAAAGCTTGCCGCGGTGACGAGCGGTCACGGGCTTGATTTGTACATGTGGTTACAGGCACACTTTAGATACTTGTCCTGGTCATTTCTCGTGTATCGGCAGGATCTGGTAGATAGCTTAAGATACTTGCCACGGTCATATCTCGTGAGACGGTAGGCTCTGGTATGTTAGCTTAAGATACTTGCCTCGCGATTCGTGGCTAGTTTTGATCCGTAGTTGGCTTCCGTACTTGGCCCGTGAAGTTTTATGACTAGCCTTCGGATCTGGTAGTTGGCTATTCTACTTGGCCCGATCCGTTTGATGACACAGGCAGGATCTAGTGTTCAGGTACACATATGGGTGTTGTTTTACGTCATGTACTGCCGGCAGTGAGGAAGGAGTTCCACTGGCATGATTGATATTGTGGGCGTGAGACCCATAGTTATGTGTGAGTGATGATTTTGAGGACATGCGTCCCTTACTTGACATAACTGTTTACTTATTGCGAAATGGTTTTATAAAATGATGAAATGTGATTTCATTACTGATTTTCACATACTTGGTACTGTTGCATCGACCTCTTCTGGGCTGCGTTCATGCCGCAGGTAGAGGTACACCAGTTGTTGATCCTCGCTCATAGGATCGCAGTTCAGCGTTTGGGAAGCTCCGTTTCTCCGGAGGCTTATCTTTGGTATGATTCCCTGAGATTGTAGGTTCTTGTACATTCAGGGGTATGGCGGGGCCCTGTCCCGTCATTGTTGTTATAAAACTCTTATAGGTCTGTAGTACTGTTGTGGGAAGGGTTTGTAAAGAATGTAACTGTTCAAGTTTTTAATTTATGTACAGAAAGGTGACTGTTTTGGTTAGCCTGTTTTCTTATGTTATATCTTGTTTCAGGTTTAAGTTTTATTTCCGCTGATTTTCTCTGATGTTGTATCACTAGGGTGCCCGGGGTAAGGCACCAGTCGCGGGCCCGAGGTCGGGTCGTGACAACTACGTACTTCAACTCTCTTAAAAATGACCCTTTTTTACATAAAAAGCCACAAGACACTAATACCCGTAGTATCAAGCATGTTTACTTTTCAACCCAAGTTGCTACACCTTCAGAAAATCATTTCAAGGCTTTTGAAAATCCAGTAAGTAAATCATTCTTTTATCTTCATAAGGTCGTCTATAACTAACTTCCCATAAAGCTATTATAACACCTTATGTTTTTAGAAACTAAGGCAATTACATTCCTTCTTAAAACCAAAAGAACTTAGTCTATTAAAGCCAAGTATCAATTACATTCGAATAAGGTTTCACAACTTTTAGAATAATTCAAGTCTCTTAACATTTAGAATCAAGTCTCTTAACATTTAGAATCAAGTCAAGGACACAAAAAATGAAACCAAATTCATTTAACACATGTACGTCTACCGTACTATATATTTCACAACAATCATGCTCAAGAGGATAGGAAGAGTTCACATACCTCCTCGGCTAATTCCACTTGCCAAGTCGAGTATGCCGCGCGTAGAGTATCAACCTATAATAATCATAACACGTCTATCAATTCCTAGTTTTCATCGTAGAGTATTTCTAAGCATAAGGTCTCTTATTCTACGGAAAATTGGGCAGCACTTCCCCTGTTTCTACGTACTTTTCCACCTTTTTCAAGGCCCAAAATCAATAACCAAATTCCTCTTTAAGGCGCAACAATTCAACAAGTAAAAAAGGAGATTACACGCCTAACTGGACGTGTAAAATTCAGCCATTTAATCTAACAACGCTGTCCATAATACTAGTCCATAGTCCAATGCAAAAACAGTCCATAGTCAAATGTAAAAACAGTCCATATTCCAATGTAAAACAGTCCATAGTCCAAGTCCTTTAGTTGGTGTTCTTGGCCAACTACTACAATCAAAACTGTCCAGTTTTCGGCTAGCATGCCAATACTTGTTTCATTACTTCTTTAATATTCCAACTTATATTCCAATCTTTACATAAGTTACATTAACTTGTCATTAACAAGATTCCTTCATGTCAACAAGTAATAGGTAATGTTTTAATCAACTTTAATGGATAGCATGTCAATTCTCGATTTTAACAACTTTAATGGCTAGTATGTCAATTTTCGGTTTTTAACATCTTACTAAGGTCCAACTCTTTTCAATCTTCCTTCCACATATCATATACTCAACATATGGAATTTTTCAACTTCACTAAAAGGACAAAAATTATTACCTCAATAAGCCCAAAATTTCCAAGATTATAAGTCGATCCTTAGGAATCTTAGCTCCTATTCTTTACGTTCCAATCCACTCCAAGCAACCCTTAGAAGTTCCTAACCAACTTCTCTTAACACTTCATCCAAGAATATGAAGATCACCTTAGGGTTTCACTTTGCGACTATCGGATTAACGTAGTATTTTCGGGTCCTTAGTATTTGCTTAACCTTAGAATACCTCTAAGAAAACTTGGGTTAAGTAGGGGGATTTATCAAGAACAATTGAACAAGTTTGTCTAAGGGGGGTTTGGCCGAGAGCTAACAATGGGAGGGAGCATATTTTTCTTGTCTTGGAATTTATTCTAAGTGTGGAATGAAGTCTTCACTACTTGGGTGTATATATAAGACAACCAAGGGCTAGAATCAAAGCAAGTGTGTGGTTAAGATTGGGGACAAGTGTGTGTGGATCCCACAAGCCACTTGTCCAATACAAGACTTGGGACACTTGGCTTGCCACTTGTCCCACAAGTTTCGGCCAACATGGCCCCATGGGGGTGACACGTGTCGCCCCCTATTGGCCCAAAATATTTCATCTCCCCACAATCTCAATAATTGGTCAAATATCGAAAACCTTGTGGGCCCCACAAAAATGTAAAATTTCTCGGGTGGGCCCCACATGACCAAAACTGTAAATAATATTCCATAATTCTTATAAATCCTAAAAGTCTCAATTACCAAAATTGAGAATTCAATTCCCAATAATAAACTTTTTTCCTTCACGTGGTTCGGAATATTTTCCGTAGAAAAAACAAATCTTTCTTCCTTTTCGAACTTAATGTTTGTCACGCCCCGACTTTTCCTAAGCCTTTACTTAGGGCGTGATGGAACCTGGACAATTATTTCCCACCAGGAGCAACATTTAATTCTCTTTATTTAGAAATTTAAACTTATATTCAAATACGGAGTTATTAATAAAAATAACAATAAAGAAATCTATTTATGACTTTATTGAAAACATAACGCGAGCCCATGCTCGTGCAAATATTGTTTCTACATAGACATACTGACAAAGATTATTCTAAGTTGGAAGGGAGACCATTCCACACGGGCATTTCCCGAGACATTGAACCGACATTACGAACTGACGAGTACGAGCGAGCGATGGACTTGGTATGACAAGAGGCTGTGGGACGATCGCTAGCCTTGGCGTGGAGCCTTTCCTCTATCACGCTTTCCTGAAACATGTTAAATAAAGAGTCAGCCCTACCATCTGGGGCTGAGTGAGAACCTTACCCTGCAATTCAAAGTAACACCACAATATTTCAAGTGCAATCACATTATAACGTAATAGGCATATTGCAAAAACATATCAGGTTACAACACTTTTAAATATGCAGCAACTCCTCATAGCAAATTCTCAGTTTAACTAACACTTCATTTTATCTCGTATTATACGTTAAGACATCCTCCTGCATTTTCATCTGTTTGTTACATTTATATATATTTGTGAACGCGTATTCACTTTTCATATTTATATATAGGTGAACATGTATTCATCTTTCATATTTGTTGCGGCGTGCAACCCGATCCATTATATTTACGTATTTGTGAACACGTATTCACTTTACGTTTTGTTGTGGCGTGCAACCCGATCCATTATGTTTACGTATTTGTGAACGCATATTCACTTTACGTTTTGTTGCGTTGTGCAACCCGATCCATTATGTTTACGTATTTGTGAACACGTATTCACTTTACATTTTGTTGCGGCGTGCAACCCGATCCATTATATTTACGTATTTGTGAACACGTATTCACTTTACGTTTTGTTGCGGCGTGCAACCCGATCCATTATGTTTATATTTATATATTTATGTGAACACGTATTCACTTTTCATATTTTTCAGAAGATCGAATAAATAATATTCTCTTTCCCAACATTTTGTCATTCATACTTGTAACGATTATAACTTTTTAACCATAACTCCAACTAAGGTGTTTCTCAAGCGGAAACTAAGGTAAGACGGGGATCTTTCACTGTACCAAATTTCATTTAAAACTACTTTGGGTAACTAACACAAATTTATCCTCAAAACAGCCACATAAAATTTGTTTCGGCATAATTTTTATTAAACAGAACCAAATCTTAGAATAGTCATAATTGCTAATCTATAAACCCGTTCAAGCCCCATAAAATCTCAAAACGACGAGAACAGAGATCTACACGTCTCCATGTGAACCATGGTTTCATATTCTATACCATTTGGTACAGTTTTACACTTTTATTCGCTGCCCTTCCTGGATCTCGATAGATCCGAGGCAGAAACTTTAAACAACGATAAATCTCAATCCGTAAGTCGGATAGACCTCCGTAAGGTCTCAAAATGTCCACAACAGAGAGATATAGAACTTTAATTTAACACCAATTTTCATAGTTCCCACGGATTAGTACAGTTTTACGTTTCAACGTCCTGTCCTTCTGGATTCCGATGAATCCGAGGCAGCGACTTCAAACTACAATAACTCTCAACTCGTAAGTCCGTTTTAACCTCTCTTTAGTTATATCTGTCCGTAACAGAGAGATTTACAACCATGTAATTTTTTATATAATTATAATAAGTAAAACTCAATAAAAACAGTCCGTAATTATGTCTTTACGAATTTCGGTCAAATCTAAGGCAGGAACTTTGAACTATGATAACTTTCAAACCGTATGTCCATTTTACCTCGTTTTGGTTCTATATGATCATAATAGAGAGGTGTACCATTCTTTTGAATTTCATCAATTTCTATCAATTATAACTCAGTGAAACCAGTTCGTAAAGTTCATGACGCAACTAGTTGTTTAAACAATTAAAAGCTCATTATTTATTTTCAACACTCAATTTTTATTCTAACATGTATTGAACATAAAATAAAGGATGTTACCAAGAATTTCTGAGTGAGAAAAATCACCTTGTACGTGTGAAATAATTGTTGTTCGGTTGCTATAAGAGACCCTTGCTCCCTAGTATTTCTTTTATTGTTGTTCTTTTTGCCCTCTCGTTTTTTTCCAGATTTTTCCTCTTCTTGTTCACTTGTTTTTTTCCTGATTTTCTAATCTTTATGCTATGTACTTTGTTTGTGTATAAGTACAATGTATAAGTAGAGATGATTGTATAACCTATGGAAGGGGGAAGGGTAAGAGTTTAGGGGAATTAAGAGGAGGGGGACGTGCAAAATGATGATTTTCAATGCCTTTACTACCTTTTACTTATTAACATCAGCACAATGAGCAAATGGAAAAATTTACTTTAGTCCTTTACTTCCAACTCTAGCATAACGTTTTGACCTTTATTTGTTTTATTTTGTTTATCTTTTTTTTTTATTTCTTTATTTATTTGCTTATATATATTTTTTTGAAACCAACCAGAAACTATATATTTTTTTTTTCCGGATTTTACATTCTCCCTTTCTTATGCAACATTCGTCCTCGAATGTGAATAAGGTCGTAACATAATCACATAGACACAATAATTATTATTGTTATTGTAACAATAATTTGGGACTTCACATTCTCCTTTTCTTAAGCAACATTCGTCCTCGAATGTGAATAAGGTCGTAACATAATCTCATAGACACCCAACAAATTTCGGGATTTTACAAATTTCGGGATTTTACATACATTCTTGTAACAATAATTTGGGATTTCATATTCTCCCTTCCTTAAGCAACATTCGTCCTCGAATGTGAATAAGGTTGTAACACATGTATATAGATACGCAAATAGCACATATATGAAGTACTATTTAACACATTTTTTTATTACCTTATCCAAAGAGAGATGGGTATTTGACTTTCATCACGTCTTCGGTTTCCCAGGTGGCTTCCTCTGTGGAGTGATTCCTCCATAGGACTTTCACGGAAACAATATCTTTATTCCTAAGGCGCTTAACCTTCCTATCAAGTATTTCCATCGGAACCTCTTCATATTGAAGCTCTTCATTAAGAACTATCTCCTGGGGAAGGATGACGTGACTTGGATCGTGCAAGTATTTTCGTAACATTAACACATGAAATACCGGATGCACTGCTTCCAGCTCTTGTGGAAGTGCTAATTCGTAATCCACATTTCCCACTCTTCGCAAGATCTCATATGACCCAATAAACCTTGGGCTCAATTTCCCTTTCTTACCAAAGCGCATCACTTCCTTCATTGGGGACACTTTTAAAAATACTTTCTCCCCCTCTTGAAATTCAAGATCTCTTTTCCGATGATCCGCATAGGACTTATGACGGTTATGAGCTGTTTTGATCCGCTCCCGAATCATCTGTACCTTATCATTTGTTTCCTGAACGACTTCAGGTCAGAGCGATTCGTCTACCTCGAACCATCCAAGTGGAGACCTACATTTTCGTTCATATAATGCTTCAAACATGGCCATTTGTATGCTAAAGTGAAAACTATTGTTGTAGGCGAACTCAATTAGACATAGATGGTCCAACCAGCTTCCCTGAAAATCTAACACACAAGATCGCAACATGTCCTCAAGTGTTTGAATTGTTCGCTCGACTTGCCCATCTGCATTTGCGGGTGGAAAGCCGTGCTTAACTTAACTTTTGTCCCGAGACCCTGCTGGAAACTTTTCCAAAAGTGTGAGGTGAACTGGGAACCCTATCTGAAATAATTTGTAAAGGAATCCCGTGTAGCCGCACAATCTCCTTCAAATAAATTTGTGCGTACTGTGGTGCGCGATACGTAGTCTTAACCGGTAAGAAATGGGCTGACTTTGTAAGCCAATCAACAATCACCCAAATAGAATCATACCTTTCTCGAGTTTTCGGTAGACCAGTTACAAAATCCATATGAATCGCCTCCCATTTCCACATGGGGACTCGATGTCTGAAGTAATCCGCGGGTTTTGATGTTCACTTTCACTGGCGACATATAAGACACCTCCCGACAAACTCCGTAGCGTCTTTCTTCATCCCGTCCCACCAGTAATTTGCCTTGAGGTCCTGATACATTTTTGTTGACCCTGGATGAATGGAATATCTTGTGTTGTGACCCTCATCTAAGATCTTCCTCCTTAGATCCTTTACCTTAGGAACACATAACCTACCCTTATACCGAAGGGTTCCGTCATTATCTCCCAATGTAAACTGTGAAGGTTTTCCCTGTTGGATCCTCTCCCGAAATCCAACAAACTCCGTATCCTCAAACTTTCTTTTATTTCTGAAGCTAAGGCAGACTGCGAGGTATCACGTACCACCACCCTACCTTCACCGATCTCAGTTAAACTAACCCCGAGGTTTCCCAATCTTTGTACCTCACGAACAATACCTCTCTTTTGTATTGCCAAATGGGCCAAGCTGCCCATTGATCTCCTACTGAGTGCGTCAGCCACCACGTTGGCTTTCCCAGGATGGTAAAGAATACTAAGGTCATAATCCTTAAGCAACTCTAACCATCTTCTTTGTCGGAGATTCAAATCCTTCTGCGTGGTTATGTACTGCAAACTCTTATGATCTGTAAATATGTCCACATGCACACCATACAAATAATGTCTCCATATTCGTAAGGCAAACACCACTGCAGCTAATTCCAAGTCATGAGTTGGGTAATTCTTCTCATGTATCTTCAACTGTCTAGATGCATACACAATAACCTTTCCAAACTGCATCAAGACACATCCTAACCCAAATCTAGAGGCATGATAGGCGTGAACCCTTCTTCCGATGGTAAGGTTAGGGTAGTGCGATGAGTCAACAATTCCTTTAGTTTCAAAACTTGTTTCACATGCTTCGACCATGGTACTTAACCGCTTTTGAGTCAACCGGGTCGAGGCGTGAGACTAGAAAAACCTTTTACGTATCTTCTATAATACCCAGCCAAACCCAAGAAATTTCTAACCTCTGTCGGAGTGGTCGATTTTGGCAAGTTCTTCACTGCTTCTATCTTCTGGGGGTCTACCATAATTCCATCCCGTGACACAACATGGCCCAAAAAGGCTACCTTTTCCAACCAAAATTCACACTTTGAAAATTTAGCATATAGTTTCTCCTGTTTCAAGACTTGAAGCACTACCCTCAGATGCTCTTCATGTTCTTCAACACTCTTACTATAAATTATGATATCATCTATGAACACGATCACGAACAAATCTAGGAATGGTTTGAAGATTCTGTTAATTAAATCCATAAAAGCCGCTGGGGCATTGGTTAACCCAAAAGACATGACCAAGAACTCATAATGGCCGTATCGGGTTCTAAAGGCTGTTTAGGATATATCATCTGAATTTATTTTTCGCTGATGATATCCCGAACGGAGATCAATCTTGGAAAATAGCTAGCTCCCTGAAGTTGGTCAAAAAGATCATCGATTCTTGGTAATGGGTATCGGTTCTTGATCGTGACCTTATTGAGCTGCCGATAATCGATGCACATTCGGGCGATCCGTCTTTCTTTTCACAAAGCAGGTGCATCCCAAGGGGAAACACTAGGCCTTATAAAGCCTTTATCCAAAAGATCCTTCAATTGTTCTTTTAACTCCCTCAATTCAGCTGGGGCCATTCGATATGGAGGAATAGAAATGGGTCTTGTACCCGAAATTAACTCTATAGCAAACTCCACTTCTCTATCCGGAGGAAGGCCTGAAAGATCTTCAGGAAAAACCTCCGGAAAATTTCGAACAATCGGAACACCATTCACTGCTAGGGATTCTTTTTGGGTATCCACTATATTAGCCAGATATGCGTACTCCACTCTGTGACTTCTCAATAACTTTTAAGCCCCAAGGTAGGAAATAAACTGACCTGAGGATATTTCAATCCTACCCCTTATAACAACTTCTGGTTCTCCGGAAAAAGTTAATCTCACTATCTTTCGCCGACAATCTAACATGGCATAACATGCCGACAACCAATCCATACCCAAAATGACGTCGAAGTCTACCATATCAAGTAGTACCAGGTTCACCATTGTTCCCCTGCCATTCACTTCTAATGGGAAATTATTTACCACCCGAGAGGCCCAAATTGAGGCCCCTACTGGTGTCATAACCTCAAAAGGTTCACTTAAATAAGAAGGTTCTACGTATAAATTCTTAGCAAAACCCATTGGCACATATGAAAATGTAGATCCGGGATCATATAATACAAATGCAGGAATACTCGAGACCAGCAAAATACCTGTGACCACCGCACTAGATGCTTCTGCCTCATTCCTCTGGGGCAAAGCGTAGAGCCGATTAGAATTGTTGGATTGTTGACCTCTCTGACTCTGGCGGGATTGGTTTCCCTGATTTCCTTTGTAGGCAGCTGTGGTTGCTTCTGACCTCCCCTGAATAGATTGAGTTTGGGTCCTCTTTTTGCAATCCCTGACACAGTGGCCTGACTCTCCACAATTATAACATGCCTTCGTTAAGAGCCGACATTCTCCTGTGTGTTTCCTTTGACAAATCTTACAAATCGGTTTGTCACCTCATGTGTTAGGGTTGGTGGCCTTGTCCTTGCTACCTTGGTAATTAAACCAACTGTGCCCCTTAGGCTTGAAATAAGACTGACCCACAAATTGGTTCGGTCCTGAAGATCCCTTACTAAACTCCTGCTTCTGATTTTGACTCTGATTAAATGATCCTGACGTCCGAAATCTCTTCTGCGAATATTCTCTTTTTGCTTTAGCGAAACCTTCTACCCTCAAAGACATATCGACAATCTGAAGATAAGTTCGATCGTTGGATAACGCCACCACCTTCTCTGCTATGTTCGGGTTTAAACCCTCTACAAATCGCTTTACTCTATCCATTTCTGTAGGGACGACATGTGTGTTGTATGCCGATAACCTCACGAACTGTGTATCATATTCTTGTACATTGCGGTCACCTTGCTTCAACTGTTCAAACTCCCGTCTGAGCGCATCCTTGCGCGTATTAGGCATAAATTTCTCAATGAATGCCGCTCTGAACCCTCTCCAAGTCATTGGTGGTGACATCGGGGGACGATTATTCCTAAAATTCCTCTACCACACCCCTGCATCATCCACTAGTTGTGCGCTTACCAAGTTGACGCCCTGCGTTTCCACGTATCCCAATGTGAACATTAAGTCTTCAACTTCATCGAGAAATACTATCGGGTCGGCCTTGGGGTCCTTCCCTGAGTAAAGTGGTTCTCTTCTCCTCATAAAATTTGCCCATAGCCTATCAGGTACTGCTTGAGCTTCTACACTCTCGGTCCGTGGTGCAGTCGCAATCGGTCCCTGGGCCGTCCAGTTACAGTTCGGGCTGTGACAGAGACACTAGGTGCGGACGGAACCATGTGTGGAACTGCAGCTGTCATTAACTCTATGAGTCTATCTATTTTTTGTCCCACCGTTTCTTGGGCCATTTGACTCTCGTTCTCTCCAATATTTTCTCCGACATTTTCTCCGCTCCTTGGACACCTTACGTCAGCGGAGGTACATGAGCTTCGTGATGAACCTCCTCTTGAGCCCCCGGGATTTGTGAATTCACCATTTTTTGTGAAGACAAACACACTCATATTTTAGAAGACGGAATGTCTACTCTAGCTCTTAAAATTTTCTTATAGTTCGTAAGCATGCAACACCACAAGAAAACGCAGATTAACTAAACAATAATGACAACTCATAACTTGCATTAATAATGCTTCATTCCTCATATTTGAAAATATTTCATGACATTACAATACATCAGAGCATGTCATTCTATGCCATTCCCTATAGCTCTCTTACTCGAACATGCACATACTACAACACGTTCTAAAGGGCTTAACCGCATAATTCGCTTATTCTGCTGATTGACATTCAACTCCCTGTGAACCTTCTTCCTTGCTTCCATTTTCATTTCGCTAATTCTTTCCCTTACTACTATTACCTGAAATAGAAATTTGGTCAAGGAACCTTCTGTAACATCTCCTCTTAGCATTTTTGCCCCCCTGAATGAGGATCGGAATTTTTCCGGGACAGAGTTGAATATTATCTGTAATATGACTCCAATCGGAAAGTTGAAGAAGGTCGGGTCGTAGGAACGCCTCTTCTGTCTACTCCTAAGCAAATACGCACAAAGTACGATTGTGTCGCACATATACTCGTTAAAATCATCTCCCGAGTTCATCTTACGACGCATGAATTCCTTTTGAGCTTGCATTTTCTTTGCCTGTTCCTCGAGTACTTCCCTCTTTGTTGGAACTCGCCTTATAATCACCACCTACACAACAATTATTGGTCAGTATAACGTTGTACAATCTTCTTCCTAACCCGCGTGAAAGAGGTAGTACAAGAATCAAGTCTTGAAAAAGACTCAAGATAGGCACGAGAGGAGTATGAAAGAAGGGAAACTTTAGAATTATTCCGTTTACTTATTACTAAGGTGGCGCGCACACCGTCGCAATAAGTAACCGTTCAAACACCCAACTCGAAGAAACTTCCTAGAATCTCTAACTGGTTTTAGCTTTGATACCAACTTGTCACGCCCCGACTTTTCCTAAGCCTTTACTTAGGGCGTGATGGCACCTGGACAATTATTTCCCACCAGGAGCACCATTTAATTCTCTTTATTTAGAAATTTAAACTTATATTCAAATACGGAGTTATTAATAAAAATAACAATAAAGAAATCTGTTTATGACTTTATTAAAAACATAACGCGAGCCCATGCTCGTGCAAATATTATTTCTACATAGACATACTGACAAATATTATTCTAAGTTGGAAGGGAGACCATTCCACACGGGCATTTCCCGAGACATTGGGCGACATTCGAACTCGGCAGTACCAAGCCCGAAGCAATGGACTTGGTATGACAAGAGGCTGCGGGACGATCGCTAGCCTTGGCGTGGAGCCTTTCCTCTATCACGCTTTCCTGAAACATGTTAAATAAAGAGTCAGCCCTACCATCTGGGGCTGAGTGAGAACCTTACCCTACAATTCAAAGTAACACCACAATATTCCAAGTGCAATCACATTATAACGTAATAGGAATATTGCAAAAACATATCAGGTTACAATACTTTTAAATATGCAGCAACTCCTCATAGGAAATTCTCAGTTTAACTAACACTTCATTTTATCTCGTATTATACGTTAAGACATCCTCCTGCATTTCCATATGTTTGTTACCTTTATATATTTGTGAACGCGTATTCACTTTTCATATTTATATATAGGTGAACATGTATTCATCTTTCATATTTGTTGCGGCGTGCAACCCGATCCATTATATTTACGTATTTGTGAACACGTATTCACTTTACGTTTTGTTGCGGTGTGCAACCCGATCCATTATGTTTACGTATTTGTGAACGCATATTCACTTTACGTTTTGTTACGACGTGCAACCCGATCCATTATGTTTACGTATTTGTGAACACGTATTCACTTTACGTTTTGTTGCGGCGTGCAACCCGATCCATTATATTTACGTATTTGTGAACACGTATTCACTTTACGTTTTGTTGTGACGTGCAACCCGATCCATTATGTTTATATTTATATATTTATGTGAACACGCATTCACTTTTCATATTTTTCAGAAGATCGAATAAATAATATTCTCTTTCCCAACATTCTGTCATTCATACTTGTAACGATTATAATTTTTTAACCATAACTCTAACTAAGGTGTTTTTCAAGCGGAAACTAAGGTAAGACGGGGATCTTTCACTGTACCAAATTTCATTTAAAACTACTTTGGGTAACTAAGACAAATTTATCCTCAAAACAGCCACATAAAATTTGTTTCGGCATAATTTTTATTAAACATAACCAAATCTTAAAATAGTCATAACTCCTAATCTGTAAACCCGTTCAAGCCCCATAAAATTTCAAAACGACGAGAACAAAGATCTAAACGTCTCCATTTGAACCATGCTTTCATATTCTGTACCATTTGGTACAGTTTTACACTTTTATTCGCTGCCCTTCCTGGATCTCGATAGATCCGAGGCAGAAACTTTAAACAGCGATAAATCTCAATCCGTAAGTCGGATAGACCTCCGTAAGGGCTCAAAATGTCCACAACAGAGAGATATAGAACTTTTATTTAACATCAATTTTCATATTTCCCACGGATTAGTACAGTTTTACGTTTCAACGTCCTGCCCTTCTGGATTCCGATGAATCCGAGGCAGCAACTTCAAACTACAATAACTCTCAACTCGTAAGTCCGTTTTAACCTCTCTTTAGCTATATCTGTCCGTAACAGAGAGATTTACAACCATGTAAATTTTTATATAATTATAATAAGTAAAACTCAATAAAAACAGTCCGTAATTATGCCTTTATGAATTTCGGCCAAATCTAAGGCAGAAACTTTGAACTATGATAACTTTCAAACCGTATGTCCATTTTATCTCATTTTTAGTTCTATATGATCATAATAGAGAGGTGTACCATTATTACGAATTTCATTAAATTCTAACAATTATAACTCAGTGAAATCAGTTCGTAAAGTTCATGACGCAACTAGTTGTTTAAACAATCAAAAGCTCATTATTTATTTTCAACACTCAATTTTTATTTTAACATGTATTGAACTTAAAATAAAGGATGTTACCAAGAATTTTGAGTGAGAAAACTCACCTTGTACGTGTGAAATGATTGTTGTTCGATTGCTACAAGGGACCCTTGCTCCCTAGTATTTCTTTTATTGTTGTTCTTCTTGCCTTCTCGTTTTTTTCCAGATTTTTCCTCTTCTTGTTCACTTGTTTTTTTCCTAATTTTCTAATCTTTATGCTATGTACTTTGTTTGTGTATAAGTACAATGTATAAGTAGAGATGGTTGTATAACCTATGGAAGGGGGAAGGGTAAGAGTTTAGGGGAATTAAGAGGAGGGGGACGTGCAAGATGATGATTTTCAATGCCTTTACTACCTTTTACTTATTAACATCAGCACAATGAGCAAATGGAAGAATTTACTTTAGTCATTTACTTCCAACTCTAGCATAACGTTTTGCCATTTATTTGTTTTATTTTGTTTATCTTTTTTTATTTATTTATTTGCTTATATATATTTTTGAAACCAACCAGAAACTATATTTTTTTTTCCCGGATTTTACATTCTCCCTTTCTTAAGCAACATTCGTCCTCGAATGTGAATAAAGTCGTAACATAATCACATAGACACAATAATTATTATTGTTATTGTAACAATAATTTGGGACTTCACATTCTCCTTTTCTTAAGCAACATTCGTCCTCGAATGTGAATAAGGTCGTAACATAATCTCATAGACACCCAACAAATTTCGGGATTTTACAAATTTCGGGATTTTACATACATTCTTGTAACAATAATTTGGGATTTCACAATGTTGTATTCTCGTATGTACGTCCTCACATACATACCCTGAAACTACGGGGTGTAACAGTTGACATCTTCGAATCCTTTAAATATCAACGGTCCTTAGTTAATAAAATCCCTGACCCCTCAAGGGCCTGTCTCTATCTGACGCTCTAGGATGCAGTCGTTCCTGAGAGGCAACCAATTTATTCAATATATGCACCGGTCTCCTTACATCCTAATCAGACAGAACCGGTGGTAGGACTGCTGGTACATGATCTTTCCTTAACTCCTCTAGTGTTACTGGATTCATCGATATTTAGGCAAACAACTTACTTATATCCTCTAATGGATCTGTCCCAATAGAAAGCATACTACTCGTAATTACACCCGATCCAACTTCAATCTCCCTGCTAATCATAATCCTACTGAAAGAAAGCATTGCTATAATTGCAAACACAATAAGGTCTATAAGGCGAATCCTTACAAACTCCTGTGTTCCGGTGTGTAGTACCTCATTTATTTTACTTCTTCCAAAAACAAATGTTTCGCTTCCCAGGCTTTGCATTATTTCTTTCGTATATGCGTGAGACAACTTCATATAATCTCGATTTTTTTAACATACTACTGCCCTTTTGGCGTATCAACCGTTTTGATAGAAATCGCTTATTTACTAGCTACGAGTATAAACTAACCGAAGTCTTTTTGGTAATCGGTGTTACCGAAACTATAACAAGAACGAATTAAACTCGAACTCTTAAAACTCAGCTTTACTGCACAATTTACGAGATAAAAGAATAGAAATCATCCCTAAATGTTAGATAGCCTCCTGTTTATAAGTATGGTGCACAACATATCAATAAACAAGACTCTACTAGACACGACTTATAGACTCCCTAGGACAGACATGCTCTGATACCAAGTTTGTCACGACTCAAATCGGAGGGCCACGACGGTCTCCCGGATCTCACTCGCCGGGTACCCAAAACACACCATCACCGTATAATCACAATAAGCACGGACTAAGCCAAAAAGGATTATGAAAGCTCTTGACCAGAAAACTGAGTTATACATATATACATGACCACGCCAAGACCGATAAGGCCATACAAAACCAATATCCACAGGTCACCTATCTACAAGCCTCTAAAAAGTATACGATATCAAAATATCATACCAAGACTAGACTACAACTCTGGAACAATAGAGTGCTCCGACATCTGCTGAACCAGCAACCTACCAGCGTGAACCATCACTCTTTTTAACTGAACCTGCGGGCATGAAACGCAGCGTCCCCAACAAAAGGGACGTTAGTACGACTGATGTACTGAGTATGTTAGGCATAATGAATAACATAACAGAGATGTATCATAATCTAAAACAGGAACAACTGACCAACAGTAATTGCCTCTGAGGACCCTAATGAATATGTCTAAATGTTATGCATAATGCAGTATGCACATACCTCGA
Organism: Przewalskia tangutica; assembly: GCA_029844215.1. Classification (NCBI taxonomy): domain Eukaryota; kingdom Viridiplantae; phylum Streptophyta; class Magnoliopsida; order Solanales; family Solanaceae; genus Przewalskia; species Przewalskia tangutica. Next base: position 33,416,381 of record CM056732.1, read on the forward strand.
CCTCATCGGAAAATCTTTCTTACCATAACAACCTCTGGGGGCATTATTTCATTATCGGCCTTTGTGGGCATAATATTTCTAAATGTCATGCATGATGCAAATGCGGTATACATATATATATATATTGGCCACACAAGGGCTCTTCTTGTCCATAACCGCCTCTGTGAGCATCATGTTATATCGCCACACAAGGGCATCATATTGGTCTCTTCGGGCTCTTTTGTGATAGTCTATATCAGCTGCAGGTGGTGTGCGTATATAACACCTTTTTTCCTTTCCTCATTTCCCCTACATATATACAATATTTACCATATAGTAGTGTGTGTTGCATAAGTGGTCCAGGGTAATATATGAATGCAACGCAAATGAAAATGCATGAATGGTAACACCATATTCCAACCTCAACGGGTGACATATTACCCTTGTACCTTTGACAACATTGTGAATATAATCACCATCTTTTCATATGCCTCATTAAGGACTTAGAAACTATTTAGACATGCTTTTCGCATAGGATCAACAACATGATTATTCTTAACTTCTAGGAGTAGAATAAATTATGGAACTATATCACGACTATATTTCATAACATGAAACATGCCAAAAGAAAGAAATAATGTGTCTTAACATACCTTGAACCAAATCTTTTTAATATATGCTCGCTGTAATCGTTGCTTTGCAATACTGTTGCCTTAAGTTGTTCCCTTAAAAAATTGTCAATAATGAGTAGAACGTTACTAAATGAGATTTTAATGACTAAACCATTCTTTGGATTCCAGGAAATGAATTCTCAAGTGAAGATTTATTTTCCTAAGGCAATGGATTCTTAACTGAGCATTAATGAGCCTCTTCGTACGTTTCCTTTTCCAATTCCCTATATGAAATGTACTGCTTGCAATTAATGAATAAAAAATTCCACTGCTTTTGGTCTACATCCTAAAGGTGCCACCTAAACCTTTGTGCATGCATAATACTTGACTTGTTGTCTTTTATTATGCTGCACGTGGACTTTCCACTATTCACTTATTCCTTTCTCCAATTAATTAATTAATTATAGACATAATTAATTTTTGATTTCAGTTTATTTAAATCTCAATGACTTATAAAATATTCGTATACGCAATGTCATAATTCTTTTAATATGAGACTAGTTCATAACTTCTTTATGCATATTTCAAATTCATTCTCGATCCCCGTCGTCACACTTATTGTGTCCAAAATTATTTCGAGATCACATCCTTTTATACACTAATTTTCTTATTAGCATATGTAAATATAACAAAAAATTTCTAACGCTCGGATTTATTTTCTTCGTTTAGGTGCTCCAATTATTGCCTAAAATTATAAGACGTTACAAAATGAGTAGACACTGCATTAAGAATGGCTTTAATGAGGGTCAGATGGCCTATCATTGACAAAGAAGTGGTCTTTTAACCAGCTAACCTAGTCTTAAAGTTAGTCAAAAGGAGTTGTAAGTCACTATTCTTTGATTTTGCCTGAAAAATAGGAAATGCTAGGTATCATCCAAAATGGGTGCACTCTTTAATTTGGAAGGAAGAGAGGATGGAATTTTTATCTTATTGAGTGCAAAATCGGAAAAAGTATATTCTGGATTTTTGATAGTTAATTTGTTGTCCAGAATAACTAGTGAAGTGATTAATGTGATCAATGATTGTGTGGCAACTATGGGGAGTGATTCTGAATGCCAAAAAAATATCATCCCCAAAGAATAAATGAGAGATCGGTGGTGTCTAGGACTAATTAAAATGGCATGCCATCTTGTCCACAACTATGTTAATGCTTCTTGATAAAATTGCCATGCACAATATGAATAGATAGGGTTACAGTAGATTTCCTTGGCTAATACCTCTTATTGATTCAAAATAAGGAGTGCGTGAGCCATTAATAAGAATAGAAATACGAGAAGTAGTTACACGTGACATTATTAGACATATAAACTTAGGGGAAATTGGAAATAGTAGAGCGTATGATGAATAAATCGCCATTCAAGCTTATCAAAAACTTTTTCTAGGCCTATTATTAAAAGCATGTTAGAGCATTTTGTTAAAATACCGGATCAATTCTGTTTGCTATTGCATTGACGCAGCCATGAGAGCAGAAATGGAAAGAGAGAGGGAGAAGAATGCAGAGAGAGAGAATCGAGAGATTTGGGAGCCAAATAGCTCTCCTGTCTATTTTCTATTATGAAGGAGTGGTCTACTAATACAATGTTGTGGTGTATTTATATTAAGTGATTAGACTCACTAAAATATCTACTAATCAGTAAAATATCCTAAATCAATAAAATATCCTAACTAACCAATAACTGATTTATGTTATATTAATTCTAATCACCTACACAAACACCTCATGGTACTGTGGTACTTCCTAATATCTCAACACCCTCCTCAAGCTAGGCACTGAAAACAAAGGTTTCAGTCCTAGCTTGAAAACAATACTCGATGACCACACCAAGATTCCCTGCTCAGATCCCAAAGCCCACACCATGTTCCATCTATCGCTCAGCATCCCAGCCACACGAAACCTCGGCAATGGTTCATGCTCACCGCGTTAATTTCAGAAGAACACTTTATCAAGAAGCACTAAGAATATATGCAAGACTTGATTTCAAGATCCCAACAGTAATGAGGCTTCTCATTTACCAGCTGGGCAAGTCGAGCCTGAGTCAGCTCCTTGTCCTCTATTGTTGGCTACACTTGAAAGTGCACAACAACACCAACATCAGTTTTACCAACAGCAGCTGTAGCAAAACACTGCAAGCAGCAAAACAATCCTTTCTCAGCGGCAGCAGCAGCTATACTAAAGGTAGCAACAACAGAACCAGCAACAACATTATGTGGAGCAGCAAGCTCAACTGTAGACACACCAGTAGCAGCTGTAACAACATCAGCAGTCCCAACAATGCTCCATATATCACTGCATATTAATTCCAGCAGGTTTTAACAATAACAACAGCTACACCAATATCAACAGTAACAACACCTGAAGAATATCACTGCAGTAGTTGCCTGCAGCAGTATGCCCAGATATGTCACATAACAATAGCAGCAGCAACACAACTGCTCCTGCATTTCAGACTTGTTTGATGCATTTCTCAAAGAAAGTGCTCGTACAACAGGAGCAACATTTGATCACTTCTCCTTAACTAAGCAACAATGGTGTTTCTTTTTCTACATTTTCACAGTAAAACAGCAAGTACAAAAGTCCCTCGCCGCAATTTTAGTCCAACTACAGTAATCACCCTGCACACCTCTTCAGTCAATCTTCACTGATGCGAAAGATAATGCACAAAGTAAAATGATGAAGAAAGCCAACAATGCCAGTTGAAAGCATATGGAATGCTTTCCACCAGCAACAACTGCAGCACTAACATTGTCAAGCAACAAAAAATAAATGGTGCAGTAGCATAAGCAATAGCAGAAACAACAGTTAGTAGAGACCAATAACACCAACAAAATCAACATTGTCCAACATTTAACAGCAGGAGATTCAACTCCCACAATAATAATGAAGAACCCCTCGTTCTCTAGTCTCATTCGGACTAGAGAATCCCTCGATTCTCATCACGCAAGCTATCATAATAAGCTCGGATATTGTTACACCCCGTAATTCAGGTCATGCTTATGAGAACGTACGAAAGGAATTAAGATTTAAATTTTAGAAAGATAGGTTGACAGAATGTTTCGGACGGGTTTTAGTCAACTTTGGGGCGGTTTATGCCCAGTTACCTTAGGAGTTCCTAGGTGTTTCAAAGGCCTAGTATGTAGTTCGTTGAGTCTAGTTCCCAACGCAACAAACCGTTCGTCGATAGGACATCGGAGTAGGGAGTTATGGAAGTTACAAGTTCAGAGCGCAGTCGAGCAGAAAAGTATTTTCGGTCAGGGGCCACAGCGCCGCGGCGCCGGATGCAGGGCCGCGGCGCCGGATATACTGAAAATTCTCTGAAGTTGCAGCGCCGCGGCGCCGGAATGCAGGGCCGCGGCGCCGGAAGTACTGAAGTTCTCGGAGGTTTCAGCGCCGCGGCGCCGAGGCGGGTTTCTGCGAAATCTGGGGGGAAAATCAGAAGATATTTCTTTTTAAAAGGCCATGGGAGGGTGACAAGTGTCCCTCCCATCTGATTTTGTGGAAGTGCTATTTATTGACCAAGTCTTGAAGACTTGGTCATTCTTCAAAACCCCCTTCTCTCTAAAAATTTCCTCTTCCTTCTCTCTAAAAATTCCTCTCCCTTCTCTCTAAAAATTCAAAGAGAAACCAAGGCCTAGAGAAATTTCGGAAAGGTGGCAAGAAGGAAACATGTTGACAAGCTTGTAGGAGGTTTGTGGAGGTGATTGAGGAAAGAAGGCAAGTGAAATTTGTTGGACTAATTTGGGTAAACTCTAAGGTAACAATCCATTCTCCTTTTTAAGTAAATTGTGTTGCATGTGAGAAAGAAAGAACTTGTAGTTGTCAATATTGCTTTTAGGTATATTGCATGTAGGAATAATGATTTGGATTTGAAAGGATGGGATAAGAATGATATGTGAGCATGTTATAGCCAAGATACTGTCTTAAACTTATTGGATTATTTAATTTGTATTGTGGGGCAGAATTTTACACGTCCAAGTTAGGCGTGTAATCCCCTTGTATTGCTGAATTGTTGGGCCTTAAATGTGGCGTTTAGTAGTTGAATTCGAGCCTTGAAAAGGTGGAAAAGTATATAGAAACAAAGGAAGTGTTGTCCAATTTTCCGTGGAATAAGAGACTTTTCTATTAGAATGTTCTACGTTGAAGCGAGAAGCTAATGGACGTATTATGGTCATTATAGGTTGACATACTACGTGCGGTATATTGGACTTGCGAGTGGATTGACCCGAAGAGGTATGTGGAACTTTTCTATCTCTTGAGCATGAATAGTTGTACTTATATAGTACGGTAGACGTACGATACTTTGATATCCTTTACTTGCTTAAGAATGGCCAAGTTGGGCGAGTTAGGGGATTAACCCACTTCTTTAAAAAGTATTAAGGATGTCTTAAGTCTTCAAAGTTAAGGGACTTGAAGTGTTTTAAGTATATGATACTTGTTTCGTTTTAAAAGTATAAGTCCCTTGGATATAGGAAAATGTAATTGACTAAGGTATAAGGGTAATATAACGACTTTATGGGAAGTTGGTTATATTGGCTTTATGGAAAGTTAAAAGGAGATATTTACTCTAAGTAAGATAAGTAAGGACAAATGACTTGATTTATGAAAGGCAAATTGATTTTAAGGCATCAATTGCCTAAAATTTTAAAAGAAAAGGAGTCACTTGATTTAGAAGCCAAATTATATTTCTAAAAGGTATTGCGACTTGTCTTGAAAAGTAGTTGTGACTTGATGCTATGGTTATTAGTATCTTGGAAGTTTTATATAAAAAGGAGTTATTTTTAAAAGAGTAGAAGTATGTAGTACTTTGGGTTAAATTCCCGGATCCTTTTATTAAGACATGTTAGTGCCTTAAGTAAACTAAAATGAGAGTGTATATGAACAAGACTAATAAGAAGTTAGGGGATTTCTTAACTTGCTTATATATTGTATGATAAGCCGGTAGTGCTCATGTTATGTATGATAGCCGGTTTGTGCTAGTGGTATATTATTCATTACGGGGTCATTCCCCGGGTTTGTGACATTTGCATATTCCGTGGATTTGCTATCCATGATGCGATGAATACCTCATGCGGGTCCATAAGGGCTTATGCGGGTGAAATAGTCTCATGCGGGGCGGACCAGTCCTATGCGAGGAATATCTCATGCGGGTCTACACGACCTATGCGGGCGGATATAGTCTATGCGAGGAATACCTCATGCGGGTCCACACGACCTATGCGGGTGAAATAGTCCCAGGAGTAGGATTGCTTAATGATATTACGGGCGGGTGGCCCTACTTTGATCACGAGCCTCCTATTTTTATCTCAGAAAGAATACTCTTGTTTACTCGGTGTTAGTAAGGCACAATTATCAGAATTGATTATCATCCATGTCTCCACTTTATTTAGGCTTATGATAATTACAGTATTTTCCGCTTACATACTTGGTACATATGTAATCACCCCTTCCTGGGCTGCGTTCATGCCGCAGGTAGGGGTAAGCAGGTGGTGGATCCTCATTCTTAGGATCACTGATCAGGTGTCAGAAGCTCCATTTCTCCGGAGGGTTGTCTTTTGGTACAGTTTTCCATGATGTTGTAGATATTATGTACATTCAGGGGTATGGCGGGGCCCTGTCCCGCCACAGTTGTTATTCCTAGAGGTCTGTAGTCACAGTTATGGTTTGGGCTGTAAGAACAAAGTTGTACTGTTTTACTTTTGGTTATGTATATTTTATGGAAGGCAGCCTTATCCGCTAGCCTGTGATGTTTATTGTCTAAACATGTTTATGTGTTGTGTATGTTCCGCTGCTATTCTCTGATGTATACTGGAGGGTGCCTGTGTAGGCACCGCCGCGCCCTGGTCGTCGTGACAAAAGTCGATCGAGCAATTAGTCATCGGAGAGTGTCTACGACCGTGTCTAGAGTCTTGATTATCGGTGTCGTGCACCACATCTATAATCGTGAGGCTACAGGATATTTAGGATTGGTTTCATTCTTTCACTCTAAGATCGCGGTAGAGCCGTGTTATAGGTTGAACTCCTCCGACATATTTTTATGTATCGCTATGCCTCCACGCAGTGCAACCACGGCCCGTATGGCAAGGCAAAAGAGGAGCCGCAAGTAGGACGCAGAGGGTTACGAGGCCACAGGCCCAGTCTTTTCCTGAGGTGATGCTTCGGACGGCGAGTTCCACGACGCCGGCGGCTACAGAGTTCGAGCGAGAGCGGCCATCGAGACCGCGTACTGAGCCTCAGCCCACGCCGGGCCGAGTATAGAGATTACGGGGAGCAGATCCGGTTATTGACCAAAGATAGTAGCAGGCAGCGCCGGAGCGAATGCGGACCCTAGAGCCGATAGGCCGGATTCGGGATTTCCTGGGTTGTCATCCACCCGAGTTCTATGGTTCGAGATCCGAGGACGATCCTCAGGAGTTTATTCGGCAGTTACAACGGACTATGCAGGTGCTTAGGGCCTCGGAGGCAGAGTCAGTCATGCTAGCCTCTTACCGGTTACGCGATATTGCGTTGAACTGGTTTGAGTCATGGGAGCTGTCTAGAGGTGAGGGTGCTCTTCCAGCTGTTTGGGAGGAGTTCACAGAGGCCTTCCTAAATCACTTTTTGCCTCCTGAGATGAGTAGAGACCGCGTGGATAGATTCTTGACCTTGAGGCAGAATGGGAGGACTATCAGAGAGTACAGCCTGGAGTTTGACTCATTGGCCAGGTATGCGCACACCATTGTACCTGACATGGCAGACAGAGTTCATCGCTATGTGATGGGGCTAGACCGTCATATGATTACTGCATACTTAGGGGTGGCCCTTCAGCCAGGTATGGATATTTCCAGGATGCAGGCGTATGCGCAGGGGATAGAGGATAGAGAGAGAGGATCACTGACTCAAAGCCACCAAGAGGCCGTGACGCCAGGTCTCGTGGCGCTGAGGCGGACAACCTCAGCAGCAGACTAGATCCACATTTCAGCCGGCACAGAGTGCCCCTTCCCGGTTTTCTGGCAGGAGGGTTGATCAGTCGGGGCTTCAGGGAGGCAGAGACCGTCATCGATCGAGACCACCCACATCTCGGTGTGTTCGATGCGGTAGGTCCCACCCGGGCGAGTGTCGTATGGCTTCGGGAGCTTGTTACTCTTGTGGCCAGCAGGGCCATTTGAAGAGAGATTGTCCGACCAGAGGCGGCGGGAGTGTTATGGTTCAGCCGATGGTCGGGCTTTGGATCTTCGCCTTCGGTTATGCGCCCGAGGCGTGGTGTTCACGACCAAAGCAGCCGCGAGGGTCGTGGTGGGGTCCCAGCCCGTCCTCGAACCGCATTTATGCTATGTCCCACCGTGACTGGGAGGAATCACCAGATGTCGTCACAGGTACATTATTGGTTTCATGTTGTGATGTATATGCTTTGATAGATCTAGGTTCTACCTTGTCCTATATATCTCCTCATATTGCTGGTAGAATAGGGATAGAGCCCGAGTCCATAAAACCTTTTGAGGTGGCTACGCCAGTAGGTGATTCGGTGGTAGCTGAGCGGGTATATAAGGCTTGCCCAGTGACTATATACAGTCGTCAGACCCTAACCGACTTGATAGAGTTGGATATGCCGGACTTTGATGTGATTATGGGTATGGATTGGCTAGCGTCTTGCTATGCCAATGTGGACTGTAGAGAGATTGGTACGGTTCCAGCTCTGGAGCCGTTATCGAGTGGAAGGAATATCGCGTCGCCGGTGGTAGGTTTATTTCTTACCTCAAGGCTAGAAAGATGGTGCGAAGGGTATATCTACCATATGGTTCGTATTCGACATCGAGGTCGAGATACCGCACCTTCACCGCCCGGTTGTTAGAGAGTTTCCAGACGTATTCCCAGACGATCTCCCGGGTATCCCTCCTGAGAGGGAGATTGAGTTTTGCATTGATATATCGCCGACACTCGACCTATATCTATTCCACCATACAGATGTCACCGCCGAGTTGAGGAGTTGAAAGACCACCAAGGATTTGTCGGAAAAGGCTTTATCGCCTAGTGTTTCTCCCCGGGAGCGCCGCTTTATTTGTAAAGAAGGATGGGATCTTCGTAGATGTATTGATTACATGCAATGAATAAGGTAACTATCAAGAATGGATACCCTCCCGTGATTGATGATTTGTTTGACCACCAGTGGTGCGAGGTGTTATTCCAAGATAGACCTGCGGTCTGGTTATCATCAGGTGCGAGTTAGAGAGGTAGATATCCCAAAGACTGCATTCAGGACCGATCTTGATGGAACCATGAAGTTCGGGATGATGTTCTGGGTTGACCAAATACCACAGATTCATGGATTTGATGAACGTGTTCAAGCCATTCTTGGATATGTTCGTTATAGTATTCATTGATGATATCCTGGTTTATTCGCGCACGAGCAGCAGACTATGCAGATTATTCGGCGACGCAGATCGAGTCCTCCGACCGGCAACAGTATGCCAAGTTCTCAAATGCGAGTTTTGGTTGGCTTCAGTGGCTTTCTTAGGGCATGTTATCGGGCCGATGGTATTCAAAGTTGATACAAAGAAAGATCGAGGCAATAAGACTTGGCCTGCACCCACTACACCAACGGAGGTACGCAGCTTGGGCCTCATGTTATTATCTGAGATTTGTGGAGAAGTTCGCTTTATTTCAAAGACCTTTGACTAGTCGACCCGTAGCGTATGTTCCGTGGACTGATGCTTGTGAGAGAGCTTCCAGCCATTAAAGAAGAAATTGACGCATCGCCTCAGCTTCTACTCTTCCGCAGGGTTTAGACGGATATGTGGTTTATTGTGATGCCGTCGTGTTGGGAGTGCGTCGACGCAAAGACGCAGAAAGTTATAGCTACGATCTCGACAGCGCAGGAAGCATGAGAAGAACTACCCCACACATGAATTAGAGTTGGCAACAGTGATTCATGCCTTGAAGATCTGGAGACATTATTTATATGGAGTTCATGTGGATATTTACACAGACCACAACAGCCTCCAGTATATCTTCACCGCAGGAGCCGAACTCATGCGCAGAGACGGTGGTTAGAGCTACTTAAGGATTATGATGTCGATATCCTATACCACCCAGGGAAGGCCAATGTAGTTGCAGATGCCCTTAGTCGCAGATCGATGGGTAGTCTGTCAGATGTGCAGCCAGAGAAAAGGGGCATGGTCCGCGAGTTACATCAGCTAGCGAGCCTTGGGGTTCGTTTGGTTGGCTCTGATAGTAATGGGGTTCGGGTTCGAGAGGTTTCCGAGTCGTCCATCGCCGGCGAGGCAAGAGGCGACAGATGAGGATCCGATTATGGTACGGTACGGGATACGGCTCTTCGGAGAGGAGAAGAGTCTATTTGAAGTAGCACCGGATGGGTGCAAAGACGTGAGGCGAGTTATGTGTTCCCGATGTAGCAGACTTCGCCGCAGATTCGTGAGGCACACGTTTCGCATTTATTCATCCGGTCGACTAAGATGTACCACGACCTCGAGCTATGTATTGGTGGGATGGCTCGAAGAGGGACGCTGCAGAAGTTTGTGGCGCAGTGTCCAATTGTCGCAGTCAGCGAGCACCGTAGCACAGTGGGTTGTTGCGACGATAGAGATTCCGGACATGGAAGTGGAGGTGATCAATATGGACTTTATTACGGGGTTACCTCACACACTCGAGGAAGCATGATTCCATCTCGTTATTGTTGTGTCGACTAAATCAGCCCACTTTCTTCCAAATCGGGACGACTTTTTACGAGGATTATGCTAGATTGTATATCGAGAGATTGTGAGACCGCACGGAGTTCCTATATCGATTATTTCGCATGCAGAGCCCAGTTCACGGCTAACTTCTGGAGGTCTTTCCAGAAGGGGTTAGGGACACAAGTGAGTCTCAGTACTGCGTTTCATCCTCAGACCGACGGACAGGCCGAGCGTACTATCCAGACACTTGAGGATATGCTGCGGGCCTGTGTTATTGATTTCAGGGGTAGCTGGGAGGATCATTTACCTCTTGTGGAGTTTGCATATAACAACAGCTACCATTCTAGTATCCAGATGGCGCCTTATGAGGCCTTATACGGGAGGAAGTGCAGGTCACCGATAGGTTGGTTTGATGTGGGAGAAGTTCAGTTAGTCGGGCCGGACTTGGTTCAGCAGGCGGTGGATAAGGTGAAGCTTATCCAGGAGCGGTTATTGTCAGCTCAGAGTCGACAGAAGTCGTATGCAGATCATCGGCGTCGACACTTGGAGTTTGAGGTGGATGATTGGGTCTTCCTGAAGGTATCACCCATGAAGGGCGTGATGAGATTTGGGAAGAAGGGGAAACTTAGCCCAAGGTACATTGGGCCTTACCAGATTGTCCGTAGGGTAGGCAAGGTTTCCTATGAGTTGGATCTGCCATCCGATCTGGAGGCAGTACATCCAGTTTTTCATGTGTCTATGTTGCGAAAGTGTATCGGAGATCCATCTGTGAGTGCACCGATTTGTGATGTCCGTGTGACAGAGGGGTTATCGTATGAGGAGAGTCCCATAACGATACTCGATCGTCAGGTTAGGCGACTGCGGACAAAGGATGTGGCTTCCATCAAGGTCTTATGGCGGAATGAGAACAGAGAGGAAATGACATGAGAAACAGAAGAGGACATGCTGAAGAAGTATCCTCACTTGTTCCCTACACCTCCAGGTAACCCACTTTCCTGCTTGTTGGTTTTAATTTGGCAATTATGCTTAAGTATTTTTGTGGCCATGTAGGGCGTTCTTTTTGCAAGAAGAATAGTTAAGAGGGTCTATGTCGATATTGTGATTTGAGTAAGCATACAAGGAACATTCGGGATGAATGTTTCTAAGGGGGGAAGAATGTTACACCCCGTAATTCAGGTCATGCTTATGAGAACGTACGAAAGGAATTAAGATTTAAATTTTAGAAAGATAGGTTGACAGAATGTTTCGGACGGGTTTTAGTCAACTTTGGGGCGGTTTATGCCCAGTTACCTTAGGAGTTCCTAGGTGTTTCAAAGGCCTCGTATGTAGTTCGTTGAGTCTAGTTCCCAACGCAACAAACCGTTCGTCGATAGGACATCGGAGTAGGGAGTTATGGAAGTTACAAGTTCGGTCGCAATGAGCGTAAAAGTATTTTCGTCAGGCCCAGTACGCTTGCGGCCGGATGCGGTCGCGGCGCGGATATACTGAAAATTCTCCAACTTGCAACGCAGCGCGGGTCACGCGCTGGCATCAAGTTCTCGGAGGTTTCAGCGCCGCGGCACCGAGGCGGGTTTCTGCGAAATCTGAGGGAAAAATCAGAAGATATTTATTTTTAAAAGGCCATGGGAGGGTGACAAGTGTCCCTCCCATCTGATTTTGTGGAAGTGCTATTTATTGACGTCATTCTTCAAAACCCCCTTCTCTCTAAAAATTTCCTCTTCCTTCTCTCTAAAAATTCCTCTCCTTTCTCTCTAAAAATTCAAAGAGAAACCAAGGCCTAGAGAAATTTCGGAAAGGTAGCAAGAAGGAAACATGTTGACAAGTTTGTAGAAGGTTTGTGGAGGTGATTGAGGAAAGAAGGCAAGTGAAATTTGTTGGACTAATTTGGATAAACTCTAAGGTAACAATCCATTCTCCTTTTTAAGTAAATTGTGTTGCATGTGAGGAAGAAAGAACTTGTAGTTTTCAATATTGCTTTTAGGTATATTGCATGTAGGAATAACGATTTGGATTTGAAAGGATGGGATAAGAATGATATGTGAGCATGTTATAGCCAAGATAATATCTTAAACTTATTGGATTATTTAATTTGTATTGTGGGGCAGAATTTTACACGTCCAAGTTAGGCGTGTAATCCCCTTGTATTGCTGAATTGTTGGGCCTTAAATGTGGCGTTTAGTAGTTGAATTCGAGCCTTGAAAAGGTGGAAAAGTATATAGAAACAAAGGAAGTGCTGTCCAATTTTCCGTGGAATAAGGGACTTTTCAATTAGAATGTTCTACGTTGAAGCTAGAAGCTAATGGACGTATTATGGTCATTATAGGTTGACATACTACGTGCGGTATATTGGACTTGCGAGTGGATTGACCCGAAGAGGTATGTGGAACTTTCCTATCTCTTGAGCATGAATAGTTGTACTTATATAGTACGGTAGACGTACGATACTTTGATATCCTTTACTTGCTTAAGAATGGCCAAGTTGGGCGAGTTAGGGGATTAACCCACTTCTTTAAAAAGTATTAAGGATGTCTTAAGTCTTCAAAGTTAAGGGACTTGAAGTGTTTTAAGTATATGATACTTGTTTCGTTTTAAAAGTATAAGTCCCTTGGATATAGGAAAATGTAATTGACTAAGGTATAAGGGTAATGTAACGACTTTATGGGAAGTTGGTTATATTGGCTTTATGGAAAGTTAAAAGGAGAGATTTACTCTATAAGTAAGATAAGTAAGGACAAATGACTTGATTTATGAAAGACAAATTGATTTTAAGGCATCAATTGCCTAAAGTTTTAAAAGAAAAGGAGTCACTTGATTTAGAAGCCAATTTATATTTCTAAAAGGTATTGCGACTTGTCTTGAAAAGTAGTTGTGACTTGATGCTATGATTATTAGTATCTTGGAAGTTTTATATAAAAATGAGTCATTTTTAAAAGAGTAGAAGTATGTAGTACTTTGGGTTAAATTCCCGGATCCTTTTATTAAGACATGTTAGTGCCTTAAGTAAACTAAAATGAGAGTGTGTATGAACAAGACTAATAAGAAGTTAGGAGATTTCTTAACTTGCTTATATATTGTATGATAAGTCGGTAGTGCTCATGTTATGTATGATAGTCGGTTTGTGCTAGTGGTATATTATTCATTACGGGGTCATTCCCCGGGTTTGTGACATTTGCATATTCCGTGGATTTGCTACCCATGATGCGAGGAATACCTCATGCGGGTCCGTAAGGGCTTATGCGGGTAAAATAGTCCCATGCGGGGCGGACCAGTCCTATGCGAGGAATACCGCATGCGGGTCTACACGACCTATGCGGGCGGATATAGTCTATGCGAGGAATACCTCATGCGGGTCCACACGACCTATGCGGGTGAAATAGTCCCAGGAGTAGGATTGCTTAATGATATTACGGGCGGGTGGCCCTACTTTGATCATGAGCCTCCTATTTTTATGCTGTAAAGAATACTCTTGTTTACTCTCATTGTTAGTAAGGCACAGTGTACTGTAAATTGATTATCATCCATGTCTCCAGCTTTATTTAGGCTTATGATAATTACGATTTTCCGATTTACATACTTGGTACATATTGTGTCGACCCCCTTCCTCGGCCGCTCACGCCGCAGTGGTGGTAGCAGGTGGTGGATCCTCATTCTTAGGATCACTGATCAGGTGTCAGAAGCTCCATTTCTCCGGAGGCTTGTTTTTTTGGTACGGTTTTCCCTGATGTTGTAGATATTATATACATTCAGGGGTATGGCGGGGCCCTGTCCCGCCACAATTGTTATTCCTAGAGGTCTGTAGTTACAGTTGTGGTTTGGGATGTAAGAACAAAGTTGTACTGTTTTACTTTTGGTTATGTATATATATTATGGAAGGCGGCCTTATCGGCTAGCCTGTGATGTTTATTGTCTAAACATGTTTATGTGTGGTGTATGTTCACCGCTATTCTCTCGATGTATACTGGTAGGGTGCCCAGTAGGGCACCGCGACCGGGGTCGGGTCGTGACAGATATGCAGCGGAGTCTCCCTCAATTTCTAGTCCGATTCCGGCTAGAAATTCCTCGATTCCCCTATCCTGAGCTACACATATAAAAACAGGCAATCTAAAACTTAATCGACCTGTGAATAACTCTTTGAATTGAGCTTCAACTCAATTCATATTGTCTCCGATGAAGCATCCCTCAGTTCTCAGTCAATTTATCGCTGAAAACTCCTCGATCCTACTATCGATGGAAATCTCCTACTCTTCACATCTCTATCATGAGATGTAATATCAATACCTACACTTTCAGTCCTTCAGATTTTCTTGCATTTTCAGAACCCTTCCCTGTGTAACCGAGCCAACAATTGTTACACCAGACTCCATTTCTTCTTAACACTATAACCAATACCAACAAAAACCAGCACTGACCATTACTGAATAGAAACTAACACAAAATCAGTGACAATTTCAATCACTGACCAACACAACAACAAACTTGCATCACCAGCAACAACTAATGATGCTTCAATACTAAAAACAGCAGCAGCGCAACAATAATACCAACACAGAAACGAAGAAACGATACATATTCATCTCAACGCCATAAAATTGATTCACCAACACATGACCACTACAAAAATAAAATTGAATTTCCATTAATTCGACTATCCTCGACGATCTGCGACATCGCAATGATAGCCAAAGACGGAGTGTATCCGCAGAAAACGATAACATCTCCATACGACTCGATCGACAAAAGTGATAATAAAAAAATAATTAACAAATAGGATGAATGGTCTTTGATTATCTATCGATTCTGTTGTCACTTACAACCGAATCGATCGATATTCTACAGAAATTACCTCAATACTCTGTCGATTTCGATTCCTCGACTCCTTCACAATTTTGATTTTTCAGAAGAGCATCGCGATTATGTTCGATCACTCGTGATTCTGATTTTCGATCGATTGACCTCCTTATCGATCTGTTTTCTATAGAATAGAAGAGACTGCTAACAAATTAACAATCGATTGACCTCCTTATCGATCATTCGCGATTTTGATTTTCGATTTTCAATTCCTTGAATCGATTTGAATATTTTTAGAAAATTGCATGCAATTATTTCCTACGATTTTAGTTTCCTCAAGCTTCTCCAAACTTTTCTCAAAGTTTCGTCGCATTCAGTTCCTTCGTTCTCGATTTCGTCGCAATCGTCGCACCCCCAGATTTGCTAATCCGGCTTTGATACCATGTTAAAATACCAGATCAATTATTTTTGCTATTGCATTGACGCAGCCATGAGAGCAAAAATGCAAAGAGAGAGGGAGAAGGAAATGCAGAGAGAGAATCGAGAGATTTGGGAGCCAAATAGCTCTTCTGTCTATTTTCTATTATGAAGGAGTGGTCTACTAATACAATGTTGTAGTGTATTATACTAAGTGATTAGACTCACTAAAATATCTACTAATCAGTAAAATATCATAAATCAGTAAAATATCTTAACTAACCAATAACTGATTTATGTTCTATTAATTCTAATCACCTACACAAGCACCTTATGGTACTGTGGTACTTCCTAATATCTTAACACATTTTGACTTGAATTTCTATAAATGAGTGTGAAGTTCTTGGTGAGCCCGATTTTTTTTAAAGATTAAGTATTTCCAAATCAGTTAAAGAGCCGGAAAGAATGTCACTTTAAAGTGGTACAGAGAAAATGAGAAGCTGAGAAAGTATGGCTCATAGTGTATAAGGTGTGATAGTAGGAAGTAATTTGATGTGTAATCGGTGAGAGATTAGTGATCCAAGTGACTGAGTCGTCTTTTAGTCAAGTAATTCAATTTCTCCTCCTACGTATGAGAGTGGACAGATGAAAGAAACGAGTACTAGCATTTGTCATGACCCGAACCCGGGCCCGTGACTGGTGCCTTACCCCGGGCACCCTAGTGATACATCATCAGAGAAAACCAGCGGAAATAAAAACTTAAACATGAACATGCGACAAGATAATAAAACAGGCCAACCAAACGGTTACCTTCCAAATAAAATATATATAAACAACTTTTTCAAAACGAACAGTTTAATCCTTTTTACAAAACCCTGCCACACACAAAGGCTGCACTTATGATTTACCACAACTATGACGGGACAGGGCCCCGCCATACCCCTGAATGTACAAGAACCTACAACTCAGGGAACACATACCAAAAGATAAGCCTCAAGGAACTGAGCTTCCCAATACGAAAAGGTGATCCTAAGAGCGGGATCGACACCAATGTACTTTCTACCGCAGATGAACGCAGCTTCAAGGAGGTCAAGACAACAGTACCAAGTATGTGAAATCAGAACATCAGAATGAAATCATAATAGTCTATATAAAGCAGATACATGTATGATGACCAAACTACAAGATATAACATATAACCGCTACATCAAGTCGTGACTCACGCCTCTAAATTATCACTGTGTCTGGAATTTCTTCCTCACTGCCGGCAGTTTATGATATAACAATACCAAGGAGTATACATGAACACCAGGTCCCACCTGTGCCATAAAAACCGTATAGGACAAGTATAACTACCAGATCCGGTCATACCAATAATATAATGCAACCTAAACACGAAGCCGATACGGGGCAAGTGCGAGAGCCGACTACCGGAGACCAAGGCCGGTCACGTAGCTGACCGGGGCAAGTACGAGGGCTGACCACCAGGGACCAAGGCCGTATCACGAGACTTCGTCACTATACTGAACGGGGCAAGTGCGAGGGTCGACCATCGTGCCAAGGCCGAATCATCCATGAGGCGGCAAGCACGAGCCGACCACCAGGGACCAAGGCCGAACAGTAAGAAACCTCATGGAGAGCTAGTCCATAAATAACAATTCTTGCACAACCAAGGCTATCACCACAAGCATAAGCAAGTTACGCAACAACAAGCATAGGCAAGTTACACAACAACAAGCATAGGCAAGTGACACAACAACAAGCATAGGAAAGTTTCACCACAACAAGCATAGGCAAGTTTCACCACAACAAGCGTAGGCAAGTTCCACAACAACAAACAGTACTTTCATTTTATGCCAAAGTTCGGGTTTTAACCCTAAAGTACTACTTACGTTAAGTTCTTTTAAAAGAGATTCATTACTTTTATAAAAGTCACCCGATACCGTAGTATTAGAATGACCAACCCACATTCCTTTTCAAAATCAAGTAACAACATTCTTTCCTAAGTTCCAGCTTTGCCTAGTTTCAATTACTCAAGCTTCTTATTTTCAAATGGTTTCATAGTTCATAAACTTAATCACTTGATTCCTTTTTAGAACAATTGAGTAATATATGTCTCACGTGAGAGTAGGTTATTGTTGTTTACAACATTCTTATTACAGCAGCCATGATCTAGAAATATAATATCATTTTGTCTCATCTTAGTTTCTATGCAGATGGGGGTTTCTACTGGTTTTAATACGATACTTCATTTATTCAATACATTTTCCTTTTATTAACGCTGCAGTGGTTTGTCGATACACATTCGATTTCCAAATCAAGAAACATTATCCCTTTAAATAAAACCAAGTACTCATTACTCACGAATGAGGTTTCACATAAGCATTCACATTAAAACAAATAAGTTAAGTCTCTTATCTCATAAGATCAAGTCTCTTAACTTCTAACATCAGTAAACCATTTTCTTTACCTCTCTTAAGACATTATACCTAACTCCCCATAAAGCTAGTATAACTCTTTTTAAAACCTTTAAAACCAAGTGTTACTTTCCTTCAAAACGATTTATAAATCTTTGAAATACATCAAGTTCTTTATCATAACAAGCCAGTTATAATTCACATCAGTTACCTTTTAAAACCACAAAGTATTTTCTTACCTACATAAAGCTGTTATAACCAACTTCCCATAAAGCCGTTATAACACTTTATGTTTTAAACCACTCAAATACATTTAGCACGTAGACGCCTACCGCATTACATAGTTCACACATATCATGCTAGAAGAGATAGGAAGAGGTTCACATACCTCGCGACGAGTATCGACTAATAGCAAAACGCTCCACGTACTTCAAACCATCGGCTACTCCTCAAGCCACGTAGATCGCACCACACGTAGTACTTCAACCTATAAGGCCACAAGGCACTTATTAACATCTAGATCTCATCGCCCATTTTCTACGTAAAATTCGGCAGACTCTCCCGCAACAGCATCTCCTCCTCTATCGGTGCCGCTACCAAGCCAACCGGGGGGTTTGCACGCCTAACCGCCGTACAATTCTACTTCACAAGAATGCTACACAAGTCTCGTAATACACCCATGTAATTACGTCGCTTCTCTTATTTAAATTCGTGCTTAAGTCGCAAGACATTGCCGTAAGTATTATTCAGGCTTAAGTCAAAAGACATTGCCGCACAATTATAACGTTCAGTTCTATATATAGTATACTTCAACTATATATTCCTACAACATGTAATTTCCAATTACAATAGAAGGTCATGAGTGTTTACCTCGATAAGCCCAAAATTATCCAAGTTTAATGTCGCTCCTGAGCAAGGTTTAGCTCCTACTCCGAGTGCTCCAATCCGCTTCAAGAAACCCTTAGAAGTTCTACGCAACTTCTACTTATAACTTCAACTACGGGTGAAGATTTCCTTAGGGTTTCGTTTTAGTGATCGAGGAAAGTATAACGGTATTTTCCGGCTAGTATAAGTGTAACCTCGGGAATACTACAAGGTATTTGGGCCAAGGTATTTGGACATTATAACAATACTAGAGAGTATTTCTATACCACAACAAGTGGGTATTTATACGAGACAACTAGGTGGGCTGTGGGCACCCCACCAAGAAACACCACAAAGGGGAGGGTGTTGCTCGCCAAAGGCCTTAACAAAGCGGAGGGTGTTGGACGATTTCAAGGTTGGAGGGAGAGATTTTTAACACTTAGAACAATTTTGGATGAAGAAGTTCATCAACATGGAGGGGTATTTATAGGTGAAGAAATGGCCAACCAATGGCCAAGATTCTTCCAAGTGTATAGCAAGTGTAAGGTCAAGATCAAGCCATGTGTTTGTGGGTCCCACTTGCTCATCAACTACACAAAAATATCCTACCTAACCCTTGACCAAAATTGGGCAACAAAAACGTGCCAAGAATGGCCATGTTTGCCGTCCAAGCCTTCCAATGTGAGGGTGACACATGTCACCCTCCCGTTGGTCCAAAATGTTTCGTCTCTCGGAAAAATCCGCAAAAATTATAAATGACATAGCCGGAAATTCCCCTACGAAAGCTGTGGAAACGCTTTAAAAACGACTTAACCGTGTTGTGCACAAAAGAATTCGCCAAGCCTAATGAAGTTCGAAATTTCTACGCACGCCCCCACGCATATACTGGAAATACGGTATAACATTCTTTCCTTAGAAACATTCGTCCCGAATGTTCCTTCTCGCCTCAAACAAACACGTGCCGGTATAGCCTTCACTACTATACTTACGAAACCAAACATGCCACACCTGGCCACAAAAAAAAAATAATATGCGCGCGAAACCCCAAATCCAAGCCAACGAGGAATCACCTCTTACCTCAAAGTCCCCACTAAGGTCTAAAAATATAATCTCTTCGACCTTCATTTCTCAAAAGAAACGATCACACACGCTCACTTCTCCCCTATCTCGTTGTATCTTCGAACACTCGAACTCTTTCTAGTATACGTATCATACTTCAGTTTCCAAAACTTTGGAGTCACTACCTCCAAACTTGATCATCTTACTAGCCTCAATCTTCCTTAAGGCCATCCCCGGCCTTCACGATCTGCTTCTGGTCGAACACACCCACGAACTCATACGATGGTCAACTAAACTTGGGCCTAGCACCCTACCACCGCGGGACCACTCGAGCCGACCCTACCTCATTCCGGCCACGGTTGATACGCAACATGTCCTCAACCCGAGCATCCACACGCCGACTTCTCGCTTCTCGATCCCAACAATCTTACTACAGTGTCATGAAAGCTACCACTTCCATTTCACACTACCCAGGGATTTATCACACAATACATTCTAGGCATAAAATGCACTCCGACAAGGAATACTTGCAAGAACTTGTACTCAAGACGGCCTTACATCTAAGGTCTCAACTGTAATATTCTAAGGTTCATCATTTTCTCACCCCAGGCTTACTCTTTTTCACTAAGCATGCTTCTAAGTCACATTTTAGCACAAAGCTATCCGAACACAACACTAAACACATCATCAACATTAATACAAATAAGTCTCTAGAGGGTTAAGGATATACCTGAAAATAGGCGGTTCAAAGGACCGCTAAAATCGAACTCCACCGCGACCTTTCACCGGCCTCGCGGTGTATGAACATCCCGCTCAAGCATGGAAGGTGAAGAACCCGCAATCGCCTAGTAGTCCATGCTATCCTACCGCTAATAAGTACTCGCCTGGACGCCTTCGCTGCCGATGGCCCCGCTGGCCGCAAAAATAACAATCTCCCGAGTTAGTACGACACTCTCCCTTACGAAGCTTTCCACAACGCCACATCGAGACAAGGGCAATCTCATCCGCGAGCACTCGCTCCTCGAAATCTGAAACACGGGAGCCCCGACCGCCTCGAATATCCCGGGTCCCGGCCGCGGAGGACCACTGCAATGGCGGAGGTACATAACTAGTTCTGGCCGCTGAGGCGGTCCGCCTCGAAAGTCACCAAAGGACCTCGCTGCTCGCCTCTTCATGACTCGTCATTCCGCCGATTTATCCTCTCACATCCAAGTGCATACGCCGCACGCGGCAATGTCCATGCCCTGGTGAAGAGCTACACCAACAACTCTGCCAGGTGATCATCGAGCTCAGAATATATCGGTGCACTCGATCCTCCATACTAGCTACCAACGCGGGACGCACGCCAACGAGTCGAACTCACATTGTACTCCGAACCGCACGCCTCGCCGCAACACCAAAAATCACCGCCTGAGCCCTCTCATCCGCGAGGCAAGAAATGTGCAAGAATGCCTCGAGAACTCGCCCCATATACCGGAAGCATTCTCTCCCCGACAGCTCCCACGAATCAAACTCCGATCGCGGTATCACGCAATTGATGTGAACTTAGGACCACCGACTCGGTCTCCGATGCCTTGACACTTTACGATCCGTCAGAATCGCTTGATGAACTCGCGGATCATCCTCGTGCCTCGACCCATAAAACTCGCGCCTACAACTCGTAAAATCCCGTAGCTCGAACTATCTCGATCTAGTGAACCATCGCATCGGAATCCAAGGCCCACTTATCTCAAGTCTGCCACAACTCGCCATTAATCGCCCACTTTGTAACTCATCTCTCTCGCCTGCATCGCGGATCGAGGCTCGTGTATCGTGGTCTTCGCCACGCTTACTCGCAGCTTCCTTCGCCGCTTCTGCTTCTTCGCCCGGCGTTTTACGCGAGGCATAATCGTAAAACGGCGATGTCGAGGGTCCAATCTTATCACACAGCTCTAAGGCACGATCTCAGAATGAGAAGAATGGAAATCAATCCTAAATGTCCTGCAGCCTCCTGATTATAGATGTGGTGCACAACACATCGATAATCAAGACTCTACTAGACACGGTCTGTAGACACTTTCCGAGGACTAACTGCTCTGATACCACTTTTGTCATGACCCGAACCCGGGCCCGTGACTGGTGCCTTACCCCGGGCACCCTAGTGATACATCATCAGAGAAAACCAGCGGAAATAAAAACTTAAACATGAACATGCGACAAGATAATAAAACAGGCCAACCAAACGGTTACCTTCCAAATAAAATATATATAAACAACTTTTTCAAAACGAACAGTTTAATCCTTTTTACAAAACCCTGCCACACACAGTGCTACAGACCTCTATGATTTACCACAACTATGACGGGACAGGGCCCCGCCATACCCCTGAATGTACAAGAACCTACAACTCAGGGAACACATACCAAAAGATAAGCCTCCGAAGGAACGGAGCTTCCCAATACGCTGAAAGGTGATCCTAAGAGCGGATCGACAAATGCACTTCTACCGCGCAGATTTAACGCACTTCAAGGAGGTCAAGATAACAGTACTAAGTATGTGAAATCAGAATACTGTAAATGAAATCATAATAGTCTATATAAAGTGAGACATGTATGATGACCAAACTACAAGATATAACATATAACCGCTACATCAAGTCGTGACTCACGCCTCTAAATTATCACTGTGCTGGAATTTCTTCCTCACTGCCGGCAGTTTATGATATAACAATACCAAGGAGTATACATGAACACCAGGTCCCACCTGTGCCATAAAAACCGTATAGGACAAGTATAACTACCAGATCCGGTCATACCAATAATATAATGCAACCTAAACACGAAGCCGATACGGGGCAAGTGCGAGAGCCGACTACCGGAGACCAAGGCCGGTCACGAGTCGACCGGGCAAGTACGAGGGCTGACCACCAGAGGACCAAGGTCAGATCACGAGACTTCGCACTATATCGAACGGGGCAAGTGCGAGGGCTGACTACCGGGTGCCAAGGCCGAATCATCCATGAGACGGGGCAAGTACGAGAGCCGACCACCAGGGACCAAGGCCGAACAGTAAGAAACCTCATGGAGAGCTAGTCCATAAATAACAATTCTTGCACAACCAAGGCTATCACCACAAGCATAAGCAAGTTACGCAACAACAAGCATAGGCAAGTTACACAACAACAAGCATAGGCAAGTGACACAACAACAAGCATAGGAAAGTTTCACCACAACAAGCATAGGCAAGTTTCACCACAACAAGCGTAGGCAAGTTCCACAACAACAAACAGTACTTTCATTTTATGCCAAAGTTCGGGTTTTAACCCTAAAGTACTACTTACGTTAAGTTCTTTTAAAAGAGATTCATTACTTTTATAAAAGTCACCCGATACCCGTAGTATTAGAATGACCAACCCACATTCCTTTTCAAAATCAAGTAACAACATTCTTTTCCTAAGTTCCAGTTTGCCTAGTTTCAATTACTCAAGCTTCTCATTTTCAAATGGTTTCATAGTTCATAAACTTAATCACTTGATTCCTTTTTAGAACAATTGAGTAATATATGTCTCACGTGAGAGTAGGTTATTGTTGTTTACAACATTCTTATTACAGCAGCCATGATCTAGAAATATAATATCATTTTGTCTCATCTTAGTTTCTATGCAGATGGGGGTTTCTACTGGTTTTAATACGATACTTCATTTATTCAATACATTTTCCTTTTATTAACGCTGCAGTGGTTTGTCGATACACATTCTGATTTCCGAAATCAGTAAAACATTATCCCTTTAAATAAAACCAAGTACTCATTACTCACGAATGAGGTTTCACATAAGCATTCACATTAAAACAAATAAGTTAAGTCTCTTATCTCATAAGATCAAGTCTCTTAACTTCTAACATCAGTAAACCATTTTCTTTACCTCTCTTAAGACATTATACCTAACTCCCCATAAAGCTAGTATAACTCTTTTTAAAACCTTTAAAACCAAGTGTTACTTTCCCTTCAAAACGATTTATAAATCTTTTGAAATACATCAAGTTCTTTATCATAACAAGCCAGTTATAATTCACATCAGTTACCTTTTTAAAACCACAAAGTATTTTCTTACCTACATAAAGCTGTTATAACCAACTTCCCATAAAGCCGTTATAACACTTTATGTTTTAAACCACTCAAATACATTTAGCACGTGTACGTCTACCGTACTACATAGTTCACACATATCATGCTAGAAGAGATAGGAAGAGGTTCACATACCTCGCGACGAGTATCGACTAATAGCAAAACGCTCCACGTACTTCAAACCATCGGCTACTCCTCAAGCCACGTAGATCGCACCACACGTAGTACTTCAACCTATAAGGCCACAAGGCACTTATTAACATCTAGATCTCATCGCTCCATTTTCTACAGAAAATTCGGCAGCACCTCCCCCCCCCGCAACAGCGTAATCTCCTCCTCTATCGAGGCCGGCTACCAAGCCAACCAGGGGGGGTTTGCACGCCTAACCGGCCGTGCACCATTCTACTTCACGAATGCTACAAGTCTACCGTAATACGCTCCTATGTAATTACAGCTTCTCTTATTTAAATTCGTGCTTAAGTCGCAAGACATCACTGTAAGTATTATTCAGGCTTAAGTCAAAAGACATTGCCGCACAATTATAACGTTCAGTTCTATATATAGTATACTTCAACTATATATTCCTACAACATGTAATTTCCAATTACAATAGAAGGTCATGAGTGTTTACCTCGATAAGCCCAAAATTATCCAAGTTTAATGTCGCTCCTGAGCAAGGTTTAGCTCCTACTCCGAGTGCTCCAATCCGCTCCAAGAAACCCTTAGAAGTTCTACGCAACTTCTACTTATAACTTCAACTACGGGTGAAGATTTCAGTGGTTTCGCTTTAGTGACCGAGGAAAGTATAACGGTATTTTCTGGCTAGTATAAGTGTAACTTGGGAATACTACAAGGTATTTGGGCCAAGGTATTTGGACATTATAACAATACTAGAGAGTATTTCTATACCACAACAAGGGGTATTTATACGAGACAACTAGGCTGTGTGTGGGCACCCCACTAAGAAACACCACAAAGGGGAGTGGTGTTGCTCGCCAAAGGCCTTAACAAAGGGAGGGTGTTGGACGATTTCAAGGTTGAGGGGAGGAGAGATTTTTAACACTTAGAACAATTTTTGGATGAAGAAGTTCATCAACATGGAGGGGTATTTATAGGTGAAGAAATGGCCAACCAATGGCCAAGATTCTTCCAAGTGTATAGCAAGTGTAAGGTCAAGATCAAGCCATGTGTTTGTGGGTCCCACTTGCTCATCAACTACACAAAAATATCCTACCTAACCCTTGACCAAAATTGGGCAACAAAACGCAAGAATGGCCATGTTTGCCGCCCGCCTTTCCAATGCGAGGTGACACACGTCACCCTCCGCTGGTCCAAAATGTTTCGCCTCTAAAAATCCGCAAAATTATAAATGACATAGCCGAAATTCCCTACGAAAGTCGTGGAAACGTTTCGTCGAAAAACGACTCTAACCGGGTGTTGTGCACAAAAAGAATTCGGCCAAGCCTAATGAAGTTCGAAAATTTCTACGTACGTCCCCCACGTACATACTCTGGAAATACGGGGTATAACAGCATTGCCTTCATTTAGCCAACTAACACGTGATTTTAATTTCTAAAATTCTTCTTCCAAACGGAGAATATGATTAAAATCAAGAACCAATTATTGTACGAATTTGCCTGTAGGATAGTGGGGAGAGGATGAAGGCCATTAAGTCTAGCTAACAAAACATTTTTGGATGAAAAATATTGCCAAAAGAATTGCGGTTCTAGTAATCAATTTGCTTGGTAAAGTTTGGTTTCAAATAAAGAGGCAGTGTCATCCCAACATCGTTGAACAATGGATGGAAAACGTCGATCAAGCTTCCCTCTCCTAAAACTTCAAGACTTAACAAAGTTACAAGAGTGAATATTTTGGCTTGGATTCATCCAAGTGCTTTGTTTATGTTCTTAACTCTAAGGGAAATAATACATAGACGGGACTATTTGCGTGAATGGTTGGCATCTTTTATGCTTATCTAGGTTCACACTTAGCATTTATTGTAAGAGTGTTCACCATCAATGGTAGATACGCATTTATTGTGAGCTACATTTAAGATTGAGTTCATTTACTACGCTTGTACGAAATGAGAAGGTTATATATCCTCCTCCCATATTTTATTTTCTCTTTTCGGCAAAAGCAAGAAGCCATTAAGTCTTGGTGTTTACACCCCATTTGGGGTCGGCTCCATCATTGAAGGAAGACTCATTGACATAGCAAGAAGCTCATTCTTCACTTTGAAATCCCCGACGAAGGCCACATAAGCGAGGACTACGCAAGAGGACGGGCCAAATCAGCGAAAATACCTCACTCAATCAGGTGTATCTCTTCCTTACACTTAGTTTTGCTTAAAAACTTTGTGGTTTGTCTCTTGGAGTTCACCGGATTTGTCGTATTTAACGCTTGGTTTCATTTTCTTGTTTACCTTGCGTGTTAAGTTGTTGGTGCTCTTACGGGTGTTGTGCGGGTGTTCTAGGTATTGTGTTATACCCCGTATTTCCAGAGTATGTACGTGAGGGCGTACGTACAAAAGTTTAGCCTTAGTTAGACACCTTGGACGAAATATTTGTGCAAAACTCATTAAAAGAATCGTTTTCCGACGAAACGTTTTACAAAACTTGCGACGGGAAAATTACGGCTATATCATTTCTAATTTTTGCGGATTTTTCCGAGAGACGAAATATTTTGGACCAACGAGAGGGTGACACTTGTCACCCCTGGACGGCAACTTGGGCATAGTTGGCACGTTTTTTGTGCCTTTGCACAAGTCAAGGAGTTGGTAGGATATTTGTGTAGTAGATGGATAAGGACACTTGGGTGAATCTCCACCCTACACTTGCCTTGTACTTGGCTTCATCTTGGCCATTGGTTGGCCTATAAATACTCCCCTTAAGATGAAGAGTTCTTCATCCACAAATCAACTTTCCAAGTCTAAAATCCCTCCCTCCCTTTGTGTTGTTCTCGTCCAAAGCATCCCCCTCCCCCTTGAAAAGGCCTTGGCCGAAACCATCCCCCTCCCCCTTTGTAGTGTTCTAGCCGAAACCACCCCCCTTCCCTTGGAGTTGTGTCACGACCCGATTCCGGGCCCGTGACTGGTGCCTTACCCCGGGCACCCTAGTGATACAACATCAGAGTAATCAGCGGAACATAAAACGATACAAGACATATTATGAAATATGAAACAATAATCTGAGAAAACTTGCTTTCTGCATATATGTAAATAACAACTTTTTCAACATGAACAGTTTAATCCTTTTACAAACCCCGCCCACAACAAGATTCTGCACTTCTAAGAATGATATGACAACAATGGCGGACAGGGCCGCCAAACCCCCGAATGTAAACACTTACTACGACAGGACTATACCACCGATAAGCCTCCCGAGAAACGGAGCTTCCCAAACGCCAAATCGTGACTCGAGAGCTAGGATCAACGATCGTGTACCTCAACTCGCGCAGATGAACGCACTTCAAGGAGGTCGATAACAAAACAGTACCGAGTATGTGAAACTAAAAATATCAGTAAATGAAATCATAATAGTCTATAAAGCAGAGACATGTATGATAAGCAAACTACGCTCACAACAAATAAGCGCCATGTCAAGTCGAACTCACGCCTCAAAGTTATCACAATAAAACCGTGACGGCAAGTACGGCGCATAGCCGACTACTAAGACCCACGCATCAAAAATACCACAAACCGTATTCGAGGTCTTTCTAGACCGCACCACATGATCGGCCGCCACTCGCCCGCAATATCAATGCGCGTCTATCCTCGAACTCTCGCAGCCCGCATAGGTCACACACGGACCCGCATGAGGTATTCTCGAATCACGGTCCTGCATCACCCGAGGTATACCCCGCATCGGGCGCTAACCTCGGTATCCGCTAGGCTCCCGCAACCCGCATAGTCTCAAAAGACCGCATAGTCTCAATGCATCGCATAGGAATCCCCGCATCGGGCTAAACACCCGAATGATCAATCCCGAGCTACCGCGACTCGCATAGTCACGAGGACCGCATAGCCGTAAAGACCCGTGACTGGCGTGGCAAGCCCTGTATAATAAGTCAGGGGTATGTGATACAATAATAGTACAACGCTTAACGCTTAACAACGTAAGCACAACAAGAATGACCCCTTACATCACGATCACACAAGATACTAACACACGTAGATCCTAACATTTTCACTTATCACATCAACAAGAAAGTATTTACAAGGCTATCTCAAACCAAAGACAATCAAGTTATTCACACAAGGTACCTTAAGCTAACAAGTTCGTATCTACCCCTAAAGGACTTCATACATTAAATCTTTTAAAAGATCCGTTGCTTTCACATAAGTCACACAATACCCGTAGTATAAAATAGAGTGACTGCCTTTTTAAATACTAAAACACTTACCTTTGTAAAATCAAGTAACAACATTATTTTCCAAACGCCCAAGTTTGCCTAATTTCAAATGTTCACGTTTCTTATTTTAGAAAGGTTTCGTAGTTCATAGTCTTATTCATTTAAGAATATAATTCTCTTTTAAACAACTGAGAAACATAAGTCTTATATGAGTAGGATATTCTTGTTTATAACAATCTTATTACAAATGTGATCTAGGAAATATCATTTTGTCTCATCTTAGCTTCTATGCAGATGGAAGTTTCTCTTGGTTTTAATAATACTTAATTAGTCAAAACATTTCCTTTTATTAACGCCGCAGTTGGTTTGTCGATACACATTCGATTTCAAATCAAGAAACATTCTTAAGCCGTTATACCCAACTTCCCATAAAGCTAGTATAACTCTTAAGTTTTTCACAAACCAAGTATTACTTCTTCTTTCAAAATGATTCAAAATCTTTTGAAATACTTCAAGTTCTTTATTAACACATAACAAGCCAGTTATAGTTCAAATCAGTTACCTTTTAAAAACCACAAGTATTTTCTTACCAACATAAAGCTGTTTATAACCGACTTCCCATAAAGCCGTTATAACACTTTATGTTTTAAACCAATCAAATACATTTAGCACATGTACGCTCACCGTACTACATAGTTCACACATATCATGCTAGAAGAGATAGGAAGAGGTTCACATACCGCGACGAGTATCGACTAATAGCAAAACGCCCAAGTACTTCCAAACGCCGGCTACTCCTAAGCCAAGTAGATCGCGTCACACGTAGTACTTCAACCTATAAGGCCACAAGGCGCTTATTAACATTTAGGTCTAATCGTAGAATATTCTACGGAAAATTCGGAAAGACCTTCCCCGCAACAACAGAAATCTCCTCCTCTATCGAGACCGCTACCAAGCCAACCAAGTGGGGTTATACATCTAACCCTAATCTACAATTCTACTTCACGGTACTACTACACAAGTCTCATCGTAATACACATGTAATTACATCAAGATTCTTCTTTATTCAGCTTAAGTCGCAAGACATCACGATAACTATGTTCAAGACTATATATAGCATACTTCAACTATATAATCTAACAACATGTAATTTCCAATTACAATAGAGGACAAGATATTTACCTCGATAAGCCCATAATTATCCAAGTATAAAGTCGATCCCGGGCAATCGCTTAGCTCCAACTCCGAGCGCCCAACCCGCTCTAAACCACCCTTAGAAGTTCTAACCAACTTCTACACAATACTCCAACGGACTATGGAGATTTTCCTAGGGTTTCGGTTTGTGACAGACGAAGTATAATAGTATTTCGGCTTTTCAGATAGGTATAACCTTAGAATACTACAAGATATACTGGCTAAGGTAATTTGGGCATTATAACAATACTTTGAGAGTATTTCTACCAAGAGAGGGGTATATACGAAAGCAACTAGGCTGGGTACCCCACGGCCACACTACTAGGAGGGTGTACCTCGGCCAAGGCCTCTAGAGAGGGAGGCCTCGCCGAACTCAACACAAAGGGGAGGAGAAGATTTAACACTTAGGAACATTTAGGAATGGATGAATAAGTCTTCAAAGGGACGGGTATTTATAGGCCAAGTGAAAGCCAACCAATGGCCAAGATCGAGCCAAGTGCTACACAAGTGTAAGGCCAAGATTCACCCAAGTACACCTTATCCATCTACCACACCAACCAACACAAAATATCCTACCTACTCCCTTAAGCCCAAATCGCCCATAATGCCGTCCAAGTGTTCCAATGAGAGGGTGACAAGTGTCGCCTCTTGTTGGTCCAAAATGTTTCGTCTCTAAAAATCCGCAAAATAAAATATGGCATAGCCGAAATTCCCTACGAAAGTCGTGGAAAACGCTTTCACTAAAAACGACTCTAACCGTGTTGTGCACAAAATTAAATCGCTAAGCCTACTTTGCCTACTCAAGGCTTTAAACTTTTATACGCACGCCTCACGCATATACTGAAATACGGTATAACATTCTCCTTCCTTAGAAACATTCGTCCCGAATGTTCCTTCTAAGTCTCAAAACAAACGCACGCAGATAGTCCTCACCGCTATACTTATTTAAAACAATCTCGCCACGCATGGCCACGGAACCAACTTGCGCAGTACTTACCTTCAAGTCCACGAGGACACACCTCTAACATCACAAACGCCCCATCCAAGGGTCTAAAATATAATTTCTTCGCACTTTCTCCACACAAAAGAAATGATCACATCTACGCCGCCATACACGCCGCTTCTTCCCTTACGTGTCGCACTTTCTCGCACACTCGAATTCTTACCACATGATACCACTTTTGTCACTTTGCCCGAGGCATAAACCTTCTCAGCGACTCCAACAAATGGTACCGATCGCATGTGATCATCGCGCCGTCAGACTCCCAAACTTCGATATCGCTTCGCTCAAACTCGGTTACTATCTCTAACGGTCATCATTAATCGAACACTCTGGATGGATCTCCGATACTTTCCCGAACATAACAATACGAAAGACCGACATACCGCTTCCTAAGTCGGACGGCAAAGCTAACATATAGGCAACCCGCCTATTCTTCACATGAACTCGTGCGGCCCAAAACAACTCGCTAAGTTCCTCTGCTTTCGAACTCGTCACACCCGACCCGGTGGTACCTTCAAGACCGACCCAACTGAACTCTAAGCTGCCGCCGATTATCCGCACGATTTCTCCGAGTCGCTAGAACTTCTTCTAGACAAGCTTCACCGACCACATCACTGGAACAAGCCCGAACCAACTGTCTGAACCTTGCCAACATCGAACCAATCGACCGACAACTTACACTTCCGCCCTTACAAGGCTTCATAAGGCGACATCCGAACACTGAAATGGTAGTTAAAAACATTTCTCTCCAGAGACAACAATCCCCACAACTACCTCAAATCCAAACACCGCCCGAGGCGAACGCGATTCTCGAGACTACTGAAGTTCTTAACCTTGCTCGTAAAACTTTCCAAAACAAAACAGCCGCACTGGCTCCACTGTCATCATAAGGTGAAGGTAGGCACCCCGCAGCCTTACAACCTTTCTCGTAAAATCAACATCGCCGAGTAAACTGTCTTTGCTAAGACAAGACGGCCGACTTCTCGCCCGACCATCGTCGAACGCATCCACGAACTCAGATCTTTGGTTAACTAAACTTGGGCCTAACACCTCACAACCCTAACACAAGGCGGACCACCACAACCTGACCCCACCACCAAACCTACCGCGGGTTGACCCGCAACGTGGCCTCAACCCACCCGAACGCCGCACAATACTAGCTCCCGATCCCAACAATCTCACTAATCACGCCAAAACCTAGCGGTCTTCTAGCTCGACTACCCTCTTTCAAATCACGTTACTCGTGACTTATCCCATAAACATAGCTCACGTGCACTATGCGCTCCGATAAGGATCAAACATAACACTACACCTTTACTCGAGACTACTTTACCTCTAAGGTTCCTACGCATAAAACTCTAAGGCCCACACTTTCTCTATCCCCAATCTTCCCTAAGCATTAACCATGATTTCTAATCACAAATATTAACACATCGCTATCAAAACATAGCACTTATGCTATACCCATCTTATCACACATACCGAACTCTGTAGGTTAAGGATATGCCCGACCCATCGCTTCACTCCCTAGTCGTTTCTAATCAAACTCGCCTGCAGGCGTAGCTGGAAGGTGACGAACTACCCACCGATCCTCAAGGCTAAGTCCTCCTACCAGACACTCTTTCGACAACAGCACTCGACGGTCATAGGTACAACAAGTACGAACTAAAGACGACATTCCCGATGACGTCATTACATCGCGAACCGAAGCCCCGGAGTTCTCACCAACTCCTCGCATACCCCGAACGCCCCAAATCCGGAAGACCACTCAGACGTGGATGTGCATAATCGACCACGCGAGGTGACTCGCCGAAAGTTACCAGGACCTTGCCGCTCGCCCTCTTCTCGCCCTCGTTAACCCGTCGATCTCTACGCTTCTACTGCCGTATAAGCTCGCATACGTGCCATGCTCGCTTCAATCAAGAACTACTTGCACAACCCTCTCGTTGATATTCATCAAGACTCGCGTACATCGGTATACTCTCGTAGTTAAATCCATAGCTAGTAATGGTCGCTTTGCAATCCATATTCTCTGCTCGGTCGTGGAACCGGCGTTCAAATATCATGGCCGCAGAGGAACCGCCGCCGCGCTAAACTTTATCGGGCTAGTGATGTCGCAGAAATCCCGAACGAAGCACCTAACTCGGTGATGATTGGGCTCAGGCCCTCGTAACCCTCTCAACTCTACTCGCAGCCTCCTCGCTTTGCCCTCCCGGGCCCGGTTTGCTACGCGAGGCATAACGATAAGGGAAATAATTTCGCGAGGGTCCAACTTACAACACGGCTCTAAGGCACGATCTCGAGTGAGAAGAATAGAAACCAATCCTAAATACCCTATAGCCTCCTCGATTATTGATGTGGTGCACAACACACCGATAATCAAGACTCATCGATACTTCAGTAGACACTTTCCGAGGATTAATCGCTCGATACCACTTTTGTCACGACCGATTCCGGCCCGTGGATCGTGCCTTACCCGCACCCTAGTGATACAACATCGCAGTAATCAGAACATAAACGATACAAGACATATTATGAAATATGAAACAATAACTGAGAAAACTTGCTTTTCGCATATATGTAAATAACAACTTTTTCAACATGAGCAGTTTAATCCTTTTACAAACCCCGCCCACAACAAGATTTACATGCACTTAAGAATGATATGACAACAATGGGCGATGTGGCCCCGCCAAACCCCGAATGTAAACACTTACTACGACAGGACTATACCACCGATAAGCCTCCGAGAAACGGAGCTTCCCAAACGCTAAATCGTGACTCGAGAGCTAGGATCAACGATCGTGTACCTCAACTCGCGCAGATGAACGCACTCGGCGAGGTCGGTCATAACAAAAAGTATGTGAAACTAAAAATACCGTAAATGAAATCATAATAGTCTATAAAGCGAGACATGTATGATAAGCAAACTACGCTCACAACAAATAAGCAATCATGTCAAGTCAGAACTCACGCCTCAAAGTTATCACAATAAAACCGTGCGGGGCAAGTACGAAGGCATAGCCGACTACTAAGACCCACGCACCAAAAATACCACAAATCAGATTCCGAGGTCTTTCTAGACCGCACTACGATCGGCCGCCACTCGCCCGCAATATCAATGCGCGCGTCTATCCTCGAACTCGCACTCGCATAGGTCACACACGGACCCGCATGAGGTATTCTCGAATCACGGTCCTGCATCACCGAGGTATACCCCGCATCGGGCGCTAACCCTCGTATCCGCCTAGGCTCCCGCAACCCGCATAGTCTCAAAAGACCGCATAGTCTCACAGATCGCATAGGAATCCCCGCATCAAAGCTAAACACCCGAATGATCAATCTCGAGCTACCGCGACCGCATAGTCACGAGGACCGCATAGCCGTAAAGACCGCGTCAAGGGTGGCAAGCCCTGTGATAATAAGTCAAAGGGGTATGTGATACAATAATAGTACAACGGGCTTAACGCTTAACAACGTAAGCACAACAAGAATGACCCCTTACATCACGATCACACAAGATACTAACACACGTAGCATCCTAACATTTTCACTTATCACATCAACAAGAAAGTATTTACAAGGCTATCTCAAACCAAAGACAATCAAGTTATTCACACAAGGTACCTTAAGCTAACAAGTTCGTATCTACCCCTAAAGGACTTCATACATTAAATCTTTTAAAAGATCCGTTGCTTTCACATAAGTCACACAATACCCGTAGTATAAAATAGAGTGATCAGTTTTTTAAATACTAAAACACTTACCTTTGTAAAATCAAGTAACAACATTATTTTCCAAACGCCCAAGTTTGCCTAATTTCAAATGTTCACGCTTCTTATTTTAGAAAGGTTTCAGAGTTCATAGTCTTATTCATTTAAGAATATAATTCTCTTTTAAACAACTGAGAAACATAAGTCTTATATGTGAGTAGGATATTCTTGTTTATAACAATCTTATTACAAAGAAATTGATCTAGAAATATCATTTTGTCTCATCTTAGCTTCTATGCGGATGGAAGTTTCTCCGGTTTTAATAATACTTAATTAGTCAAAACATTTCCTTTTATTAACGCTGCAGTTGGTTTGTCGATACATTCGATTTCGAAATCAAGAAACATTCTTAAGCCGTTATACCCAACTTCCCATAAAGCTAGTATAACTCTTAAGTTTTTCACAAACCAAGTATTACTTCTTCTTTCAAAATGATTCAAAATCTTTGAAATACTTCAAGTTCTTTATTAACACATAACAAGCCGCTTATAGTTCAAATTAGTTACCTTTTAAAAAACCACAAGTATTTTCTTACCAACATAAAGTTGTTTATAACCGACTTCCCATAAAGCCGTTATAACACTTTATGTTTTAAACCAATCAAATACATTTAGCACATGACGCTCACCGCACTACATAGTTCACACATATCACGCTAGAAGAGATAGGAAGAGGTTCACATACCTCGCGACGAGTATCGACTAATAGCAAAACGCTCAAGTACTTCCAAACGCCGCTACTCCTAAGCCAAGTAGATCGCGTCACACGTAGTACTTCAACCTATAAGGCCACAAGGCGCTTATTAACATTTAGGTCTAATCGTAGAATATTCTACGTAAAATTCTAAGACTTTCCCGCAACAACAGAAATCTCCTCCTCTATCGAGACCGCTACCAAGCCAACCGGGGTTATACATCTAACCCTAACGGTACAATTCTACTTCACTGACTACTACACAAGTCTACCGTAATACAATTTCATGTAATTACAGCTCAAGATTCTTCTTTATTCAGCTTAAGTCGCAAGACATTGCCGATAACTATGTTCGCACTATATATAGCATACTTCAACTATATAATCTAACAACATGTAATTTCCAATTACAATAGAGGACAAGATATTTACCTCGATAAGCCCATAATTATCCAAGTATAAAGTCGATCCCGGCAATCGCTTAGCTCCAACTCGAGCGCTCCAACCCGCTCTAAACCACCCTTAGAAGTTCTAACCAACTTCTACACAAAACTCCAACGGACTATGGACATTTTCCTGGGGTTTCGGTTTTGTGACACACGGGAAGTATAATAGTATTTCTGGGCTTTTCGTATAGGTATAACCTGAATACTACAAGATATACTGGCTAAGGTAATTTGGGCATTATAACAATACTTTTGAGTATTTCTACCAAGAGAGGGGTATATACGAAAGCAACTAGGTCAGTGGGGGTACCCAGCCACACTACTCGGAGGGGGGGTGTACCCCTCGGCCAAGGCCTCTAGGAGAGGGGGAGGCCTCTTGGCGAACTCAACACAAAGGGAGGAGAAGATTTAACACTTAGGAACATTTAGGAATGGATGAATAAGTCTTCAAAGGGATGGGTATTTATAGGCCAAGTGAAAGCCAACCAATGGCCAAGATTGAGCCAAGTGCTACACAAGTGTAAGGCCAAGATTCACCCAAGTACACCTTATCCATCTACCACACCAACCAACACAAAATATCCTACCTACTCCCTTAAGCCCAAATCGTCCATAATGCCGTCCAAGGTGTTCCAATGAGAGGGTGACAAGTGTCGCCCTCTTGTTGGTCCAAAATGTTTCGTCTCTCGGAAAAATCCGCAAAAATAAAATATGGCATAGCCGGAAATTCCCCTACTAAAGCTGTGAAAACGTTTCGCCGAAAAACGACTCTAACCGGGTGTTGTGCACAAAATTAAATCGGCCAAGCCTACTTTGCCTACTCAAGGCTTTAAACTTTTATACGTACGCCCTCACGTACATACTCTGGAAATACGGGGTATAACAAGTTGTTCTCGTCCAAACATACCCCCTCTTGGTAGAAATACTCTCCAAGTATTGTTATTATCCTCAAATACCCTAGCCGTATATCCTTTAGTATTTCCAAAGTTATCTCTATACGTAGAGTCCGGAAATACTACCTTATATCCACTAGTCACTAAACGAAACCCTAAGAGAAACTTCATAGTTGGTTGAAGTAGAAAGTAGAAGTTGTGTAGAAACTTCTAAGGGTTTCTTGGAGCGGATTGGAGCGTACAGATTAGGAGCTAAACCTCGCTCAGGATCGACTTATATCTTGGATAATATTGGGCTTATCGAGGTAAATAATCTTATCCTTCTATTGTAATTGGAGAATACATACTGTAGAAGTATAGAAACAAGTATAACACACTTAGAAGGATATTAAAGAATAGAATTGAATTATAATCACATCAGAAGATTTAAAGAAGATTGAATCAGTACTTACATGGAATTTGTATTCGATGAGACTTGTATAGCTTACCGGGTAGGGAAGTGCTGCCCGATTTTCCGTAGAATTAAGAACCCTCTGCTTAGAACTTTCTACAGAGTAGTCTAGACATTGATAGACGTACCTGACTATTATAGGTTGATTCTCTGCGCGCGACATATTCGACTTGGCAGGTGGATTTCGCCGAGGAGGTATGTGATTCTTCCTATACTCTTGAGCATGATATTTTAAAGTATATATATAGTACGGTAGACGTACGTGTGTTAACTGAACGTAGTTTTACGGCAATGTCTTTTGACTTAAGCCTGAATAATAAAGATCTTAAAGTCTTTCAAAAGAATTATAAATCAGTTTTGAAAAGAAGAAGAATATTTGTTTTTAAAGCAAGGAGCTTAAGAGTTAGACTAGCTTTATGGGAAGTTAAGTATAACGACTTAAGACTTATGTGTTTATAAAAGACTTATATTGATTTCTGGAAAATATAATAAAAATGGTTTGATGAGTAGACATAATATGATGCTATGTGTGTTAGTGTCTTGTAACGTTTGTATAAGAGGGTATTCTTGTTGTGCTTATGTTGTTTAACGATAAGTCGTTATGTTAGTATAATATCACTCGCTCTTGACATGATCACTGGGGTTGCGCCTCCACGCGGGGTAGACTCGGTATGCAGGACCATGATTCGAGAATACCTCATGCGGGTCGGGGACCTATGCGAGCTACGAGTTCGTGTTAGTGTGCGAGGTTATACCTCATGCGGTCTATATGGCCATGCGGACTACGAGTCGGGGCGATCTTGAGTAGCTACCTCGATGCGGGTTATACCTCATGCGGGCCTATGTGAGTGGCCTATGCTCTGAGAGTCGAGTTAGTCTTGCATAATGATACTATGGCGATTGGCCCGCTTCGATCATTCGCTTAGAAAAGACCTGTTATAGTTTACCTATTGTTGCTCTTGTTTATGATATGACACTATGTGCGGTTACATTGGTTGTTTCGTGCATATTTGTAAAATTGGTTTTAAAATGATATGATTTCATTTAAGTATTTTACAGTTTCACATACTTAGTACTGTCTTGACCTCCTTGAAGTGCGTTCATCTGCGGTAAGAGGCGGCAGGTGCTAGATCCGCATCCTTAGAATCTTTTGCGTTGGTGTCAGGAGCTCCATCTTCTCCGGAGGCTCGACTTTTGGGTATGATCTCCCTGTTGTAGATAGTTTTGTACAGTCAGGGTATGGCGGGGCCCTGTCCCGCCATAGTTGTTTACTTCTTGAGTCTGTAGTCTATTGTATAGTTGGGATGTAAGCGCGATTTTTGATATATATATATGCGAAAGCGCCATTTTCTCGTATAAAATGTGTCTTTTACAATTGTTTCATGTCTTATGTTTTATATTCCGCTGATTTTCTCTCGATGTATGGTGCCAGCGTGCGGGTAGGCACGATCACGGGCCGAACAGTCGTGACAAAAGTGGTATCGAGCGCTAATCCTCGGAAAGTGTCTACGCACGTATCTAGTAGAGTCTTGATTATCGGTGTGTTGCACTACACCAATAATGTCCAGGAGGCTATAGGATATTTAGGATTGGTTTCCATTCTTCTCACTCTGATCGTGCCTTAGAGTGTGTTATAAGTTGGACCCTCTAACGATTCCTTCTGCAGATTATGCCTCCACGTAAGGCAACCTGGCCCGTAGAGCGGCAGCCGAGGAGTTGCTAGTAGGACACCGGAGAGTCACGAGGGCTCGTGCCCGCCTATACTAGAGACGGCGAGTTCCAGCGCCGCCCGGCCCAGCGAGACTACGATCCGCACCTCCGTCCACGGCTGGGGCGAGGAGTTAGGGTACAAGGAGAGATGGCGATTCGCCGTGATCGTGGCAGAACATGAGATAGTGGGCCGATTCCAGTTCAGCGCACGTGGTTCACCCGAGATCGCATAGTTTGAGGCTACGGACTTTACGAGTTGTAGCCCGAGTTCTACGGTCGAGGCACGAGGATGATCCGGGCGAGTTCATCCGTCGATTCTGAGAGGATCATGCGGGTGATCAAGGCTTGAGACCGAGTCCGTGATCTTCGCTCACATAGGCTGCGTGATACCGCGATCGATTGGTTTGATTCGCGAGTTATCTCGGGAGAGCACGCGTCCCTACTTGGGACGAGTTCTCGGAGGCTTTTCACTCACTTCTTGCCTCCACAGATGAGGAGGCACGAGCCGAGTTTTGTTCTTGAGACGAGAGGACGCCGCTTAGGAGTACAACGTTGAGTTTGATTCGTTGGCTCGATATGTCCCTGCGTTGGTAGCGATATGGAGGGCGAGTGCATCGCTACGTCGGGCTAGATGATTATATGGCGAGTCTTGTGCGGGTGTGGCTCTTCACGAGCATGGATATTACCGCGTGCGAGCTCATGCACTTGGATGCGAGGCGTAGAGGCCAGCGGGTTGTGACAGCGGCGAGAAGAAGACCAGACGTGGTCTTTTGGTAGCTATCGTGGTGGCGGCCTCGGCTAGATTTGCACCGGCCTCGAGCACTCCTGCACCATCCTCGGCCACCGGGATATTCGAGGCGCACGGGGCCCGACTTGAGCGTCGAGCGGCGAGTGCGGCGACGGGACCACCCCTCGGGCATGGCCGTCGGTAGATCCCACTTCGGGTGTGTGCGCTACGGAGTTTGTTCTGATTGTGGCCAGTGGTCACTTTGCGGCTTGTCAGGCCAAGGGCACGATGGTAGGGTCACCTACGAGTTCTTCGGGTCTTCATCTCCTACGCTTACTCGCGAGGCAAGGTACTCATGGACCAGTGAGTCACGGCAGAGGTCGTGGCGCGGGTCCCAGTTCTAGCGGTCCTCAGAACCGCATTTATGCCTTGTCCAGCCGGCAGGATCAGGAGGCCTCACCTGATGTCGTCACAGGTACCTTATCAGTTTCTGGTTATGATGTGTATGCCTTGATAGATCCGGGTTCTACTCATCTATATATCTCCCACTTGCTAGTAGGATAGGGATAGAGCCTGAGTCCATAGACCCTTTCGAGGTAGCTACGCCAGTGGGTGATTCGGTGGTAGCTCGGCGGGTATATAGGGCTTGTCCAGTGACCATATACAGTCGTCAGACCCTAGGCGACTTGATAGAGTTGGACATGACTGATTTCGATGTGATCATGGGGATGGATTGGCTAGCTTCTTGCTACGCCACTGTAGCTGCAGGAGAGTGGTACGGTTCGATTTCACGAGGCCGGTTGTTGAGTGAGAGGAACATTTGTATCGCCGAGGGTAGGTTTATTTCCTACCTCAAGGCTAGGAAGATGGTGCGAAGGGTATATCTACCATCTCATTCGGGTGTTGATCGAAATCGCGGTACTTCAGATTTTGGTCGTTCCAGTAGTCGAGAGTTCCCAAACGTGTTTCGCACGACCTCCGGTATTCCTCTGAGAGGAGATAGAGTTTTGTATCGATGTGCTGCGGACACTCGGCCTATTTCCATTCCCATACGTAATGGCACTGCCGAGTTGAGAGAGTTGAAGGACCACATGAGATTTCTTTGGAGAAGAGCTTCATCGGGCCTAATGTTTCTCCCGGGAGCGCGGTATTGTTCGTGAAGAAGAAGGGCGGGACGGCTCCGCGCACGTGTTGATTACAGTGAACAAGGTGACCATTAAGAACGTATACCCCTTCCGGGATTGATGATTTGTTCGACCAATTGCAGGCGAGATGTTTCTCAAGATTGATCTGCGATCGGGCTATCATCAGTGCGAGTCAAAGAGGCGGATGTCCCTGGATCGCATTCCGACGTGCGGGCATTATGAGTTCGGGATGTCTTTTGGGTTGACCAATGCTCGCGGTATTCATGGATTTGATGAACCGTGTTCAAGCCATTTTGGACACGTTTGTGATAGTGTTCATTGATGACATCTTGGTTTATTCGCTCGAGCGGGAGCACGCGGAGCATTTGAGGTGTGTTGAGAGTTCTCGGGACCAGCTTATACGCCAAGTTTTCCAAATGTGAGTTTTGGTTGGCGGTGGCTTTTCTTGGGCATATTGTCGTGATGGTATTCGGGTGGATACGCCAGATCGGCGATCGAGGACTTGGCCTAGACCTACTACTCCGGCAGGTGCGCGGCTTTACGGACCTCGCGAGTTATTATCGGTTCGTGGAGAAGTTTGCTTATCTACGCACCATTGACTAGGCTGACTCGAAGGCGGCTAAGTTTCGATGGTGATGCTTGTGGCGGGGTTTCGATTCTTGAAGGAGAGATCGGCCGCCCCGTTCTTACTCTTCGCAGGTCGAGCGGTTATGTTGTGTATTGTGATGCGTCGGCGTCGGGCTCGGATGTGTTGATGCAGATGGGTAAGGTTATAGCGTCAGCGTCCCGAAGCGGCAAGCATGAGGAACTACCCGCTGATTTGGAGTTAGCGTGTGATTCACGCCTTGAAGATCTGGAGGCACTATTTGTATGGGGTTCGTGGATATTTATCTGACCACAAGAGCCTCGGTATATCTTCGGCTGAGGAGTGAACTTACGGCGAGATGGTGGTTAGAGTTACTTAAGGATTACGATGTTGATATCTGTACCACGGGAAGGCCAATGTTGTGGCGTATGCCCCAGTCTTAGTAGGTCGATGGGTAAGCTCGGATGTGCGAGAGGAGGGGCATGGTTCGCGATTTGCATCGATTAGCGAGCCTTGGTGTCCGTTTGATTGATTACGATAGCGGTGGGTCCGAGTTCGAGGTTTCCGAGTCTTCCATCGTCGAGGAGGTGAAGAACGATTTGAGGATCCGTATTGATTCGGTATCGTGATGCGCCCGCCGTGAGGAAAAAGTCGCTTGAGTAGCACGATGGGGTGCTAAGGTTCGAGGCGGAGTTGTGTGTTCGGATGTTTGAGACTTGGCAAAGAGTTCTGGGAAGCACAGCGCAGCGTTACTCTATCCATCGGTCGACCAAGATGTACCCACGACCTTAGATCCGTATTGGTGGGATGGCAGAGGGCGTTGCGAGTTTGTAGCTCGGTGCCGTGTTGTCGCAGTGAAGGTAGAGCACGAGGCACGGTGGTTTGTTGCGACGATAGAGATCCGACACGGAAGTGGGAGGTGATCAACATGGACTTTATCACAGGATTACCTAGCACTCAGAGGAGAAATGATTCTATATGGGTTATCGTCGACAGTGACGAAATCGGCCACTTTCTTCCGTCAGGCGACTTTTCTACGAGGATTATGCGGACTTTACATCAGAGATCGTCGATCGCATGAGTCCCTATTTCGTTATACCGTAGTTCCGTGGTATGTATGTGAGGGCGTGCGTGTGAGAATACGACGTAAATTTTGGAAAGAAAGGAAGATGTGATTTTTCGACGGAAAAGTTTAGGTTTTGTGAAGAAAAGGTTCGTTAATGAATTGGATTCCCATTTTATTTGGGCTTCTTGGATTATATTAGAATTTTGAGATTTTATTTTGAAATGGTCACGTGGGGCCCAGGAGAAATTTACGATTTTGTGGGCGCTTTGTTTTGAGATTTTCGATATTTTGGATATTTTGGAAGGCGAAATATTTTGAAGGAGTCGGGCGACATGTCACCCCATGTGCACCTTGGCGAAATAGTGGGACAAGTGGCTAGACACTTGTCCCTTGGCCGAAATGACCTAACAAGTGGCAAGCCACTTGTCTTGCATTTTCG
The DNA here is from genome assembly GCA_029844215.1 of Przewalskia tangutica. Taxonomy (NCBI): domain Eukaryota; kingdom Viridiplantae; phylum Streptophyta; class Magnoliopsida; order Solanales; family Solanaceae; genus Przewalskia; species Przewalskia tangutica. The sequence goes on from CM056732.1 coordinate 33,458,822, forward strand.
TTGGCCATGTGGTGTGGTGGGACCCACACACACATGGCCCAATCTTGACCATACACTTACCTTGATCTTAGCCCTTGAAACCTCTATAAATACCCCCCTTAGGTTGAAGAGTAATTCATCCCACACTTGAAGTCTTCCAAAGCAAAAATATCCCTTCCCTTTGTGTTGTGTTCGTCCACCCTCCCCCACTTGTGTAGAAAATACTTGGAGTATTATTGTATAATCCCAAATACATTGGCCTAGTATCCCTAGTAGTATTCCAAAGTTATTTCAATACTAGGGCGGAAATACTACTTTATTCAATAGTAGTAAAGTGAAACCCTAGAAAAATCTTCCTAGCTTGGTTGAAGTATTTAGAGAAGTTGTTTGGAAACTTCTAAAGGTCGCTTGGAGCGGGTTGGAGCGTAAGGAATTGGAGCTAAACGTTGCTCAGGATCGACTTATAAACTTGGATAATTTTGGGCTTATCGAGGTAATGATCTATGTCCCCCTATTGTAATTGGATATTACATGTTGTAGTAGTTATACTTGAGTATATTATATTGGAAGGATGATTATAAAGGATTGAACTGTATTTACATTGGGTACTTACAGATGACTTGTAGTATTATTGTGTGAGAATTGAACACGTCAGGTTAGGCGTGTAGTCCCCGGAGTTGTTGGCGTAACGCCTTGTTAGGAGAGATTTATGAGATAGCGGGAGAGTCTTTGCCAATTTTACGTAGAATAAGGAATTTTGTATTTAGAATATTCTACGATGAGAACTAGAAGTTGATAGATGTATTGTGGTTGTTATAGGTGGATCTTCTACGCATGGCATACTTGACTTGGCTTGTGGTTTAAGCTAAAAAGGTATGTGATTCTTCCTATACTCTTGAGCATGATTGTTGTGAACTATATAGTACGGTAGACGTACGTGAGTGAAATGAATTTTGTTTGTTTAAAACATAAAGTGTTATAATGGCTTTATGGGAAGTTAGTTATAACGACTTTATGAAGATAAAAGAAAGATTTGGTTTCGATAAAGAAACGACTTGATTTTGAAAGTTAAGAGACTTGATCTTGAAAGATAAGAGACTTGACTTATAACGACTTGTTTTGGAAAAGGAGAACTTGATTTAAGTATAGGTTACTTGTTTTGAAAGAGTAAGTTAGTTGGGTTTTAAAGAGTATACTTGATGTTGTTCTAAAGAAAAGCACTTGGTTTAAAAAGTAGAGTACTTGATTGTAAAAGCCTTGTAAAGATTTTACGAAGGTGAAGTAATTTGGTTTTAAAAGTAAAATGTGTTTTCTTTATATACTACAGTATTAGTATCGTGTGGCTTTACGTAACAAAGAGGTCTTTTTGAAAGAATGAAAGTATGCAGTATTTCGGATTGTTGATATAAAATGAAAGTACATTAAACTTGCCTATGCTTGTGATAGCCTTGTTGTGCAAGTGTTGTGATTATGTACTCGTGTCTCGGGAGGACGGTTATCCGATTGATTGTTGGACATCTTGTGCGTTGGATTTTCCACGCAGTATCGTCCACTATTGAGTATTATCGGTTATTCCTTTGGACATCTTGACGCGTTGGGTGACCCACGAGTATCGTCCACGAGTATTATCTTGTTATTTCCTTTGGACATGCTTGTGCGATGGATGATCCACGGCGTCGTCGAGGATGGTTTCATGGCCGTGACTTCCGAGGTGAGATCGGGGCATGCGGTCATTGCGAGGTTCAGTTGTTAGTCCATGGACCGGTAATCTATGAAGCTTGCACGCGGTGACGGCGATCACGCTTGATTTATGCGTGTGGTTCGTGCACACTTTAGATACTTGTTCGTCATTTTCGTGTACCGTAGCCTGGTAGATAGCTTAAGATACTTGCCTCGGTCATATCTTGTGAGCGGTAGGCTATTATGCGTTAACTTAAGATACTTGCCTCGGCGATTCGTGGCTAGCTTTTGGGTCGTAGTTAGCTTCCGTACCTTGCCCGTGATGGGATATGACTAGCTTTTGGATTGGTAGTTGGCTATTCTACTTGGCCCGATCGGTTTTAATGACGCAGGCAGGATCTAGTGTTCAGGTTCACATATGGGTGTTGTTTTACATCGTATGCTGCCGCGGTGAGAATGAAGTTCCACGCATGCGTGATATTATGGGCGTGAGACCCATAGTTATGTGTGAGTGATTATTCGGGGATATGTGTCCTTACTTGGACATAATCGCTTACTTATTGCGAAATGGTTTTATAAAATGATGAAATGTGATTTCATTACGGTATTTTCGATTTCACATACTTGTACCGGTTGTCTTGACCTCGCCCGAGGCTGCGTTCATCCGCAGTAGAGGTACACGATTGTTGATCGCTCATAGGATCACAGTTCGGCGTTAGGAAGCTCGTTCCTCCGAGGCTTATCTTTGGTATAGTCCCTGTCATTGTAGGTACTTGTACATTCGGGGTATGGCGAGGGCCCGTCATAGATGTTGTTACATTCTTAAGTGCATGTAATCTTGTTGTGGGCGAGTTTGTAAAAAGGATAACTGCTCGGGTTTTTATGTATGTACGAAAGCATTTGTTTTGGTTGCTTTGTTTATTTATCATATCTCTTGTTTCATGTTTATGTTTTATTTCCGTGATTTTCTCGATGTTGTATCACTGGTGCCCGGTAGCACGATCCAGGCCGGTTGGTCGTGACAATTTCGATCATATCGACAGAGAGCGAGCCTGGTTCTGGCTAACTCGAGGTCCTTCCGGAAGGGTTTAGGACGCAGTGAGCGAGTAATCGCATTCCATCCACGAGCAGACAGACGGTGGCGCACTATCCGCACTCTTGAGGATATCTGCGAGCTTTGTGTTATTGACTTCAGGTAGCCGAGGATCATTTGCCTCTAGTTGAGTTTGCGTATAATAATAGCTACTCCCGATTCGTGATGGCGCCTTATGAGGCCTTGTATGGGAGGAAGTGCGGTCGCCGATAGGCTGGTTTGATGTAGCGAGTGCGATTAGTAGGACGACCTGGTACAGTGCAGTGGATAAGGTGAAGCTTATCCGAGCGATTCTTGCGGCTTCGAGTCGGCGAAGTCATATCAGATCATCGTCGTCGGCATCCGAGTTCGAGGTTGATGATTGGGTTTTCTGAAGGTGTCGCCCATGAAGGGTGTGATGAGATTCGGGAGGAAGGGAAACTCAGCCCGAGTACATTGGGCCGTGTCAGTTGTCGCGAGGTAGGCAAGGTTGCCTATGAGTTGAATCTGCGTCCGATCCGGAGGCGATGCATCCGTGTTTCATGTTTCTATCTTGAGGAGATGTATCGGGGATCCATCTAGGGTGCACCGATTGATGTCCAGTGACCGGGGTTATCGATGAGGAGATTCCCATAGCGATAATCGATCGCGAGTTAGGCGTCTGCGGACGGGCGTGGCTTCCGTCAAAGTCTTGTGGCGAACGAGCTCGAGGAGAGATGGCGTGGGAAGGCGGGAGGACATGAGGCGTAGTATCCTCACCTATTCCCCACACCTCCAGGTAACTCACTTTCCTACTTGTAAATTTTCATTGTCATATATGCCTAAGTGTTGTTTTGTGGCCGTATGTGGCATTTGCATACTGTTTATGTTATGAAGAACCTTATCGTTGGATGTCTTGGGAAGGAACATTCGGGACGAATGTTTCTAGAGGAGAATTTTATACCGTATTTCCAGTATATGTGCGTGAGGCGTCATAAAAGTTTAGCCTAAGTTAGACACCTTGGACGAAATATTTGTGCACAACTCATTAAAAGAATCGTTTTCCGACGAAACGTTTTACAAAACTTGCGACGGGAAAATTACGGCTATATCATTTCTAATTTTTGCGGATTTTTCCGAGAGACGAAATATTTTGGACCAGCGAGAGGGTGACACTTGTCACCCTCAAGTGGACGGCAACTTGGGCATAGTTGGCACGTTTTTTGTGCCTTTGCACAAGTCAAGGAGTTGGTAGGATATTTGTGTAGTAGATGGATAAGGACACTTGGGTGAATCTCCACCCTACACTTGCCTTGCACTTGGCTTCATCTTGGCCATTGGTTGGCCTATAAATACTCCCCTTAAGATAAAGAGTTCTTCATCCACAAATCAACTTTCCAAGTCTAAAATCCCTCCCTCCCTTTGTGTTGTTCTCGTCCAAAGCATCCCCCTCCCCCTTGAAAAGGCCTTGGCCGAAACCATCCTCCCCTTTGTAGTGTTCTAGAAACCACCCCCTTCCCGAGTTGTTCTCGCCCAAACATACACCCTCTTGGTAGAAATACTCTCCAAGTATTGTTATTATCCTCAAATACCACCCTAGTATATCCTTTAGTATTTCCAAAGTTATCTCTATCGTAGTCCTAAATACTACCTTATATCCACTAGTCACTTATCCAAAGCCTAAGAGACACTTGATAGTTGTTTGTAGTAGAAAGTAGAAGTTGTGTAGAAACTTCTAAGGGTTTCTTGGAGCGGATTGGAGTACAGTTAGGAGCTAAACCTCTCGGGATCGATTTATATCTTGGATAATATTGGGCTTATCGAGGTAAATAATCTTATCCTTCTATTGTAATTGGAGAATACATCTTTGTAGAAGTATAGAAACAAGTATAACACACTTAGAAGGATATTAAAGAATAGAATTGAATTATAATCACATCAGAAGATTTAAAGAAGATTGAATCAGACTTACATGGGAGACTGTATTTCTGATAGACTTGTATAGCTTAGGGTAGGGAAGTCTTTGCCCATTTTCCGTAGAATTAAGAACCTCTCGCTTAGAACTTTCTACTGATTAGTCTAGACATTGATAGGCGTGCGACTATTATAGGTTGATTCTCTGCGCGACATATTCGACTTGGCGGTGGATTTACGCCAGGAGGTATGTGATTCTTCCTATACTCTTGAGCATGATATTTTAAAGTATATATATAGTACCGGTAGACGTCGTGTGTTAATCGAGCGTAGTTTTACGACAATGTCTTTTGACTTAAGCTGAATAATAAAGATCTTAAAGTCTTTCAAAAGAATTATAAATCGGTTTGAAAAGAAGAAGAATATTTGTTTTTAAAGCGAGAGCTTAAGAGTTATACTAGCTTTATGGGGAGTTAATTATAACGACTTAAGAAAGATAAAAGGAACAATTTAATTATGTGTTTATAAAAGACTTATATTGATTTGTGGAAAATATAATAAAAATGGTTTGATGAGTAGACATAATATGATGCTATGTGTGTTAGTGTCTTGTAACGCTTGTATAAGAGGTATTCTTGTGCTTATGTTGTTTAACGATAAGCTGTTATGTTAGTATAATATCACTCACCTCTTGACATGATACCGGGGGTTAAGCTGCCCTCCGATGCGGGGTAGACTCAGGCGGTCTGGGACCATGATTCGAGAATACCTCATGCGGGTCCAGGGGACCTATGCGAAGCTACGAGAGTTCCAGGTTAGTGTGCGGGGTTATACCTCATGCGGTCTATGTGGCCATGCGGACTACGAGTCCAGGACGATGCCGAGGAGTAGCTACCCTCGATGCGGGGTTATACCTCATGCGGGCCTATGTGAGTGGCCTATGCGGACTACGGGAGTCCAGGATTAGGCTTGCATAATGATACTATGGGCGATTGGCCCTGCTTCGATCATTCGCAGCCTAGAAAAGACCTGTTATAGTTTACCTATTGTTGCTCTTGTTTATGATGTGGCACTATGTGCGGTTACATTGGTTGTTTCGTGCATATTTGTAAAATTGGTTTTAAAATGATATGATTTCATTTAAGTATTTTACAGTTTCACATACTTAGTACCTGTTGTACTGACCTCCTTCGGGGGGATGCGTTCATGCCGCAGGTAAGGGCAAGCAGGTGCTAGATCCGCATCCTTAGGATCTTTTGCGTTGGTGTCAGGAGCTCCATCTTCTCCGGAGGCTCGACTTTTGGGTATGATCTCCCTGTTGTAGATAGTTTTGTACAGTCAGGGCATGGCGGGACCCTGTCCCGCCATAGTTGTTTACTTCCTTAGAGGTCTGTAGTCCTATTGTACAGTTGGGATGTAAACTGCCAGATTTTTTGATATATATATATGCCGAAAGGCGCCCTTTTCTCAGATAAAATGTGTCTCTTTTACAATTGTTTCATGTCTTATGTTTTTATATTCCGCTGATTTTCTTGTATGACTGCTTGGGTGACCGGTTAAGGCACCAGTCACGGGCCCCGGAACGGGTCGTGACATATTGGGCCGAGTTTAACTTCATTTACTGGGTTGTTGTAAAACTAGTTCGAATATTGCCTCACCTTTGCTATGTTCTTGTTCATCTGTGTTCTTGAGAATATCGTACTTACCATTCTTTGCTTGTTCGTATGATTCTTGGGTTACGGGTGGTTTGCGGGATGGGAGACGCCTTTATTAGTGTTATTTCTATCCCGTGAGATTTTGTTAACCAACTAGGTGTTGGTTATTTGAGTATAAACACTTTAATCCTTTAACAACTATCGTGTTAGTTATTATCGTCTTTGTGTGTTAGTGTCTTAGTGTACTTATACGGACTAGCCAGTTCTTCATGTTCATATGGATTGCTAGACTAATTGGTACACTTTGATTATTAGTTGACTTCATTTATTTCTTGCATTGTGTTTCTCTATGCAATTTTGAACTTCATGCGCATTGTACCGAGAGATTGTGACATTTTACCTCTTTTGTGTAAGCAGCCACTGCCCTAGGCGCAAAGCCACTGCGCCTTTGCCATTTTTGGCATTACGCACTACCCTATACTTGCCTCTTTTATGCATGCTATTTATGTTGACTTCACCTACGGTCCTTGTCCATTGCCATCTTTAGCTTTCGCAAGACCCTAGAACCTTTGTCTCTACTCTTCAAAAGCTTTGTTCTTAATTTATATATACTATATACTATATATAAACATATATTATATAGTATATTTTATATATTCGTATTTCATATATCCATATATTATCTTTTATTACCGCGATACTGGCTCGACTCGACTTGCCTTGTTTTGCAGGCTATAGAAGAAGTATGACGACTTGATTTTGGCTCACTTGAGGGGTATTCTCATATTATTAGTTTTTGGAAAAAGGATAGCTACACGCACGCAGTAGTTCAACGTCCTTATCTGTTCACGGTTAAACCCGTTCGAACCAACGAGGCACGAGGTATTCTTAAAACCTTGCTTGTTTACATTCCATTCCTTAATTTTATATTTTACTATCTATATTCACTAGGCAAATCTAAGAGTATCGATAGACAAATACTAGGACTACGATTTGTATGAATGAATGTTTGCTATTGCATTTGATAAACCTTGTATAAATTAGAAAGTCTTGTAATTTAAACTCCGGGCCTGTCGGGGTTACACTCATTTTCGATCTTCCTAGTTTATTTATTGAAATAGGCAAGTGTTTGTATATTTAGTAGAAGCATTGTAATTCATAAATCGGGTCTGTCCGGATTTAAATTAACGCATTTCTCAATTGTATTCATCTCTTGCTTGTAATCGTATTTGGTAACTTTGAGGATGGCAAAAAAGAAAAAGAAGCGGACCCATGAGAACTTCACGCCACTACCCATCCGGATGGGGCAAGCTTCTATTGATATCACCAACAACATCGAGTTCCCCCCGATTGCTCACGAACCCACAACATCCGGGCTTGTGAGCAATGGTCTTCAAGTGGGGGATGCTCACGCGGGAAATGACGAGTTATCTACCAATGAGGGAACTTCGGACTTCATTCCCTCCTCTTGCACCCTTGGTTCTCAAGACACTGCATTGACTTCGAGTGGCAACAATTGTGAACCCGTCGTTGGGAATGTTGCGGATGGAAAGAACAAAACTACGGATCACGTGAGCCAGAACAACAAGAAGGCTTATGCATCCATAGTCAAAGGAAATCGTGATGTTTCGAATGGAAAACATCTACATTTTGTCGCCGATTGCCGTAATGTGAGCCCTCTTGACTTACCTAGGGGTGATTTGGATAATCTTACGGAAACTGTGGGGCATCTTTTGGTTGGCTACTTCGCGTGGTCCTACCTGGGGAGCTTGACATTAAGGAAGCTATGTCACTCATGGGGAGTTGCATACCGCTTTAATGTCCATGCTTCAGGTTGGATTGTCTTCAAGTTTAACACGGAAGTTGACAAAGAGAAAGTCATGGCCAATGGGCCACACTTTGTTTATAGCACTCCACTTCTGCTGAAAGACATGCCTCAGTGCTTCACCTTCGACAAGCATGAGATATGTACCATTCCAATATGGGTTAGGCTCCCGTCTCTCCCATTAGATCTTTGAAACGTTAACGCTTTAAGCCGTATCTTGTAACGTATTGGCAAACCTATTGGGACCGATAAGCTCACTAGTGAAAAAGAGCTTCTCTCATATGCACGGGCTCTAGTTGAGATAGACCTCTCCAAAGGTACACTTGATGGTATTGAACTCAAGCTTTGGGACGATACCATCATTTACCAAAAGTTTGTTTATGAAAAGCTCCCGGACTATTGTGAGAAATGCCATATGATTGGGCACTCCACTACGGGTTGTGAGAAGCATTACGCCGACACAAATAGGCGGGTACAAGGGAAAGACGTGACACAAATCCTCAATGCCAAGGCAAAGAGGGTACACATCTACTTGGACTCTCCCGAGGTGGAAGACGAGACTACGAATACTAACGGGAATGGTAGCCATGCTAAAAGTGGTGGCCAGCCTTCGAGTGCATAGATCGGGGTTGGCACATGTCGGATTTTGGAGGATGCGGAAGGAGGAGGTCAACCATTGGGGCCACAAACCGTGGTTGATGCAGGTCGGAATTTGGATGTTGCGGGTGCGGGTGGCCAGCCTTCTAGGGCACAAACCAAGGCTGGCAAAGGTTGGAACTTTATTGAGGGTGACTCTAGGGGCCCCGCGGGGTACTAAAGGGAGTGTTGGCGAGACACGCATATTGGAGAGCAACCCCGTGATTCAGTGCGAGGTTGGCTTAGGTATGTGTTTGGGAGCGGTAGCGGATTCGGGTGGTCAGCCTTCGGGGACACAAACCGGGGTTGACAAAGGTCATAACTTTATTGCGGGTGAATTTAGGGCCCCCGTGGGTACTAAAAGGAGTGTTGGCGAGATACGCATAATGGAGAGCCAACCCGTGATTCAGAGAGAGGCTGGATTGGGTATGTGCTCGGGAGCGGTAGTGGATTCGGGTGGTCAGCCTTCGGGGACACAAACGGGGGTTGACAAAGGTCAGAACTTAACACCGAGAGACCATAGGGGTCCCCCGGAATCAAAGGGAAGCAAGGATGAGACCCGACAACCTTCAGGCCAACTAGTGGATGCTCTTAATGCGACTGGCGCTAAGGGGACTCCAAATGATGCAGATGACCAACGTCAGAACCACAAACCGAGGCTGGCAAGGGTGTGAAGGCACGATTTGCCAAGGCTAATGACACGGGCACCATGAGCCCGGTCGTTAAACATTCCGCGATCTTCCGGAAGCTTGTGGACATGCACGGTAATATCTTGGTGCAAAATGCAGTAGACGGCAAAGCCAAATCAGCCATTGAGGCAGTCCTTGCGGAAGGTTATGTTCTGTCTACTATTTCGGATGAGCACAAGGGAGGCCAGCCCTCGGGGACTCAGACAGGTCCGGGCAAAGATAAGGGTGCTATGACAGATGATGGGTTCACGAAAGTAATGAAGAGAGGGAAGGTGAAAACTAGCACGGGGTCACAAACTGCACCTAGTACTGGTCCGCAAATGAGAGCTCAGTACCGGTATAGAGAAGGTTAAGGGTTGCACACCTATTTGAACTCTCCTGTAAAGGACGCGGGTACAGCTGGGAGTTATATCCGTGATGATCAGCCCGCGCATGCTCAGACTCTTGATCCTCAGACTAATGGTGGTCAGTCTTCAGGGTCCTAAACCGAGGCTAGAAAAGGTCGGACTAAACCTAGGATAGAAGGGGGGAATGCCGGAGGGATTTAGATCAGATATGGGGGCCAGCTTGCGGGGATACAAACCGTGGCTGACACATGACTGCCTATTGATACTGACGGGATAGGACAACCCGCAGACATAGTGGGTAGTTCAATGGTTGCTAATATTGGTGGCCATCCTGCGGGGACACAGACCGAAGCTGGCATGGGTCAAACAGATATGGAAGCTCTACCTTTCGGCCCATCGACTAAGGTTGGGAATAGTGGGAACTTGGAAGGAACCAATAAGGAGGAGGGGCACGAGGGCGTGAGGACGAGGGTGAAAGCTAAGGCTAGCAATGGCGGGCAAAGCTTGCCCATACTCTTGAGCAGAATGACGACCCTTCCCACTAAAAAGAATGGACCTTATGGTGGCACCATCTCTTTTAGCACTAATGAAGATAGCACGAAGGGGACTATTCCACCCCGTTATCGAAATTATCATTGCTTCTTGGAATATAAGGGGCGTGAACCGCTCCTCCAAGAAAAAGGAGATTTTCTCCGTGGTGCATAAGAACAACATTGACATTTTTGGTATCCTAGAATCAAAGCTCAACAACACGACACTTGATCGTTTCTGGGCTTCAAAATTTCGCAACTGGGAGGTGTTGGATAACTTTGCCCATCATCCAGCGGGGAGGATATTTATTTTATTCAACCCGGCCAAAGTCATTCTACAAGTTCTTGACATCAACCCGCAAGCCATTTATTGCGGTGTCACTTGTGATATATCCTCCAAGAGGCTCCATGTCACCTTCGTGTACGGGCTTCACACGGCTGTCGATAGACGGGGCTTATGGGAGAATTTGAAAGAGTACGGGACCCCCATGACTGGGTCGTGGCTAGTACTTGGTGATTTCAACACGGTTATGAAGGAGGATGAGCATTTCAACATGGCACCCATCTCCAGCTACGACATGAAGGATATTATTGATTGTTGCTGGGATTTGAGCCTCACGGACTTGTCTTCGATGGGTTGCGAGTTCACATTCAGCCGTAGCAATACATTGAGCAAGCTTGACAGGGCCCTCATTAACGCCCATTGGTTACAAGCGGGTTGGTATGGCAATGCTCATTTCCGTCGGTCCGGGCCCTTCTCGGACCATACGCCGTGCATTGTCACTATCTTGGATCGTCCGAGAATGCATAATAGACCCTTCAAGTTCTTCAACATGTGGGCTACCCATGAATACTTTGGAAGGATTGTGACGGATGCTTGGGAGCACAATATTGACGGCAATGCTCAATTCCGGTTATGCCGGAATTTACTTAGCCTCAAAGGACCCTTGAAGCAGCTCAATGAGAATGACTTCTCTCATAGCTCTTCCCAGGTCAAAAAGGCAAAGAAGGAGCTTGATATTGCTCAATAGGATACTTTGAGCAATCCACATCTTGACCACTTACACACGCGGGTTACCGACCTCAGGCACAAGTACATAGTTCTTATTGATGCGGAGATAAGTTTCCTTAAACAACTTGCCAAATGGGAGCATCTCAAGCACAGTGATAGGTGTACTAAGTTCTTTCATGGTATGGTAAAGCGCAACTCCAAAAGGAATTTCATTGCGGCCACTACCAAGAGTGATGCTTCTCTTACGAACTCTGGTGACCAAGTTGCGACAGAATTCATCAATTACTATAAACGGTTACTTGGAACTAGAGACGCTTGTGAACCTATTGATATTGGTGTCATCTCCGGGGGTAATTGTCTTTCGGCGGAACAAGGGGATGATCTCATTAGAGATGTCACGGACGCAGAGATTAAAGGGGCATTATTCGGTATCGGGGATGACAAAGCTCTTGGTCCGGATGGCTATTCTTCGGGTTTCTTCAAGAGAGCTTGGAATACTGTCGGCGGGGAGTTCTGTGAGGCGGTTAAAGAGTTCTTCAGTTCGGGAAAGCTTCTCAAACAGATTAATCACACTACCATCGCCCTTATTCCTAAATCTACCCACTGCCCAGCGGTGGGCGACTACAGACTTATTTTATGTTGCAACATCTTGTACAAGGTCATCGCCAAGATTATTGCTTCACGGTTGGTACCGGTTTTGGTGCCGATTTTGCAACATCTTGTCCAGCCCAGGTGGCTTTTGTCCAGGGCAGAAGTATGTCTGACAACATTCACCTAGCTCATGAGCTTTTGAGGGGTTACAACCACAAGAGGGTCTCAAGTAGATGCATGCTCAAAGTTGATCTCCGAAAGGCCTTCGACTCGGTGAATTGGGAATTCCTCACAGCTATTTTGATTGGTTTGAATTTCCCGAAAAGGCTGGTGGCTTGGATTATGGAGTGCGTCTCTACGACTTCATATTCGATTCTATCAACGGGAGCTTACATGTCCATTTTAAGGGCTGAAAGGGGCTCAGACAGGGGGACCCTCTCTCCCCTACCTTGTTTGTTATTTTCTTGGAATATCTCTCGAGGTTGATCAACAAGAACATTCGGACGCCGGTTTTCCACTACCACCCCAAGTGCAAAAGCTTAAGAATCACCCACATTGCATTCGCCGATGATTTTCTTCTTATGTCAAGAGGGGACACTACATCCGTCTGGATCCTCATGGAATGCCTTCGAGATTTTTCAGAAATGCTCGGGTCTCAGTTCTAATGCCATCAAGTTCAACTTGTACACGGCTGGTATTACGGAACACGACCTTGATGATATTAAGCAGAATACTAGCTTTGACACCGGCACTATGCCTTTTCGCTATCTCGGCATTCCCCTAGCCGCGAAGAGGATGAGACTGGTACACTATGACCCTTTTGTGAATAAAATTGCAGGGTACACTGACTCGTGGATGAGCGCTACTTTATCTTATGCGGACAGACTTGAGCTCATCAAGTCTATCCTCCAAGGTGTGGAATGCTTCTGGTTATCTATGCTGTCAGTGCATGTTGCGGTTTGTAAGAAAGTTTACGGGCTTTATAGGACCTTCCTGTGGCGTTTCAATCACCCGCTTGTAGCCTGGAAGGAGTGTACCAGGCCGAAATCCGAGGGTGGCCTCGGAATCAGGGATCTCAAGGCCTGTAACCTTTCTTTGCTTGCTAAATGCCTTTGGAATATCCATCAAAAGAAGGACTCGCTCTGGATTAAATGAATCAATCACAAGTATCTTAGCAACAACAACAACATTTGTACGTGAGTTGCAGAGAATGACGACTCACCTTTGTTCAAGTGGCTTCTCATTATTCGTGACATCATTCTTGACCGTGAAGGGTCCCATGATCGGGCGGCTACTACCATGGCAGCATGTTATAGTAGCATTCACAATGCCTATGATTACTTTAGGACACATGGGCAGCCGGTGATTTGGGCGAAGAATGTTTGGAGTTCCTGTATTACTCCAAAGCAGTCTTTCATTCTATGGCTTTATGCGAGGAAAAGATTACGAACGAAGGATAGAGTCACTTATATGGGCATTGATAGAAGGTGCTCCATTTGCGGCCATTCTGATGAGTCAATAACACACCTATTCTTCAGCTGTACGGTCAATAGTTATCTTTGGTACATGGTCAAGACATGGCTTGGCATCCGGAGGGCTATGACCACCATATATAGCGCTTTGAAATATATTAAGAAAGAGGGGCATGGTACAGGTTGGCAAGCTAAAGCTAAGCGAGTTGGGCTGGCCACCACTGTCTACCATATTTGGACTGAGAGGAACAAGATTATTTTTGACGGGTCTAGACTTGATAGAGAAGCTACTCTTTTTAGGATCAAGACCAGCGTCTACAAATTTTGTTCGCACTATACCCCCTTTTTCAGGACAAATATTTATCTCTGGCCACAAACTAGGACAATGGATGGTTTGTTTGGACCTGAGGCCTTCTCGGCTCACCTTTTTCAAATCTCCAGACTACCCAACTTGTGGGATCAGCTGGAGTTTCCCGATCACCCGGAATGTGGGATCGGTGGAAGTCCTTTCTGCTTTGTACCTCATGACTTCCCGACCTGTGGGCAAGCATGAGATAATAGGTTGTCTGGATGGTAGATACTATGACGATTACTCTCAGCGGCATAACGTGATGAGGGTGGGTCTTTACCCATGTCCGAATAGGTACTCTTCCCTTGACCGTGGGTTTGTCCCATTTGGGTTTACCATGGAAAGGGTTTAAGGAGGCCCATGGCTGCAACCTTATGTTCTACATAAGGGAATTGTCATAGTTTAAGACTATTTTGTGGGATGCACTTCTCTATTGCTTAGCTTGGGCACTCACGACTACCCGACTTGTGGGCTAGCTTGAGCTTTTTGTTATTGACGAACTTAAATCTTGTGTTGATCTGCCTAGCAGGGACGCACTAGATTTACATCGTCATTATTTCGGTGGGTACGCCCACAAAACCTGTACATTTTGATGACTATTAATACACATTTACGTTTTCATAAAAAAAAACAATGGATGAAAATTTTGGGTCAGAGAGCTAGATGGTTTCAAAATGAAAGATGTCACTTTTAGAGGGACGAAAACCATCTAGAGATAGGAGAAACGGGTAACGGGCTTCTGTTACTACAACAATTTTAGTAACAGAACCCTGACATTGTCCCATAGAACAACTATACCACCTGATTTTCATTCCGCAGAAGCTTAGAAAAAGTTAGTAAACCCAAAATCATCACACAAGTTGGAAAGGTTAGCAATATGAGTTTCTAGCAAGACAACTATAGAGGCCTATAATAATTAAGCATATTACGAAAGTTTCTCCTAAAATCAAGGGAATGAGCATACCTACAATTTCAAATAACAAAATTCATTAACTTTTTAGGAGGTGGATTTTGTGGAACTCTGGTAATCTCTGTGTTTGCTCCATCCTGGGGAGCTGGGGCATTCCCCTCTTGAGAAACTAGAGGTGGTGAATGCAGAGTTGAGGTTACAATTACCACAAATTTCCCCTCTTGAGAGTTTGACGTGTGTGGAGTTCGATGTTGCATTCTGTCAATTCCGGTGGTGCATTTAGTAAGCGTTTTTTTTAAATTCCTTCTTGAGGACGCGGATGTGGAAGCCCCCAAACCAAATTGGATTCATACATGATTCCCTTATCTGAGACATTACTGTCACAATTTCTTACGGTATGAGCAATTTCTGATGGTCTGTGTTTGTGGGGTTGTTGGTCATGTAAATAGATGATGGAGAGACTGAGGGGTGTCACAGAAGAAGTTGATGGTGTTGGCATTTTTATTGGTCATGGGATATAGTGGATGGGAGGCTGCATCCAGGTTCCAATCTTAGTGAATCCAAGAGATAGAAGATTGGTATGGGATAAAAGTTCAGGTCTATAACTGGTAGGCTGAGGGGTTTAACCAGTGGGGTGGATATTGAAAGAATGGTTTAAAAATACTCGTTGACTGCGAGTGATTGGACTTTGACTCTTGGCTGGAGTGAGTGAATTTTGGGAATTTTGTGAACTGTCGGAAATTTCCGTCGGAGGCGTCGCGGCTCAGGGAGCCAGGGCCGCGGCGCTGGAAGACCTGCAGATCTCTCTGAAGTTTGGCACCGCGGAGCTTCCCCTAAGGGCCACGACGCTAATGACAGGTTTAAATCTGATTGTTCACTGGATGGCAGGCGCCGCGGCGCCTCCCTTAAGGGTCGCGGCGCTGACGATGTTTTTTGTGAAAAATCCGAAAAATGATGTTGAACATATAGGGAGATATCATCATCCAAAAAATCATATGAATTAGGCACGGGTATTTCTACTTTAGAAAAAGGAAATTGGGATTCATCAAAGAGAACATGACGACCAATGATGATTCGTTTAGAGGACAAATCAAAGCATTTATAACCACGGTGGTTTGACGAAAAACCCAAAAACACACAAAGAGTAGAACGTGTCTGAAGTTTGTTGATTGTAGTGGATGAAAACAGTGGATAACATAAGCATCCGAAGACCCTAAGATGAGAATACGAAGGAGTCTTATTGTATAACACTTGGAGAGGGGATGAATATGTCAAACCTTTAGAGGGAAGAATATTTAGTAGATCGGTAGCCATTTATAGCGCATGATGCCAAAATAATGGAGGTATGGAAGAATGAACCAATAAAGTGCGGACAATATTATTAATGGTACGAATGTTTCGCTCAAATTCCCCATTTTCATACTCTTTGTCATTATCACATTGAGTGTTTTTTATTTTTCGTTCGAATTGCGTTCTTATGAAAGCTCTAAATTTTATGAAAATGGAAAAAACTTGAGATTTTTTCGCAATTAGAAACGTTCATAAATATTTAGAATAGCCATCTAAGAATAAAACATAATAACGATGACCCATAGAACTGAGAACTGGAGATGTCCATAAATCACTATGAATAATATCAAATGGCATTGAAGTATGAGAATTCGACGCTACAAATGGTAACTTAATATTTTTTCCTAAAGAATAAGATTGACAATTCGGAGTACTACGCGTACCCTTATAAGAAATAAGCTTATTTTTATCTAAAGCATACAAAATAGACGACCCAGGATGACCTAGACGAGCATGCCACAAGGAAGGAGCAAGAGCTACAAAAGTGGAAGGCATGGCTTGACGCGAGATGCTGAGACTTGGTGTGATTGGATAAAGACCCCTCCTACTGTCACACCTCACGAGAGAACTCCCTGTCTTGAAATCCTTCATAGAAAACCCAAACGGATCAAAATCAATAGAAATTCAATTATCAGTGGTGAATTTACGGACATACACCAAAATTTTAATCCATTTTGGGGCATGAAGGGTATTTTTCAGGACAAGTGGTGGATGAAGAGGGGACAAAGTTTTATTACCATAACTCTTAATTGGAATAGAACTGTCATTACCAACAATTATACCACGATTACTGCTCAATTGGAATAAGACGAGAGAGTACCTTGGTTGGATGTCATGTGGGTAGTGACACTTGTGTACATGTACCAATTAGGGTCTGATTGAGTCAAGTCAAGCGTGTGCATCGCTGCTTCAATGTCGGTCTGAGTGGGGCCCATTGCGTGGTAGGCCTGATGGGGGCGAGGTCCAACTATATCCGACTGATGCGGCTGTCCATACGCTAGTCTGAACCTGAAGTCTGACTTGAGAAGAAGCTGGGCCGCGACTGAGGCGCCGCGGTGCTGTAAGTCTGAGCCACGGCGCTATGTGGTGCTGGGACCCACTGCTACTGTCCAGGGGCCCCCTGTGGGCCCCAAAACTATTGTTGCTGCTGACGGTTGCCCCCGTTGTTGCCGCCGCGATTCTTGTCATTATTCTTTCGATTTTGGCCCTTCTTACCACCCCCGTTGTTGTGATTTTGGGTCACGTTGGCTGGATTGGAAGGAAAAAAATTAAAAGCGGTCATCATGACGACAGGACTGGCCCCAATCGCCACTTTCTTAGCCAATCCTACTGTCACGACCCGATTCCGGGCCCGTGACTGGTGCCTTACCCCGGGCACCCTAGTGATACAACATCAGAGAAATCAGCGGAACATAAAACGATACAAGGCATATTATGAAATATGAAACAATAATCTGAGAAAAACTTGCCTTTCGGCATTTATATAAACAACAACTTTTTCAACATGAACAGTTTAATCCTTTTTACAAACCACCGCCTTGAGATGCCTACGCACCTCTGAAATTATACAACAACAATGGCGGACAGGCCGCCATACCCCTGAATGTAAACACCTACAACAACAGGGGACTATACCACTGATAAGCCTCCGGAGAAACGGAGCTTTCCAAACGCTGAATCGTGACCCTAGAGCGAGGATCGATGGCGGTGTACCTTTACCTGCGGCATGACGCAGCCGAGAGGTCGATCAACAGTGCAGAGTATGTGAAACTGAAAATAAATCAGTAAATGAAATCATAGTAGTCTATACAAAGCGGGAGACATGTATGATAACCAAACTACGCTTCTGATAAATAAGCGATCGTATAGCCGGGGACTCACGCCTCAAAGTCATCACTCGATAATAACTATGGGTCTCACGCCACAACATCAATCATGCGTGGAATACCTTCCCATCGCTGCGGCGATCATGATATAAAAGCACGAGGAATACACATGAACACGGGTCCACTGTGTCCAAATAAAGCGATGCGAGGTAAGTCACGAAGGCATAGGCTACTAACACCACGGTACTAACAAGGTCATAAATCGTATCATGATATCTGTCTAGGCCGTCACATGATCAAGGCGGTCACTCGCGCGATATCAAATGTGCGCGTCTAGCCAGAACTTTCGCGACTCCGCGATAGGCCAACCTCATAGGCCCGCACGCGCGAGGACGCGTGACCACAAGGCGTAAACTAACCGGAACTCCGTGGTTCGCATGGATCCTGGACCCGCGTAGGTATTCTCGAATCATGGTCCCCAAACCGCTGAGTCTACCCGCGTCGGAGGCGGCAACCTCCGGACACAAGTCAAGGTGAGTGGTACAATACCAACATAACGGCTGATAGTCAAACAACTTTAAGCGCAGTCGAGGGGAAAACCCCTTTTCACTAACATCACAAGATACTAACACACGTAGCATCCTAACATGTTTACTTATCAAATCAACAAGAAAGTATTACAAGGCTATCACAAACCAGTACAATCAAGTTATTCACACAAGGTACTTTTATTACAAGTTCGGGTATCTATCCCCAAAGTACTTCACACATTAACTCTTTAAAAGATCTGTTTCTTTCACATAAGTCACACAATACCCGTAGTATAAAATAGAGTGACTGTCCTTTTAAGAAAACCAAAACTCTTACCTTTGTAAAATCAAGTAACAACATTATTTTCCAAACGTCCAAGTTTGCCTAATTTCAAATGTTCACGTTTCTTATTTTGGAAAGGTTTTGTAGTTCATAGTCTTATTCATTTAAGAATATAATTCTCTTTTAAACAATCGGAGAAACATAAGCCTTATATGTGAGTAGGATATTCTTGTTTATAACAATCTTATTACAATGACCATGATCTAGGAAATATCATTTTGTCTCATCTTAGCCATGCGGATGGAAGTTTCTCTTGGTTTTAATAATACTTAATTATTCAATACATTTTCCTTTATTAATTTGCAGTTGGTTTGTCGATACACATTTACGATTTCCAAATCGAGTAAAACATTATCCTTTTAAAAATCAAGTACTCATTACTCACGAATGAGGTTTCACACAAATTCATATAATTCATTTAAGTTAAGTCTCTTATCTTACAAGATCAAGTCTCTTAACTTCTAAAATAAATAAATCATTCGTTTTATCTCTCTTGCCGTTATACCTAACTTCCCATAAAGCTAGTATAACTCTTAAGCTTTTAAAACCAAGTATTACTCTTCTTTTAAAAACAGTCCTTAATTCTCTTGAACTACTTCAAGATTATTATTATTCGGGCTTAAGTCAAAAGACATTGCCGTACAACTACGTTCAATTAACACACGTCGTCTGCGTACTACATAGTTATACACACGTCATGCTAGAAGAGATAGGAAGAGGTTCACATACCTCGCGACGATTATCGACTATTAGCAAATCGCTCCACGGCTATAACGAGCTAGCTTTGGTCCACCTTCTCAAGTAGCACGTCTACTCGCGAGAACATTCAACCTATACAGGTTACGAGTCTATCAAAGTCTAGACTACTCGGTAGAATAAATCTAGATGCAAGATCCTACTGAAATTGGGCAGCCGCTTCCTGCGTCGACTACACAAGTCTCTTGTAATGTCTGATCTACGTAATTACGATTCGGTTCTTAACTTTAAATTGTGCTTAAGTCCAAGGACATTACCTGACATTAAGTTGATACTATATATAGTATACTTCAACTATATATTCTAACATCATGTAATTTCCAATTACAATAGAGGACAAGATAATTACCTCGATAAGCCCATAATTATCCAAGTTAAAATGTCGATCTGGGCAACGTTTAGCTCGACTCCGGCGCTCCAACCCGCTCTAAACCACCCTTAGAAGTTCTAACCAACTTCTACACAATACTCAACGGACTATGGAGATTTTCCTTAGGGTTTCGGTTTTGTGGTGACGGAAGTATAATAGTATTTCTGGCTTTTTCGTATAGGTATAACCTTAGAATACTACAAGGTATCTGGCTAAGGTATTTGGGCATTATAACAATACTTGGAGTATTTCTATACCACAAAAAGGGGTATTATCACGAAGCAACTAGGCTAGGGGGTTCTCGGCCACCAGCAGGAGGGAGAGCACCCTTTCGGCAAGGCTTCTCGAGGGGAGGGGTGTTGGGCGAACACAACCTAAAGGGAGGAGGATTTTTGGCTTGGAAGGTTTCATTTGTGGATGAAGAGTTCATCAACACAAAGGGAGGTATTTATAGGAAAACCCCGAGGCCACAATGGCCAAGATCAAGCCATGTGCAAGGCAAGTGTAAGGCCAAGATCAAGCCATGTGCACCCTAACCCTACTCCACAAAACACTCCACAAACAAGGCACAAAACAAGGCACAAATCAAGGCCATAAAGTAGCCCAATTCGGCCAGGGTTGCCGCTCGCTTCCCGATGTGAGGTGACACATGTCACCCTCCGTTGATCCAAAATGTTTCGTCTCTCGGAAAAATCCGCAAAAATTAAAAATGACATAGCCGGAAATTCCCCTACGAAAGTGTGGAAAGCGTTTAGTCGAACGACTCTAATCGGTGTTGTGAACAAAAGAATTGACGACCTAAATCACAAGTTCAAATTTCTCACACGCGTCTTACGTACATACTGAAATACGGTATAACATTCTCCTCTTAGAAACATTCGTCCGAATGTTCCTTCTAAGTCTCAAAACAACGTGCGCGATAGTCTTCACTACTATACTTACGAGAACCAACTGCCACATCGGCCCACGAAACACCGCGCGTACAAAAACTTACATCAAGTCCACGAGGAAACACCTCAACATCACCAAATGATACCACTTTTGTCACTTTGTCGCGAGCCTTGCTCCGACCCAACAAATGGTGCCCAGTGCGTCGATCATCAAGGCGCCGTGCACTCGAACCCTTACCATTTACGATCTGCTTTAGTTTCCAAAACTCGGGGTTACTATCTCTTAACGTGGGCATCGTTAGCGGGAACATTCGGATGGATCTTCGATACTTTCCGAACATAACAATCTGAAAAGGCCGGACGTCCACGCCTCTAAGTCGGACGGCAAATGCTAACTATATAGCAACTGGCCTATTCTTCACATGAACTCAAAGGCCCAAGTAACTCGGGCTAAGTTTCCTCTGTTTTCCAAAGCTCGTCACACCTATCCGGTGGTACTTTCAAGAAGACCGACCGTCGGCACGAACTCTGGCGTCGTGCCGATTATCCGCACGATTCCTGCAGTGCGAACTTCTTCTAGACAAGCCACTATCCACGATCTGTGGAACAAGCTCGAACAGTATGCGAACGCGCCAACATCGAACCAATCGATCGCCAACTTTACACTTCCGCCTACAAGGCTTCAAAGGTGACATCCGAACACGAAATGGTAGCTTAAACACTCCTCCACGGGAGACAACAATCCCACAACTATCCACGAAATCGAGCGGCGGGGCGAATGCGGTCCGAGACTCACTGAGTTCTTAACACATGTTTGGTAAAACTTCGAAACAAAACAGCGTGTACCACAGGCTCATTCATGCGCCATAAGGTGAAGGTAGGCACCCGTGCGACGCCTTACAACCTTTACGTTAAAACAACATGTCCGAGTGAGCGGTCCGGCCAGAAGAACACGATGGGCTGCCCATCGGCCCAACCATCGTCGAACGCGTCCACGAACTCGTGCGGTCAACTAAACTTGGGCCTAACACCCTCGTGACCACTAACACAAGGCGGGACCACCACCGACCCGCGCCACCAAACTGCCGCGGGTTGACGCGGCGTGGCCTCAACCCGGCCGCAACGCGCGCAATGCTAGCTCGCGAAGGAAAACTCTCACTAATCACGCTACGAAAACCTAGCGGTGCTTAGCTCAACTACCCCCTTTCATTCCACACTACTTGGGACCTATCCCCAAACATAGCTCGCGTGCACTATGCACTTCCGATCTGGATCAAACATAACACTACACCTTTTCTCGAGATGGCCTCACTCTAAGGTCTCTACGTATAAAACTCTAAGGCTCACGCCTCTATCCCCAAATCTTACTTGGTTAACTAACCAAGATTTTTAATCACAATATTAACACCTTGCTATCAAAACATAGCACTTATGATATACCCGTCTTATCACACATCTTGAACTCTGAGGTTAAGGATATGCACGAATCTCTTGCTCCACTAGTCGTTCTAATCAAACTGCCGTGAGCAGCTAAGGAAGGTGACGAACTACCGCGATCTGAAGGCTAAGTCCTTCTACGAGGACACTCTTTCGACATCGGACCACGGCGGTCATAGTACAACAAGTACCCGATTAAAAGACGACATTCCACGGGATGGCGTGCACAGCAATGAGCGGAAGCCACAGAGTTCTAACGACTCCTGCGTACCGAACGTCACGAAATCAGTGGAAGACCACTCTGCATTGTGGATGTGCATAATCAAATCTGTGGTGAGGTGACTCGCCTCGAAAGTTACCAAAGGACGCTCTTTGCTCGGCCCTGCTTGTCGCTTGGTTAACCGTCGATCTCTACGTTTCTCGACTGCGTGTATAAGCTCGTACCAGGCCATCTGAAGCTAGCGAAGAACTACTCTTGCACAACCTGCCGTTGATATTCATCAAGACTCGCGATACATCGGTATACTCTCTGGTAGCCAAATCCATAGCTAGTAAAGGTTGCCTCTTTGCAATCTATATTCTCTGTTCGGTCGTGGGCGAAGGTTCATATCATGGCGCGATAGGAAGCTGCGTCGCGTGCTTAAACTCTGCTGGGGCTAGTGGCGTCGCGAAATCCCGAATGAAGCATTACCTAGGTAATGATTGGGCTGTGCCACGTAACCCTCTGAACTCTGCTCGCGGCTCCGCCGCTGCCTTGCCTCCTGGGCGGGTTTTGCCCTGCGGAGGCATATCGGTAAGGAAAGAAATCGTTAGAGGTCCAACTTACAACACGGCTCTAAGGCACGATCTCGAGTGAGAAGAATAGAAACCAATCCTAAATATCCTATAGCCTCACGATTATTGGTGTGGTGCACAACCACCGATAATCAAGACTCTTGGATCTGGTGCGTAGACACTTTCAGAGATTAAGCGCTCGATACCACTTTTGTCACGACCGATTCGGGCGTGGTCGTGCCTACCGGGCACCCTAGTGATACAACATCAGAGAAATCAGCGGAACATAAAACGATACAAGGCATATTATGAAATATGAAACAATAATCTGAGAAAAACTTGCCTTTCGGCATTTATATAAACAACAACTTTTTCAACATGAACAGTTTAATCCTTTTTACAAACTCCACACTTGATTACTACAGACCTCAAGAAATTATACAACAACAATGGCGGGACGGGGCCCGCCGTACCACGAATGTAAACACCTACAACAACGGGGACTATACCGTGATAAGCCTCGGAGAAAGCGGAGCTTTCCCAACGCAGCTGTGACCACTAGGCGAGGATCGATGGCGGTGTACCTTTACTGCGGCATGAGCGGCCCCGAAGTCGATCTGCAGTGCAGAGTATGTGGCGAAAATAAATCACGTAAATGAAATCATAGTAGTCTATACAAAGCGGGAGACATGTATGATAACGAACTACGATTCTGATAAATAGCGATCATGTCGAGCGGGGACTCACGCCTCAAAGTCGTCACTCGATAATAACTATGGGTCTCGCGCCCAACATCAATCATGCGTGGAATACCTTCCTCACCGCGATCTATGATATAAAAGCACCGAGGAATACCACGTGAACACGGGTCCGCTGTGTCCAAATAAAGCGATGCGGGGTAAGTCACGAAGGCATGGCCAGCTACTAACACCAGCGGTACTAACAAGGTCATAAAGCGTATCATGATATCTGCAGGCCGTCACGTGATCAAGGCGGTCACTCGCGCGATATCAAATGCGCGTCTAGCCACAGGCTTTCCGCGACTCGCGTAGGCCAACCTCGTAGGCCGTGGCGCGAGGACGCGTGACCACAAGGCGTAAACTAACACCGGAACTCCGTAGTTCGCGTGGATCCCCGGACGCGTGAGGTATTCTCGAATCATGGTCCCGCACGCTTTGAGTCTACCCGCGTCGGAGGCGGCAACCTCGGACCAAGTCAAGGTGGTGGTACAATACCAACATAACGGTGATAGTCAAACAACTTTAAGCGCGATCGAGGAAAACCCGCTTTACACTAACATCGCAAGATACTAACACACGTAGCATCCTAACATGTTTACTTATCAAATCAACAGAAAGTATTACAAGGCTATCACAAACCAATACAATCAAGTTATTCACACAAGTACTTTATTACAAGTTCGTATCTACCCCCAAGTACTTCACACATTAAATCTTTAAAAGATCTGTTTCTTTCACATAAGTCACCTGATACGTAGTATAAAATAGAGTGGTATCCTTTTAAGAAAACCAAAACTCTTACCTTTGTAAAATCAAGTAACAACATTATTTTCCAAGCGTCCAAGTTGCCTAATTTCAAATGTTCACGTTTCTTATTTTGAAAGGTTTCGTGGTTCATAGTCTTATTCATTTAAGAATATAATTCTCTTTTAAACAATCGGAGAAACATAAGCCTTATATGTGGTAGGATATTCTTGTTTATAACAATCTTATTACAGACCATGATCTAGGAAATATCATTTTGTCTCATCTTAGCTTCATGCGGATGGAAGTTTCTCTTGGTTTTAATAATACTTAATTATTCAATACATTTTCCTTTATTAGCTTATGCGGTGGTTTGTCGATACACATTTACGATTTCAAATCGGTAAAACATTATCCACTTTTAAAAATCAAGTACTCATTACTCACGAATGAGGTTTCACAAAAATTCATATAATTCATTTAAGTTAAGTCTCTTATCTTACAAGATCAAGTCTCTTAACTTCTAAAATAAATAAATCATTCGTTTTATCTCTCTTAGCCGTTATACCTAACTTCCCATAAAGCTAGTATAACTCTTAAGCTTTTAAAACCAAGTATTACTCTTCTTTTAAAAACAATCCTTAATTATCTTGAACTACTTCAAGATTATTATTATTCGGGCTTAAGTCAAAAGACATTGCCGTGCAACTACGTTCGATTAACACGTCGTCTGCGTACTACATAGTTATACACATCATGCTAGAAGAGATAGGAAGAGGTTCACATACCTCGCGGCGATTATCGACTATTAGCAAATCGCTCACGGCTATAACCCTGCACTGGTCCGCTACTCAGTAGCACATGCTTTGCTCGCGAGAACATTCAACCTATACGGGTTACGAGTCTATCAAAGTCTAGACTACTCGGTAGAATAAATCTAGATGCGAGATCCTACGGAAATTGGGCAGCCGCTTCTGCCGTCGACTACACAAGTCTCTTGTAATGTCTGGTCTGCGTAATTCTGATTCGGTTCTTAACTTTAAATTGGGCTTAAGTCGAGGACATTGCCACAACATTAAGTTGATTATATATAGTATCTTCAACTATATATTCTAACATCATGTAATTTCCAATTCTGATAGAGGACAAGATAATTACCTCGATAAGCCCATAATTATCCAAGTTAAAATGTCGATCTGAGCAACGTTTAGCTCGACTCCGAGCGCTCGACCAGCTCTAAACCACCCTTAAGTTCTAACCAACTTACACAATACTCAACGGACTATGGAGATTTTCCTTAGGGTTTCGGTTTTGTGGACTGGGAAGTATAATAGTATTTACGGGCTTTTCGTATAGGTATAACCTTAGAATACTACAAGGTATCTGGCTAAGGTATTTGGGCATTATAACAATACTTGGAGAGTATTTCTATACCACAAAAGGGGGTATTATCACAGCAACTAGGCTGGGGTTCTCGGCCGACCACTAGGAGGAGAGCACCACTTTCGGCCAAGGCTTCTCAAGGGGAGGGGTGTTGGGCGAACACAACCTAAAGGGAGGGAGGATTTTTGGCTTGGAAGGTTTCGTTTGTGGATGAAGAGTTCATCAACACAAAGGAGGTATTTATAGGAAAACCGAGGCGAACCAATGGCGAGATCAAGCCATGTGCAAGGCAAGTGTAAGGCCAAGATCAAGCCATGTGCACCCAACCTACTCTGCAAAACACTCCACAAAACAAGGCACAAAACAAGGCGCAAATCAAGGCCATAAAGTAGCCCAATTCGGCCAAGGTTGCGCGCTTGCTTCGATGTGAGGTGACACATGTCACCCTCCGTTGATCCAAAATGTTCGTCTCTCTGAAAAATCCGCAAAAATTAAAAATGACATAGCCGGAAATTCCCCTACGAAAGCTGTGGAAACGTTTCGTCGAAAAACGACCTAATCGGGTGTTGTGAACAAAAAGAATTCGGCCAAGCCTAAATCACAAGTTCAAATTTCTACGCACGTCCTTACGTACATACTCTGGAAATACGGGGTATAAAACCTACTTCTTCCAAAGTAAGCATACAACGGGCTTGATAAAATCCTGGCAGAGGGTTACTCTGACGAATAACCGAAGCAACACCGTTATAGGCCTCTGACAATCTTGCAACCATATGAAGAACTAGACGACTATTAGAAATAGGAGAACCCACGTTGCTGAGTTGGTCGGCCATGTCCTTAAGGCGTTTTCAATAAGAAGAAAAGTTTTAAAAATTCGTCATAGCCACCTGTGAAAATTCCTGCTCAAGGATAACAATTCGAGAATGATTGTTATCTTGAAATATGTCACGTAATCGATTCCACGCCGCCATAGCTGTGGATTTGTGTTCCATAATCGTCTGTAAAAGATCCAATGAGATAGTGGCATAAATCCACTGAAGAACCTTGACATCAAACATGACCCATAATTCTGGATCTTCTTCTTTAGTGGGCACAACCGTCGTAGAAGTAGACACCTTATCACCAGGAATGATGTGGTGGAGGACTTTACGTGCCAAAGCATGAATCTCAAATAATTTCGTTCACGTCCCATATTGGACGTTTTCTAGGTCAAGAACGATAGGGATGGCACTCTTGATTTTAGAAATTGTGAGGGCAGGATGAAAATTGTTCTTATCAGCCATAGAGAATAGAACAACAAAATTCGGAGAAGGGAATTTGGGAGATAAGATTTTCTGGAAGAGAAGGAGCACGGCGCTTGGAGAATAGCCGAAAGGAGAGCCGCGGCGCTGAGCTTAGAAAATCTAGAAAAAGAAAGAAAAGTTTGAGTAGCGAAACCAGGGTAAAGAAATAATTCCTTGATTATTCTTATTGATTGAAGACATATATATACAAGTTACAATAGGAGAATTTTATTCCTACTTTACATCTAAAATCTTATTATATATAATTAAGGTAATAGTATAATTTTAATTATGGTACAAGACTAATTATATTACAAGACTAAGTCTACCAAATATACAAGAATAATGTGTCCAATGCTGGACACGGTATTGGCCTGGATATGGCCTGCCAGAGAGCCCACTGCATGTGGGCTTTAATAGATATGTGATGGTGTGAGGGACTTGGTTCCAATATGGAACTGGCGCCATGGCCATGTGGAATTGGGCATAGAGGTCCATGGCTATGCGAATTTCCTCCGTCATAATATGTGCCAAGTCCAGAGGATGTTGAACTTGTATTATCACCTTCTGACCATGAACTGTCATTGTGAATGTGAGGGCATGGTTTTGGAGGCTTAGTTCTAACCACGACTATGGCATCGTATGATTTGTTGGGGATTGAGTGGTGTAAACCACCGGTACTAAGTTCGGAGATGGGGGAGTGGTCTGCATGGTGAGATGGTAGACATGGTGGAGCAAGAGTAGTTGAGACGGTAGGGATGTCGGTGGTAATGGATGGTGTTATGGCGGAGCGAAGAGATGGAGTTGCTCCTGCATGATGAGAGACAGAGTTGGTAGAAGATGATTGAGTAGGAGGTGTGTTTGTGATGGTCTGTAATGAAGTTAGGCTATATTTATAGAACCACTAATGTAGAGGGGGGTCAGTGAGGTGGGATTAGAAATGGGATTGTCACATGGGAATGTCGTGTAGGGTTGAAGAAGAGTGGGTGCAAGTTTAATGGATATTGGTTGAAT
This sequence comes from Przewalskia tangutica, assembly GCA_029844215.1. Classification (NCBI taxonomy): domain Eukaryota; kingdom Viridiplantae; phylum Streptophyta; class Magnoliopsida; order Solanales; family Solanaceae; genus Przewalskia; species Przewalskia tangutica. Next base: position 33,486,902 of record CM056732.1, read on the forward strand.
GGGCTGGTCGACAACCTAGTGTGATCATTATGTCTAAAACTTCAAAATTGGGCTACACGTAACATCCGTGGGTGGATGAGGTGGCATTCTTAGATTGAACGATTGACTGATAGAGGTGATGTGGAAGCCTAGTATAGGTGATGAGTGTCCTTCTCAACACTATTCTTTTGAGATATGTGGGAATGTTTAATCCCTAAGGAATTATCCTAATTTGGTTAGATTAAAGTTGGGCTTCGGGGTTGGATATGCATCTCTAGATTTTTTATCGGCCAGGGTCTGGGGTTGAGATTTTTGGGCGCTATCGTCTAAGTCCATGAGACTGTCAGGAGGTCCAAGAGTGCATTAAAAAGGTTGAAATCTTGGGACGTTTTAAGGGTAATCCTATCTTTTTTATTAGATGGGGAATTAGGGATAGAGGAGTGTGGGTGTGAAGACTAACGTAAGGGCCTCGAGGGCCCAGTTGTGTGGGCCTGCCGACTGGGTATGACATCTTCTAGCTCGGGATTGCTATCATTGACATGGAATGATGACTTCATCTAGGAATGTGAACGCAAAGGGGATTTACTTGTATCAGTGTGAGACTCATTAATAGGAGATGTTTGGGAGGATTTGGGATGTAACGCTGAGTCAGGTTACTTACTGGCGGTTGTAGGATGGATTTGAGTGTGAAGACAAGAGGGTGGTTGATGTCAATGCATCCGCATAAAGTGCACAACATATTGAATCCTTCATAAAAGTTTCATTGACGATGATTTCCTATAAAGATATGGGATTTCAGAGGCTTTTCAAGAGGGACCTCAGTATCGTGACCGAACCGGGCATGGCGTGTCTACCAGGCACCTTAACCCAAATAGCTCATAGACAATAATTGAATTAACAACTCATATACATAAAACCGGCTAGACGACGAGGCTGCCACCGTACATAAAAAGGTCCCCAAGGGACTCCAGTTTATACAACACACACACCCGTCCCACATATGTATACAAACCTCTAGGAAATAAAGAAAATGTATAATATGACGGGACAAGGCCTCGCCGTACCCTGAAACACACAAAAGTCTAAACCAACTGTACCAATGGTAAGCTCTGGAGTAATGGAGCTTTTTCCTAAAGACTGAAAGAGATCCTAAGAGCGAGGATCACCAACCTGTGTACCTACACATGCGGCATGAAACGCAGCCCCCCGAAGAAAGGGGGTCAGTACGAAAGATGTACCAAGTATGTGAAACTGTAAGTACTGTAAATGAAATCATAAGTCCAAAATATAATAGGGAGCAAGTATGAAAATAAAAATACCAGTACCACTATACCTTGTAAAAAGTGATAGAAATGAGAGTCAACGTACCTTTTAAAATATGCCTTTTAAAAGTAAGATCAACCATGTCCTTTCAAATTATGAATCAATACCATTTAAAAATGTGAAACCAATCGTACCTTTTTACAATAAGAGTCATATCAACATCATGAATGCTTGATCATAGAATCATCAATTCCATATATATGTAGATAACGTACCTCATGTAACATAAACCGACCCTTTATTGAGGGACTCGATGAAATCATCAATATAACGTAACCCGGCCCATTTTGGAGCTCGATGTAATTATCAATATGTGTGTCGTAACCCGACCCATTTGTGGGACTCGGTGTATGCTTCAACATGTGACGTAACTCGGCCCATTTGTGAGACTCGGTGTAATGATGCAATATGTGACGTAACCCGGCCCATTTGTGGGACTCAGTGTAATGATGCAATATGTGACGTAACCCGACCCATTTGTGGGACTCAGTGTAATGATGCAATATGTGACGTAACCCGGCCCATTTGTGGAACTCGGTGTAATGATGCAATATGACGTAACCCGACCCATTTGTGGGATTCGGTATAATGATGCAATATGACGTAACTCGGCCCATTTGTGGGAATCTGTGTATGCAACAATATAACGTAACCGGGCCCATGATAGGACTCGGTGTATGCATCTACATGACATAACCCGGCCCATTACGGGGTTCGGTGTAATCTTTTGTATAACGTAACCCGATCCATTTGTGGGACTCGGTGTATGCATGCCTATAACGTTTCCATTTGTGGGACTCGGTGTATTGCATCTATAACATAATCGGGCCCGTTGTGGGACTCGGTGTATCAATGCAATCAAATAAAATTTAAAAACATCTTTTGACTCTCCATATAATAAAATGAATGAACTATCATTTTATAAACTCAAGGCATTTTCATGTCATGTAAAATTAGGAAAATTGAACCAAAATTACTATGTACATCCATTCTTATAAAAAGAATCATATCATGCAATATAAGGGAGTTGAACCCAAAAGTACTACGTACGTTCACCATACCTTCTTTCCTTCATAAAACCCCGAGATACTAGCAAAGGTACTTTTACTTTTAAAATCAAGTTACTTACACTTTTAAACTCAAGTAACTCATACCTTTAAATCAAGTTACTTCTTCTCTTTAAATCAATCAAGTAACTTATACCTTTAAATTAAGTTACTTCTTCTTTCAAAATCAAGTAACCTAGGTCTTTAAAATCAAGTAACTTCTTCTCTTTAAAATCAAGTAACTTCACATATAAAATCAAGTAACTTCTTCTCTTTAAAATCAAGTCATTTCCACTTATAAAATCAACCAACTTATACTTTCAAAACCAAGTAACATATACTCTTAAAACCAAGTACTTATACTTTCAAAACCAAGTAACTCATACTCTTAAAATCAAGTAACATATACTTTTAACATCAAGTAACTTTTTTCATACACTACAAGGAATCCGATTTCATTTAAAATAAGTACGTCCACCGTATACACATTTTTTAAGGTTCATGCTCAAAGAAAGATAGGAAGAGTTCCACATACCTCTTCGGCTTAATCTACACGTTAAGTCGAATATGCCACCCGTTGTACTTCAACCTAAAATATCAATAGAACTTCTATCAATTCCAAGATTTCTAACGTAGAATAATACCAAGTAAAGGGTCTCTTTTTCTACTGAAAATTGGGCAGCACTTCCCCTGTTTCTACGTACTTTTCCACCTTTTCCAAGGCCCAAATTCAACAACCAACAAGCCCCGTTTAAGGCACAATCAAATCAGCAACCAAAGGGGATCACACGCCTACCTTACGTGCAAAATTCGGCCCCTTAACTTATATAAAACAGTCCATAATTCAGCCCATAAAAACAGTCCACAATCCAACCATAACGAGGGTAAAATGTGAGGCCTTTTAACGCCTTTCCACACCCTTATTCCCTTAGGACTTTCATTAGCAACTACTACACTTAAACATGCATAACAACAACTAAATTTTCAGCATTTAATACCTCAAAACAGTCCACTAAACGACACAACAACGTCTAACAAATTTGGGCAGTTTCTCGGCCACAACAACTACAACCCGATAACTCGTTCCTTAATCCATTTTATTCCAACTCAAGTTCCAATACTTTTATACAAGTCTCACCAACTTATCAACAACAATATTACTTCATTACAACATGCAATAGGTGACGTTAACAAAGACAATAACCAACAACACCAAAAACTGTCTAGTTCTCGGCCAAGACACCCAAAAATTGTCCAAACACCTTTTATTCTTCATTGTTTTAGCACAAGCCCATATATACATTATAACAACATGTAATATCCAATCACTTCAAGAGAAGGAAGAATTTTACCTTTTATCTTAGCCCAAAAAGCCCAAAATAGTCCGCTAGGTTTTGGTCCACGGTTTTCGTTTCGCTCCACTTCTTCAAGTTCCAATCACACATATGTATCCTCTACAAGATTATAACCAACTTTCCTTCACGTTTTACTTCCAAAAATTCGACGAACAAGATAGGTTTTCCATCATCATTTTCGGCCAACCCAAAGTTCTCCAAGGTGGAGTATTATCTAGGCTTAGCACTTGGTTTAGGAGCTTAATCTTGTAAAATAAGTAACTATTGTTCTTCATGGCTATGGATTTCTAAATCTTAAAGCTAAGGAAGAGAGAGAGGGTTTGGATGAAGATATTTTGTGAGATAAGTCTTCAAGACTTGGTCTAATAATGTGTGCACAAGCCAAGTGGATGGGGGACCCTCTTGTCCACTTGTCCACTTGTCTTCATAATAAAATATCTCCACACTTAGCCATAATTCACCACATTTTCGATGGCCACACTTCACACTTAAAGACTTAATTAATCCACACTAATCTCAAATCTTACTATATATTTACATATATATAATTAGAGCTATGCTACACAAGTGGGGAGGGACACACGTCACCCTATTATTTGCCTATAATTCTCTTCACAAAGATAATCAACACTTGGCCAAAATATCTAATTTGTCGAAGGTCCCCACAAAATTGTAAAATTTTCGGCGGACCTCATATTATCAATTTTGATACTTCATAATCCAATACTAAGTCCATAAATCCAATTAGAAGTATTAAACTCCAAGTTACTAATTTTTCCGTCGTCACATTTTTCCGAAATTTTCCTTAAGAAAATGTAATAATTCTTTCCTTCCAAAATTCAAATCTTAAATCCTTAATTATGTTCTCAATTAGTAGATCTGGTATTACGGGGTGTAATATCAACACAGAGCCTAGAATAACGGCCTTGCGATATGGTGGAGTGCAAGTATCGACTTTAAGAAGTTTGCCAAATTTTTTTTGATAACTAGTTGGAGTATTTCATAATCATAAAATTATGTTGGTAACTCCGATAAACGTGTCCAGATAGCTATAAAGGTTGTTGGATCATAAATTAGATCCATTGTGGGAGCCCGAGCCCAAACCCAAACCCAATCAAATTAGAGTCCAAGCCTATAATCAAGGTCCAAAACTACAAGCATTCTACCTAGAATCTTCTGGGGTGTGGTAATTATACACGTGAATCATTTGGTAATTTAAGATATTATTAGAAGGATAGAGAAGAATGGAGAAGAATGAGGTGTATGTTTATTGTAATTTTTTATTAGTTTATTTGTGTGGTATAAGATTGTTCATAAGTAGTATAAATATCCCTCCCCATTTTAGTTTAGGTATCAAGAAAAATTAAGAGCTTCTAAGTGAGTGAAGAATTAAAGTATTATAAAAGTGAGTTGTAGTGTCTTTTTGTTGAGTGAGAGTGTTTTTGTAATATTTGTTTGAGTTTGAATAAAAGTTATTTGTGAGAGTGTTTTATTTCCAACAAATTGGTATCAGAGCCAATTAGAAAGTACACACTATTGCATATCAAATCGAAGGTATCGACGATAGGAATCTGCCACCGCCAGAATCTCTCCCATCGGAGTTCAGATGCGGCGCCACGCGCTACCTGAAGAGTGCTGCTAGAAAATTAAGTTGACTCACCAAGTTGATCCGAGTCAGCTGAGTTGGAGCTTAGTTGACTGAGCCATCAAAGTCGTTGACCGTTCACATTGACCATTGACCGAAAATTGAAAATTTTGACAAGGTCCCTCCCAACGTATTTCGGCATTCCGAATTCATCCGCGTAATCGGATTTTGCAAATTCTCATTATATTAAGAGATATGAAAAATGGTATGACATCATTCCAAGTCCCGACACTCAACAATAACAACTACGACAATTGAAGTATCAAAATGAAGGCACTTCTTAGATCACAAGGTGTGTGGGATATCATAGAAAAAGGCTATAACGAGCATGTGGATGATGTTGCTTTTGTTGCTCTTACACCAGATCAAAAGACAACTTTGAAGGATTCAAGAAAGAGATACAAGAAGGCTCTCTACCTCATCTACTAAGCATTAGATGATGATGGCTTTGAAAAAATTTCGAGTGCAAGCTCTGCCAAGGAAGCTTGGGAGAAACTACAAACCTCGTACAAAGGATTTGAGCAAGTGAAGAAGGTTCGTCTGCAAACATTAAAAGGTGAATTTGAATCCTTACACATGAAAGTATATGAGTCTATTTCATATTACTTCTCAAAAGTTAGAAGATGTGAGTATAATAGAGAAGATACACCGTTCATTGGATCCCAAATTTGAGAACATCGTTGTGATGATTGAAGAAACTAAAGAATTGGAAGAAATGACGATTAAGCAACTCCAAGAATAATTGCAAGCATACGAAGAGAAGCATAAGAAGAAGCAAGGGTTTACTGAGCAACTCCGCAAGCTGCATTTCAAGAATATGCATAAAAACCAAGGCAATGATAGAAACCAATGTGACTAAGGTCTAGGCAGAGGTAGAGGCCATAGAGGAAGTAGAAGTCGCGGTCATGGACGAGGTTAGAATTACAACAACAACAATTCCAACAACAACTATGAGAAATGATAAAGCTCAACACGAGGCCGTGGAAGAATCAATCTGAACTCAAGGTATGACAAATCTCAAATTCGATGTTATAATTGTCAGAAGTTTTGGCATTATGCTTCAGAATGTAGAGCTCCAAACAAAAAAATTGAGGAGAAGGCCAACTACATGGAGGAGAAGACATATAGCAAAAAAAACTCTTCTTTTAGCACGAAAGGAAACTGATGGTGGCCAAACAAATTCCTTGTATCTTGACTGCGGCGCAAGCAATCACATGTGTGGAAAGAAATACATGTTTGTGGATCTAGACGAGTCAATAAAGGGAAATGTTTCCTTTGGAGATGATTCCACCATAGCAGTTAAAGGGAGAGGTAACATCCTTATCCGTTTGAAATATGTGAGACATCAGTTTATCTCCAATGTCACTATGTTCCCAATATGAAAAGTAACATCTTAAGTTTAGGACAACTGTTAGAGAAAGGTTATGATATTTATATGAAGGATTATAATATTTCTATAAAATATAATAAGAATAAATTCATTTCTAAAGTGTCAATGTCAAAGAATATAATGTTCCTGATCAACTTACAAAACGATGTTGCAAAGTGGCTAAACGTTTGCCACAAAGGTATCATGGCTTTGGCATCTTCGATTTGGGCATCTCAATTTTAAAGGTCTAGAGCTACTATCTAAGAAGTATATGGTGAAGAGACGACATCACATCAATCATCTTGACCAACTTTGTGAAAGGGGTCTAGTCAGGAAGCAATTTAGGAAAAGATTTCCAAAGGAGTCAGAGTCAAGAGCCAAGAAGCCACTCGAGCTCATCCATACTGACGTGTGTGGTCCGATCAAGCCTAGATCTCTCTGTAATAATAACTATTTTCTTCTCTTCATTGATGATTTTTCAAGAAAAACTTGGGTATATTTTTTGAAACATAAGTTAGAAGTTTTCAAGAAGTTCAAAGCTACAGTGGGGAGAGAAAGCGGTAGAAAGATCAAAGTCATGATATCCAACCGAGGTGGAGAATTTACTTCCAGCGAGTTTCAAGAGTTTTGTGAAGCAAATGGAATTCGTCGACCAATGACAGTTCCTAGATCCCCCCAGTAAAATGGCATAGCAGAAACAACAAAACAATCTTCGACATGGCACGAAACATGCTCAAAATTAAGAGACTTCCCAAGGAGTTTTGGGCCGAAGCAATAGCGTGTGCAGTCTACTTGTCAAATAGATCTGCAACAAGAAGTGTATGGGGAAAGACACTACAAGAGGCATGGAGTTGAAGTGAGCCTGACATTTCCCACCTGAGAACCTTTGGAAGTATAGCCCATGTTCATGTACCAGACGAGAGAAGAACAAAGCTTGATGATAAAAGTGAGAGTTTATCATCATAGGCTATGATACTAATTCAAAGGGCTACAAGTACAATCCAGAAGATTGTGATTAGTCGAGATATGGTATTCAATGAAGAATGAGTATGGGTTTTCAACTCTCATGCAAATGACTTTAATTTCTTTCCTCAGTATGAAAAATATGAGCAGATAATGAGGGAGCAACTAGGTGAACCTCAATAAGAGCTTGCAACTCCACCCACTTCTCCAACATCAACCACTCAAGGAGACTCATCACCTTCGTCATCATCAAGTGGGAGTCAAAGTGAAAGTGTACAAGAAGCCTTAGAGATATCTATGAGGTAACTGAACGACAAGATAATCTTACATTATTTTGTCTATTTGTCGATTGTGAACCAGTGAGATTTCAAGAAATAGTACAAGAAAAGAAGTGGAGAGATGTGATGGATGGAAAAATCAAGTCTATCGAGAAGAATGAGACATGGGAACTTACCTCACTTCCCAAGGGACATAAGACGATAGATGTCAAATGGGTGTACAAAACAAAGCAAAATGCTAAAGGAGAGATTGAAAGGCACAAGGCGAGGCTAGTTACTAAAGGCTATAGTCAAACGATTGGAATTGACTATGATGAGGTATTTTATCTTGTTGCTCGATTCGAGACTATAAGACTAATCACTTCTTTGGTAGCTCAAAACAAGTGGGAGATACAATAGATGGATGTAAAGTCTGCCTTCCTAAATAGATTTCTTGAAGAGGAAGTCTGCATTCAACAACCATCAGGCTACGAAGTCAAAGGCCACAAAGACAAGGTGTTGTAGTTGAAGAAGGCTCTTTACGGGCTAAAAAGTATCAAGGGCATGGAATAGCCGAATCGACAAGTACTTCCAAGAGAATGGCTTAAACAAATGTCCCTACGAGCATACTTTGTATATCACGATCAAAGATGGATATATTTTGATTGTCTTCCTCTACGTGGATGATTTGATCTTCACCAGAAGCAACCCAAGCATCTACAAGAGGCATGGAGTTGAAGTGAGCCTGACATTTCCCACCTGAGAACCTTGGGAAGTATAGCCCATGTTCATGTACCATACGAGAGAAGAACAAAGCTTGATGATAAAAGTGAGAGGTTTATCTTCATCGGTTATGATGCTAATTAGAACGGCTACAAGTACAATCCAGACAATAAGAATATTGTGATTAGTCGAGATGTGGTATTCAATGAAGAATGAGTATTGATGTGCGATTTATGCACACACTAAACGCAAGTGCACGTGTCGTGACAAGTAATATAGTCTAGGTAAGACCGAATATCGTCCTCAGAGACTGGTTTTCAAGTACCGATTATCTATGCTTTAGTTTCTATTTGGTTAACGTTAATTGAGTTGAAATTCTAAACTAATAATGCAGGAAATAAACTAATTATGAAAATACTTTGATTTAAATTAGTTATTATGGAGAATTAGGGCTTCCAAGATCATCAACTATCCACTCTATTCAATCCTTAATACAATTAGACTAACTTCTTCTTTTACGTTAAGATAGCAGGTTAACTAGACTGTTTTATACTCCTGTTAAGGTAATATAAACACTCAACCTCAATGGAGAACCCTTCTATCTTTTGATGACAAGATTGAATACAAAGGAGGATTAAGAGCAATAACCTATTAAGCTACACAAGTATCGGGGTACTTTCGTCCACGATTTAAACGTATGTTTATTCAACTATAGCATATTCACAATCTCCCCTTTCAGATTTCGATTAGAACTCATATAAGTGATGATAACTAGTGATCAATTAATTATCAAGCAATCAAAGCAATTATTGAATAAATCTTTAACAAGTGAAGAAGAAATTCAACTAAAGTATTAATTCATGAATAAGAGTTTCAAGAGAATCACAAGGAAATCCCTAAATAAGTAATTAGCTCCTAGCCATAGTCACGCTAAGAACTAATACAATCTCCATACATGAACTGAAATAAACAAAGCAGAAATAAAAGAAAAGAAAATACTTGAACTAGGTCTCAAATCTTCGCCTCCTAGAGTGGTGTTGTATGTACAATGGATGAAATGAATTCTTCTAATGATGTAGAGACTATTTATATCCCAAGAATCCTTTAGGTAAAGGGTTAGGGATTATGTAAGTAGGGAAAGTTATAGAATCTTTTAGGTAAATGGTTAAGGATTATGTAGGTAGGAAACATTATCCCTTTTGGATCCTGAAAACGTGTCAAATTCGGCCTAAAACTCAGAAATACCGCATCGGCGCCGTGGCCCTACAGACTGGCGCCACGGCTCTGAAAAACCTGTAGCGAAATCAAATTTCTGAACATTTAGCACCGCGCTGCTTTGGCGCTGGCGCGTTTTACAGCGGATTTTCGTTTAAGTCCTTTTCGTCCGGTCTTCGTCTGATTTCTTCTATACTTCCCGAAACTTCTTAGGCATCATTTCTTGGCCCTTTTAGTGTGCAATTCCATCTCAATTAAGCTCATTTCATCTTCTTTTCGTCATTTCTCCATTTCTGACCGCTGTGACACAAAAGAAAGGAAAACGACCCTAATATTATACTAAACATAAATGAAATGAGTAAAATACTAACTAAAAATGACTCAAAAGGTGTATATAAAATACACCGATCAAACACCCCCAAACTTAAACTTTGCTCGTCCTCGAGTAAAGCTCAAAAATAGAATGAATGACGCGAAAAACAAGAAAATAAAATGACTCAAAAGACACTGATCAATTTGCTGAACAATTGTCACTTAGAAAAGCATGAAGGTTAGTAGGATAATATGCAGAAAAATATATCATGGATTTTTAGAATTTTAAACACTCAAGTCAGATATTTCGCAAATTCAATTCAATCATGCTCAATGGATGTAAAAATACCTAACTATGCATGTCAATTTCAAAATCCTATGGCATGTTTACTTGTTATTCTCCACTAATCATGAATACACATATTAGAGATCTTCAGGGCTTTTCAGGGTTGTAATGTAGGCTTAGACAGGGGTAGGTAAAAATAGACATTTAGGCTCAACTTACGTACCATAAGCTCTTTTTGCTTTCGATTCTTCCCTTTTCTTTTGATTCTCCTTTTCACCTCATATCTATTTTTTTCCTCTTTTGTTTTGAGAGAATGAGGTGTATTATGAATAGCAGGCACCCCCAAACTTAGGCTTTTGTCTATTTATTATTATTTTTTATTGGGGTGCATCAAAATTGTTCACTCTCTTTTTGTCTCTTTTCAACACTTTATATTTCAAACACATCAATTTCTTCACTTATGGCACAAGTATGGAATTATAGGGTGTCAAAGAAAGATCTTATTTTTAGCTCAAAGGGGTTGACTATGGATTCAATTGTAATGTCAGGGATAGGCAAATAATGGTAAGAAAGGGCTAACAAAGAAATGTCGGAATCATCTCCCTAACATGCATATCCTAACTATTTCGCCTCAAATAGCAAGCAAGCAGACACATAGGTTTAATCACTAACAATGCATAAATCAAGCAAGATACCCCAAATAGTTCGATTTCATGAATTTTTGGCATATCTATCCTAAGTGTTTAGATTTTTTGCTTCTAATTCCATTACATTATTCCACTTTACTTCATTAGGCGTTTCAAGTAACTACAACATGCATGATCTTAAAAAAAAAATTATGACTCAAAAATACTCAAAAACATACAAAACAAATCACAAAGACTCAAAACAATAAAACAAAATATAAGACACCCCCCAAACTTAAATCACACATTGTTCCCAATGTATGAAGACTAAAAATAGGGACAACTTGCGACACACACGATCATAGCGGAGTGCGAGGAAAAATTCTGGAATTTGCACGGAATCTGGGTTTCTAAACCTTCGGCGCCACGGCCCTGAGATTCGGCACTGTGGCGCCCCAAGTACTGCGACTCTCTGAAGTTCCGACGCCATGACGCCGATTCTGGGCGCCATGGCGCTGACGACGGCTTTTCCTTTTCTTTTTTTTCCAGTGTTTTTGCTCTTTTTTCCTCAGAGTTTAGCTTTCAGTCCACCTGTCATCCAACAACACAAAACAAGAACCCAAGACCGTGAGACTGTTCAAGACAAAGTAAAACAACTAAAATTAAAATAACATAATTTAATAAACATTGGGTTGCCTCCCAACAAGCGTTGTCTTTAACGTCTTTTAGCCGGACGCAATTAACCTTTACTAGTGCCCGACGGCTCCTTCTGTGAACTGCTTGCAATCCGCATAGTTATTGTTGCAGGTCTCACTTTTCCTACAACAATCTTTTCAACTAAGGGCTTCAGATATAAGATTATCCCCCAAGTACACGAGACATGCTTGTCTTCTATTCTCTCTATAATGTAGGGATCAATGAGATTTCCAACATCTCTCAACTATAGGGGGTGCCCTTGATGATATGGACTTCCTATTTGGGGATCAACATCGATAGATGGTGGTGTTTCTTCTGCAATAGGTATAGGAAAAAGAATTTTCAAAGAATCCAAAAAGGTTAATAATTGGATCTTAGTAATCTTTTCCTTCTCTACACCAACTATCTCGCTAGATTCCTCAATAGCTGGATTGTGGTTTAGGCTCCTCAATTTGCTTACCACCTCCCATAATGATGTCGCTAGGCAGATTTGCTTGAGGTGTATTGCTCATCTTATCCATCAGTTGCCCTATGTGAGTCTCCAAATTTTTGAGGGACTCTCTTATCTCAGCCATAAACTGAGTCTGACACTTGGTGAGCCTGAGTATGCCTTCCTGCAACTCATCTAGATCTTCCTCTAAAACCTGTGGGTTAAGCTGTTGTTGATGACTCCACTATCTCTGATAGTAGTAGTCCATGTGTCCTGAATTTTAATTTTTTTTCTTTCCAAATTTAACCTGCAAAAATAAGAAAACAACAAAAGGTGATAAAAAGATGCTCGCAGAACAATTTAGAAACTTGTTCTTCAGCGAGAAGAATGACACATGGGAACTTACCTCACTTCCCAAGGGACATAAGGCGATAGGTGTCAAATGGGTGTACAAAACGAAGCAAAACGCTAAAGGAGATATTGAAAATCACAAGGAGAGGCTAAGTACTAAATGATATAGTCAAAAGGCTGGAATAGACTATGATGAGTTATTTGCTCATGTTGCTCGATTGGAGACTATCAGACTAATCACTTCTTTGGCAGCTCAAAAGAAGTGGGAGATACAATAGATGGATGTAAAGTCTGCCTTCCTAAATGGAGTTCTTGAACAAGAAGTCTACATTCAGCAACCATCAGGCTACGAAGTCAAAGGCCACAAAGACAAGGTGTTGTCGTGGAAGAAGGCTCTTTAAGGGCTAAAAAAGCACCAAGGGCATGGAATATCCGAACCGACAAGTAATTCCAAGAGAATGACTTCAACAAATGTTCCTACGAGCATGCTCTATATATCAAGATCAAAGATAGAGATATTTTTATCGTGTGCCTCTACGTGGATGATTTGATCTTCACCAGAAGCAACCCAAGCATGTTCAAAGAATTCAAGGAAGTAATGACAAAAGAATTCAAGATGACAGATATGGGGCTCATAACATACTATCTTGGCATTGAATTTAAGCAACAAAAGGAGGAAATTTCCATTTCACAGGAAAGCTATGCAAAGGAGATCCTGAAGAAGTTCAAGATGGAGAACTGTAACCCGATAAGCACACCGACGGAATACGGAATCAAGATGTCCAAACATGAAGAAGGTGAAAGTGAAGATCCAAAATTATTTGAAATTTTGGTGGGAAGTCTTCGATATCTAACTTGCATGAGGCCCGATAATCTTCACGTAGTTGGATTGGTTAGCCGCTACATGGAATCTCCAACAACCACCCATTTTAAAGTCGCAAAGAGAATTCTTCACTATCTGAAAGGTACAATTGACTTTGGCTGGTTCTATTTCGTTTTTAATTATTACAAGCTTGTTGGATATAGCGATAGTGATTGGGGTGGAGACATAGATAATCGAAGGAGCACTACTGAATTCGTATTTTTCATTGGAGTTACTGCTTTCACATGGATGTTAAAGAAACAACTGATTGTCACATTGTCCACTTCTGAAGCGGAATATTTTGCTGCTACTTCATGCGTTTGTCATACAATTTGGCTTAGAAATCTATTGAAGGAGATATGCTTGATATAATAAGATCCTACCAATGTTTGTGACGATCACCAATCACAACATTACAACCTATGTATACCTACATAACTATTATGGAATTACCCACAAGCTGACACATCAAATAATTTACATAATACTTTAGGATCCTTATCAGACTTACCAGTAACAAAAGAAGTAATACATGAAAAATTAAACCCTGGATCTATCGGAGCATACACATCAGGTGAAAAGGCAGATAGTGTACATACAACCCTATTCGGAGACGACTATAGGTTTTGTCGATTTGATAATGCATTTTTTATGACCACCTGAGCTAGATGCTCCACTCCTGCCCCTGCCTCATAGGCTGACTTTTTCGTACCTTGCACAAGAGGGCGTATTGATAAAGAAAAAGTTGTTATAGACCTCATCGGCTGTGTCATACCGCCTCCACCTCTCATTAGGCAGTCTCTAGCAAAATCCCCAAGAAAATCACAAAAATAACATGCATCCAACCCTTGACGACACTACCATAAATGGGTCTGGCCATACTGAATACATCGAGGCAAATGCGACCTCATCTGGCTTGAATCTCTTATGTGTTGTGGGCCTGATGCTTGTGAACTTTGACCTTTACCAAAGTAAATAGTCCAATCATGATGCTCACCCTGTGGGCACTGGCTGTCGGATGCTATTTAATCAATCAATTTCATGTTAGAATCCCTTTTTGAATTGGGAGAAAATTCTAGGGCAAGAATTGAGGATTTTGCCAAATTTTGAATTAAGGATCTAATTAGGATTAATTGTTAAATTAACTTGAGATTCTGTCTATCTAGCATATTATGAGACTATGTGAGCGATAAAGTTTGTATTTTGTTAATGTGGTCCTAAGTTTCTTTGTAGTTTAACATGGAGATTATAAGATTGTTTAGCATTATGGGCACCGATAGACCCGTAATCTCATTTAGTTTATATTATTGATTGGAGTGGGCTCGATAGGAGGCTGAGAGAAAGGACAAGGCTTTGCGTGAGTCTTCGGCTTCGAATCAGGCAAGTAGAGACTTTATAGACTCCAGTATATTATTTATGTGTTGGTATGATCTTAATTAATCAATGGGAGTAATGGAAAATTAAAAGTCTCGTATTAGTGAAGTGACGAGCACTAATACGAGTATCGATGAACTTAACTTGGGTAATTAATAAACTAGTTTGATATACATGATGGAGATTATGTATTTATCCCTTCGGGTCGGGCCGTGAGTGCATAAATCCACTTAGGTTGGTATGTTTGCTGATTAATTACTCTTGTAGTCGTGTTTAATATTATATCTTTGATTGAACCTGTCATGCATTTATCACTCTATATGTCGACTAAATACTTAAAATGAAACTGATAAATACTGATTGTATTATTTATAATGACTGCATGGTATACACATATCCATATCATTCATACATATTATAATTGGCATTGAACTATTGAGATATTGCTGAGAGAGGCTTCAGAAGCTAGCTTTGGATATGGTACATGATACGAGAGTGATGACTGATGATGACACTACAACCACAAAGTTGTTATTCGATGGGATCAAATGGTTTTATGGACCTCAGGAGTTCCCCACGGGTCACGTGACAGCTACTGCAGCAACGTGTGTATACCGGATACATATGGTCATTTCATACATATATATCATTTGCATTGCATTCATCCATACTCTGATATGTATTTGGTGATATGTGTGCTCGATGTTGATTTCTAATATACTTATACTCTTCTGGTTTGGAAGAAAGAATTTAATGATAACTTATACATATATGTGTGTGATAGTTGAGTGGAAGAACTTGATGGGACTAGACGCCCTGAATGGGATTAGGCTGACTTGGTAACTTTGTGGCTTAATCCTAGTATAACTCTGTCACGACCTGAGACGACGGGCCGCAACTGGTACCCTACCTGGGCACCCTTATACCCACACATCATATATAACCAGCGGAAGCTTAAGAAAAACTCACATAATAAAAACAGGCAAGCCGACAAGGCTGTCACTATATACAGAATTTTCCAAAAATGAGTTACAACATATACAACCCACATGTATCCAAATACATATTTACTACTCACACCTGTCTACAGACCTCTAAGAGTTTGATATTGAAATATGACGGGACAAGGCCCCGTCGTACCCCTGAATATACATAAGTAAGTCTGTACCAAAATGACAAGCTCCGGAACAATAGAACTATCCCAAAAAGCTGGGCAAGGATCCTAAGCTCTAGTATCACCAAACTGAATACCTATACTTGCGGGCATGAAAGCATCCCCCCGGAGAGGGGGTCAGTACAATAATGTACTAAGTATGTAAACATAAAGTACAATAAATAAGATCATAGCTGTACAAGAGATGACAGGGACAAGTATGATAATCAACATACCAGATCCAACAGTGCCATATAAAATAAGAGTCAACTGTACCTTGTACAAATAGAGAGTCAACTGTGCCTTTTAAAAGTATGAGAGTCATTTTAAAATCATGAATGTCGGTCTATATACTCATATGATGTCATGGGTATCTGTACCCGCATCATGAATACACGTCCATGGAATCATATATTGTCGTGAGTATCTATACTTGCATTATGAATACATGTCCATGGAATCATACATGTCCATCGAATCATATATGTCATAGGTATCTATACTCGCATCATGGATACACGTCCATGGAATCATATACTGTCGTGAGTATCTATACTCGCATCATGAATACATGTCCATGGAATCATATATGTCATAGGTATCTATACTCGCATCATGGATACATGTCCATGGAATCATCGTATCTATTTACATATAATGTATCCCGGCCCATCATGGGACTCAGTGGAATCATATACATATACTGACCGGCCTCTAATGAAGGATGCGGTGTTCATGGAATCCTGATAAATCTACTGCCTGACCTTCTAGTGAAGGGCGCGATGAACCTATAGGGAGATACGCAAGAACTGCCAGGCCTAATTCTGGGACGCGGTAAAATAATATACTGTCATGAGTATCTATACTCGCATTATGGATACATATCCATGAAATAATATACATATACGTGTCCCGGCCCCCTAGTGAGGGTCTCGGTGAATCATGGGTATCTATACCCGCAGCATGGATACATGTCCATGGAATAAATCTGCGCACGAATCTGCCCAGCCCTTTCTGGGACGCGGTAAAATCATTTTTGACTCTCAATGGAATAAATAGAATGACTTTCATTTTAGAAAAACACAAGTACTATCATGTCATATATCATTAAGGATTAGGATCCAATAAAACCATGTACGTCCGCCGTACACTCACTTCATAAAAATCAACTTTCATTTTAGATCCTCATTTGGAAAATCAAGACACTTATCATATCAAGTATCATTTTAAATCCTCATTTGGAAAATCAAAGCACTTACCATATCAAGTATCATTTTGGGATTAAGATCCAGTAAAACTATGTACATCCACCGTACACTTACTTCATATAAACAACTTTCAATTTAGAAAAATCAAGGCACTATCATATCATTAAGGATTAAGATCCAAAAGAACTACGTACGTCCACCGTACACTTACTTCATATAAACATGCCAAAAGAAAAAAGGATAGTTCACATACCTTATCGGCTATACCAACACGACAAGTAGAATACGCCTCAATTAGTACTTCAACCTATAATGACAATAACACGTCTATCAACTTCATGATACTAGTGTGAGTCATATACCACAAGATGGTTCTCTTTTCATATAAAAAAAATTGGGCAGCACTTCCCCTATTTATACATACATTTCCACCTTACAAATAAGGCCAATAACATCAATAACGAAAGCATCAATTAAGGGAACAACCAAACAACAACAAAGGGAATTTACACACCCACTTCTCATGTAAATTCAGCCTCTTAATCCACATTAAAACAGTCCACAAAAACAGTCCATATTCCAATAACAACGAGGATAGAATGTGAAGTCTTTCTACACTTTTCTACACCCTTATTCCTTTAGGACTTACATTAGCAATTACCACATTTAAACATGCATAATGGTAACTGAATTTTCAGCATTATAACCCACAAAACAGTCCCTAAAACAGCACGACAATATCCAACAGTTTTATACATGTCTCGGCCAAACCATAATACCATAACCCTTTTCAGAATTCATTATAATCCAATTCAAGTTTCAACACTTTGATATAACCATTTCAACTTTCAATAACAAGATTTTCTTCAATCTAACATGCACTTAGTGACGATAATAACAATAACAATCAACGAATCCAACATGAACAAAACAGTTCACTAAATCAGCTAACATGCCAAATGTCACATGCACTTCTTATTCTCCATTTTTCCTAATACAATTTCACCTCATAACTATAACAACATGTAATTTCCAATTAATACAAGAGGAAGAAGAATTCTTACCTTATTTTTATCCCAAAATAGTCTACTAGTCTCGGCACCACTGCCTTCTTTTCGCACCACTTCTTCACGTTACAATAACACACACGTATCCTTTACAAGCTAGTAACCATCTTGCCTCCATGTTTTCCCTCCAACAAGTTCATCTTCAAGCTAAAGGTTTTCTAGGCAGAATCGGCCAACAACCTTTTCCATTGTTTGTGTGTTAATCTTAGCTTAGAACTTAGTTAATAAGTTTAATCTAGGAAAATAAATAACTTTGTTCTTCACTTTGGCCATGGTGTTCAAGACTTGTAGCGTAAGGGAGAGAGAAGAGAGTTTGGATGAAGATATTTGTGAGCTAAGGCAAAGAAGTCTTGCAATGTATATCAATATAGTTGGTGCTTGTATAACAATTGGATGGGGACCCACTTGTCCACTTATCTTGCTCATTACAAAGTCTTTCAGGACATGTATTTAATTTGTAGCTTTGCTACACAAGTGTGGAGGTACACGTATCACCCTCTTATTCACCCATAATTCTCTTCACAAAAAAAATAATCCAACACTTAGCCAAATATAATTTTCGATGGACACCCCCCAAAAATTGTGAATTTTTTTGATTGGCTCAATTCTTAATGTCAAGATTTAATAATACAATCCTAAGTCCATAACTTCATTTGGAAAGAATTCAACTACTATATTAATTCTCGTCGTCATTTTTTTGTATCCAACTTTTTTCCATATAGAAATGTAAATATATTTTCCTTCCAACATTCAAATCTTATTTCCTTACTTACATTCTCACTTATATGCCCTGGAATTACGGGGTGTAACATTCATCCCCCCTTAGAAACATTCGTCCCCGAATGTTTATACAAGGTCTCAAGTTATACAAATTTCAGCATAGTCCCCTTTAACCAAACCTATCAACCTATACTTGTTAGTGTCAGCACTGCGGTCCTGCACGTCGGCACCGCGGTCATGTTCTTTGGCACTGCGGTGCTGTGTCTAAAATTCACAGCACGTATTTTTCTCACTTAATCTCTTCTTTTTGTACAAGTTCCAACAATACTCAGCAAACCCAAAGATGCCTCACATGGCCACCATATAACACATAGTCTCATTCATCAATCAAAATAGTCAAATAGGGATTGAAGCTACCTGTAGGCATCGGGAACAAGTGAGAATGCTTCCTCTTCATCTCATATTCTGCTTCCCACGTTCTCTCTTCCCTCATATTGTTCCGCCACAATACCTTGACGGAAGCCACATCCTTAGTATGTAACCTTCTAATCTTGCGATCAAGTATGGCTATAGGACTCTCCTCATAAGACGATTCCTCCGTCACCTGGACATCATCTACTGGGAAGACTCTAGAAGGGTCACCTATACACTTACGCAATATCGATATATGAAAAACTAGATGTACCGCTTCCAAAGAAGATGGTAGATCCAACTCATAGGCAACCTTTCCTACCCTACGAATAACCTGATAAGGTGCAATGTATCTCGGCTAAGCTTTCCCTTCTTACCGAACCTCATCACACCCTTCATGTGTGATACCTTCAAGAATACCCAATCATCAAGTTGAAACTCTAAGTGTCGACGTCGATTATCTGCATAAGACTTTTGTCGTCTCTGAGCCGCTAATAGTCTCTCCTGGATAAGCTTCACCTTATCCACATCTTGCTGAATCATGTCTGGGACAAGTAACTTGGTCTCGCCCACATCAAACCAACCAATAGGTGACCTGCACTTCCTCCCATAAGACCTCGTATGGGGCCATCTGAATACTAGAATGGTAGTTGGAATTTCTTATATTTGTAGTATCTCAATCATGAAAACTTTATGGACAATGTCATTGAATCTAAAGTATGCGTATCATCACAATTAACTCTCATTCATGGTCTGAAATGATTCTTTTTTTTCCATATACTACTCGTAATTATAAACAACTTCAATTCTTTTGATATTTGTTCACTCATTTTATTACTTTTGTACTTTTCATAATTCCAAAATACTCTGGTATATACACGTAATCTCAAATATTGCTCTTGGTTCCAATCCTTGGCGTTACTATATCCAAACTTGGTCATTATACTTAGATTCAACTTCCTTCACTGGCCTCATGGCTAAGACTTTCTATTAATGGTGTTCTAAGAAAAGATTTCCTTGATCTCGTTAAGCTGTAAACCCCTTACTTTACCTATCTCGTCGAACTTCCGGTCAGTTCAAAAATGCTCCTAACCATCTGCATTTGCTTGACATTTTATCAGTATTATAATGTAATTATCTCTTGACATATATCTTTAATGTCTACCTTATACTTATATTCATAGGCGCCATTGGCCTCTTTTCAACGGTTTAGGTGCTAATCTCGAGCTTTACTTATTGTTACTTCGGTTTACACACTTTCTGAAAGGTATGTCTACACATGTTGGGGAACCGATACATCATATGTTTAGATCCAATTCACGGTGTTACATGATCCAATGGCTTGTCAAGCTTTTTTGTCTTATCATTATTAGGTCTCTCATCGACCGAGTGCCCATTCGTCTTACCTTTATATTTCCATTTCAAGCTGCCTTGTGGGGTATCTTATTTCAAGTATTTCTCATACTATCTTCCTGATTAAGGCAACCTTAATGAGCCCATGAGATATATCAAGTAGTTCCTATAAATGTATTTTAGCTTATTCAAAATCGTACAACAGTTCATAAGGTGCCAACTAAATTCAGCTTAACTGGATATCAACGTACCACAGAATGTGTATCATTTTGTACTACTTAGTTACAATATCTTAAGAACAACAATTAAAGAAAGCCATAGTTTGCAGCAATAACAATAAGTGTAGAGAACTTAATAACTCAGCCAACAAGATATAACCAACTCATACCATTCCATTCCTACTTATTCATTGTTTTCACATTTCTTACAGCCATTCTTCGACTGTTCCATAGTTCCCATCCTCAATTACCCCCAACACACTATTGTTATCTATAGGTTATGTAGAATTGTAACATGTTGCACCACATAGCCGAAGCCAAGGACCTTACCAGTCCAATCTCTATAGCATACCTTAGCTTACTAACATTGATACATGTAATTCTTCATAATACGCAGTATCTCCCTTTTAGTCCTTAGCACATTGTATTTCCTTTGTAATCAAAGTCACATTCATAAGGTCCTATTGCAGTTCTCTCTAGAATTCTAATCAGCAAGAGTCACCATAAAACGCGTAGATCTTTATAACATACTAAACTTTCCAATATAAATTCCTTCTTTCTATCCCCTTATAATTGCTAGACCAATTTGCAAGGATACGTTCACCTCCTGTGTTCAACATCTGGGAGTAAATCCACTACTGCATTTCGCAGTCCCTTAAGATCGGTAATACCATTTCCAAACGGCTCAACAACATCAACAACAATCACTAGTGGTTTATACTCAAACCAAGGAATCATCCCAACTAATATACTTCATATATACTATGTACTTTAACCGAGATCAAACATGAAATATTTTACTCAAGAAGGCCTTGTATATATAAGGGATCAACGATTATCAAATATCCTAAGATCCTTAAATATTCCATGTCTCAAGCTTACATTATCTCTCCCCGTATACGGGTAAGATAGTTTCTCATAATCTCAAAATCATGTTGTCTTAATCATAACAACCCTATTTACTCCATACGAATATTATTCGTGCATATCACTTAAGCATACAACATAGCTTAATCTAACAACATGGTATGCCATTAAGTCAATTGAACATGATCTTTTAAGAGTCTATCACAATCTCAGACAGCTCATTACCTCATAAATATTCCAAATTAACACATATATAAAGCCTTGATGTGGATTCATTACACGGTTTCATACCTTCAAAGTAATTAGTAAAGCTTAACCAACTCATGATAACCCACAATCACTTCAGGCAACACACGCATGGCCCTAATAAATTTGTTTGTATAGATGCACGTCATCATCATACCAACTATACAACAACTTTACCAACACGTATACAAGGTCCATATATTCCTCTTCTGAGCCGCTGTCGCCTTCTTTTGAGGCATAGCTGCAACCACAATAATACGTTAGGGAGGGACTACCCTAACAACACAGCTCTATCGCACGATCTTAGAGTAGGGAAAATAGAAATCAATCCTAAATGTACTATAGCCTCTTGTTTATAGGTGCGGTGCACAACACACCGATAACCAAGACTCTACTGCACACGGTATGTAGATATTCCGAGGACAAACTGCTCTGATACCACTTTTGTCACGATCCGAGCTGACGGGCCGCAACTGGTACCATACCTGGGCACCCTTATACCCACACATCACATATAACCAGCGGAAGCTTAAAAAAAACTCATATAATAAAAACAGGCAAGCCGACAAGGCTGCCACTGTATACAGAATTTTCCAAAACGAGTTACAATATATACAACCCACATGTATCCAAATACATATATACCACCCACACCTGTCTATAGACCTCTAAGAGTTTGATATTGAAATGTGACGGGACAAAGCCCCGCCGTACCCATGAATATACATAAGTCTGTACCAAAATGACAAGCTCCGGAACAATGGAGCTATCCCAAAAAGCTGGGCAATGATCCTAAGCTCGAGGATCACTGGCGAGTATCTATACTGCGGGCATGACGCGGCCCCGAGAGAAGTCGATACAACAATGTACTAAGTATGTAAACATAAAGTACAGTAAATAAGATCAAAGTTGTACAAGAGATGATAGGGATAAGTATGATAATAAACATATCATATTCAACCGTGCCATATAAAATAAGAGTCAACTGTACCTTGTACAAATAGAGAGTCAACTGTGTCTTTTAAAAGTATGAGAGTCATTTTAAAATCATGAATATCTGTCTATATACTCATATGATGTCATGGGTATCTGTACCCGCATCATGAATACACGTCCATGGAATCATATACTGTCGAGAGTATCTATACTCACATCATGAATACATGTCCATGAAATCATATATGTCATAGGTATTTATACCCGAATCATGGATATATGTCCATGGAATCATCATATCTATTTACATATAATGTATCCCGACCCATCATGGGAATCGTTGGAATCATATACATATATTGCCCAGCCTTTATTGAAGGACGCGGTGTTCATGGAATCCTGATAAATCTTGCCGACGCCCACAGTGAAGGCGCGATGAACTATATGGAGATACGCGAACTTCGTCGATTCGGGGCCTTGATAAAATCATATACTGTCATGAGTATCTATACTCGCATTATGGATACATGTCCATGGAATAAATCTGTGCACGAATCTGTCCGACCCTTTCTGGGACGCGGTAAAATCGTTTTTGACTCTCAATGGAATAAATAAAATGACTTTCATTTTAGAAAAACCCAAGTACTATCATGTCATGTATCATTAATTATTAGGATCCAATAAAACCATGTACGTCTGTCGTACACTCACTTCATAAAAATCAACTTTCATTTTAGATCCTCATTTGAAAAATCAATGCACTTATCATATCAAGTATCTTTTTAAATCCTCATTTGGAAAATCAAGACATTTATCATATCAAGTATCATTTTGGGATTAAGATCCAGTAAAACTATGTACATCCACCGTACACTTACTTCATATAAACAACTTTCATTTTAGAAAAACCAAGACACTATCATATCATTAAGGATTAAGATCCAAAAGAACAACGTACGTCCACCGTACATTTACTTCATATAAACATGCCAAAAGAAGAAAGGATAGTTCACATACCTTATCGGCTATACCAACACGACAAGTAGAATACACCTCAATTAGTACTTCAACCTATAATGACAATAACACGTCTATTAACTTCATGATACTAGTGTGAGTCATATTCATATAAAAAATTGGGTAGCACTTCCCCTATTTATACATACATTTCCATCTTACAAATAAGGCCAATAACATCAATAACCAAGCACCAATTAAGGGCACAACCAAACAGCAACAAAGGGGATTTACACACCCACTTCTCATGTAAATTCAGCCTCTTAATCCACATTAAAACAGTCCACAAAAACAGTCCATATTCCAACAACAACGAGGGTAGAATGTGAAGCCTTTCTACACCTTTATTCCTTTAAGACTTACATTAGCAATTATCACATTTAAACATGCATAATAGTAACTGAATTTTCAGCATTATAACACCACAAAACAATCCCTAAAACAACACGACAATGTTACACCCCGTAGTTCCAACACATGAATCAGAACTTACGTTAGACGTTAAGGTTTAAATCGTGAAACGATAGAAGATACGCTTTTCCTTAAGAGAAATATCGGGAACTTGTGAAGGAAAAGGTTTGTAAATTGGAATTTGGTTCTTAAATTTGATATTTGAGACTTTTGGAATATATTAGAATTATGGATTTTTAAATTCGGATTTGGTCACGTGGGGCCCACGGGAAAATTTTACGGTTTTGTGGGGCCCACAATATTTTGAGATATTTTGACCAATTATGGATATTTTGGAGGATGAAAATATTTTTAGACCAATAAGAGGGTGACACGTGGCACACCCTATTGACTATTGACTTGGTCTTGGAAGATATTTTGGAGACAAGTGGAGGTGGGTCCCACTCCACTTGTCTTGCTACATATAAGGCCATACACTTGTCAAGAATCCACACTTAGGGACATATTATATATGCAAGGTAGAGGGCTTGCAAGACTTAGCCACACTAAGAAAATATTTCATCTTTTTCTTCCTCTTCCATGTAGCTTCGACCAAGGGCCCATTTCAAGAGAATAAATCCTTCAAAAGTTGATGATAAATCCTCAAACTCAAGCCTAAGATCCCTAGTGGTATACTAAGCAAGGATAACCCCTTAAACCCCCGAGATCAAGTGTTGGACGAGAATAGAGAGGGTGAAACCCTAAGTTTTATCAACTTTTTGGAAGTGAAATACAAAGTGAAGTTTTGTATAAACTCATAGAGGTCACATATATGTGATTGGATCTTGAAGAAGTGGAGCGAAACGAAAACTGCGAACCAAAACCTAAGGGGTTGTTTTGGACGATTTCCTGGCTCAAAATGAGGTAATAATTCTTCTTCCTCCGCAGTAATTAGATATTACTTATTGTAATGTTTAAGGGATGAACTTATGTTAAGGAAGAAATGGAAAATAAGATGTGTATGAGGTAGATATGTTGTTGGCCGATTTGAGGCAATTTTGTGCCCTTGGTTTCGTTTGTTATATGGTTGTTGTTATCCACACGTGTTGCATGTTAAAATAAGGTAATATGGTTGTTGATAAGTTGGTATGTCATATATCGAAGTGTTGAAACTCGAATTGGAATAAAATGGATTAAGGAAAGAGTTATCGGATTGTAGTTGTTTTAGCCAAAAAACTGCCCAAAACTGTTAGACGTTGTCGTATCATTTTATGGACTGTTTTCGGCGTGTATAATGCTGGAAATTAAGCCCCTAATATGCATGTTTAAGTGTAGTAGTTGCGAATGAAAGTCCTAAAGAAATAACGGTGTGGAAAGGTGTTGAAACGGCTCACATTTTACCCTCGTTATTGTTGGATTACGGACTGTTTTTATGGGATGATTTGTGGACTGTTTTGTATAACTGTGGGGCAGAATTTTACACGTCCTATTAGGCGTGTAATCCCCTTTGTATTGCTGAATTGTTGGGCCTTAAATGTGGCTTTTGGTTATTGATTTTCAGGCCTTGAAAAAGGTGGAAAAGTACGTAGAAACAAAGGAAGTGCTGCCCGATTTTCCATAGAATAAGAAACCTTACACTTAGTATGATTCTACGTTAAAAAGTGAGGAGTTGATAGACATGTTATGATTAATATAGGTTGAAGTACTACGAGTAGCGTATTCTACTTAAGGGATGGAATAGCTATCAAGGTTGAAGTACTTTGGAGCATTTTGCTACTTGTCGATAATCGTCGCGAGGTATGTGAACCTCTTCCTCCTTTTGGCATGATTCTATGTATGAAATATACATGTGGTGTAATTTCATGATTCCTTCTACTCTTAGTAGTTAAGAGGTATGTATGTTTATTTACTCTATGTAAAAGTTATGTCTGAGTTATCCTAAGTTCTTACCAAGTCTTATGGGGGATGTTGGTAAGAGTCGTTAGGAAGTATTTGGAGTCGAGTGGACTTTGCTAATTTACTGCACGAATGAGAATAAGTATCGAACAAGCCATTGCAGCGTTAATAAAAGAAAATGTATCGACAATCAATTATATTAAAATGAGTAGAATTCTCCATCTGCATAGAAACTAAGATAAGACAAAATTGTATTACATTTTCTAGATCATGGCTGCTTTAATAAGATCGTTATAAACAAGTATAACCTATTCACAACGCATAAAAGTATATGTTACTCAATTTAAAGAGTTTACGTTATGAAGTTTTAAGACTATGAACCTTGAATTCTTAAAAGGTTAAGAGACTTTATTATTCTAAGTTAAGAGACTTGATATTCTAAGTTAAGAAACTAGATTTCTAAAGTTAAGAGACTTGAAGTATTTTGAAAGTTATGTAACTTGATTTGAAAGTATAAGTCTCTTGGTTATAAAAAGAATGAATTTGTCTAAGACATAAAGAGTTATAACGACTTTATGGGAAGTTAGTTATGACGTCTTTATGAAAGGTTAAAGATGTCTTAGTTTCTAAAGCATAAAGTTAGTATAACAACTTTATGGAAGTTGGTTATAACAACTTTATGGAAGGTTAAAAGAATGGTTTTCTCTAGTAATGTAAACAAAGAAATGACTTGAAATAAAGAACGGCAATTTGATTTAAAGGTATCAATTGCTTAAAGTTTTAAAGTAAGGGTCACTTGATTTAGAAGCCTAGAAATGTATTTCTAAAAAATGTAGTGACTTGTTTGAAATGTAGACATGCCTTGATACTACGGGTGTTAGTATCTTGGGGTTTTATATGAAAATGAGTCTTTTGAAAAGAATGGAAGTACGTAGTACTTTGGGTTAAATTCCCGGATTGTTATGTGATATGAAAGTCTAAAGATTTTATGAACTTGCCTATGCTTTCTTGTGATAGCCCTTGAGTGCAAGTATTATATTTTTACGCTGTCGTGACTCTCAGTTGGAGGGCCGGTCGTCTTGTTGTAAATTTACTTGGACGTACCGGCAGTGACGGAGGATTCCACGGGTATGCTTCCATTGTGATTGATCCTTGGACATGCTTATACGATGAGGGATTCCGGGGCATGCAACCAGGATGCGGGTTAAATTCCCGGATGCTATTATTACCCCATGGCCATGCTTATACGATGAGGGATTCCGGGGCATGCGACCATGTTATATACGATTATTACTCCATGGACTAGATCCCCATGAAGACATGTACCCGAGATGAGGGATTCCACGGACATGTTATATACGATTATTACCCCATGGATTAGCTCTCCATGAAGTCATGTACCCGAGATGAGGGATTCCACGGGCATGAGATATATATATATATATTGCATATGTGTGTACGCCGACAGTGAGGTAGGATGCCACGGGCGCGTCACATGGTTATATTTTACACTTAAGGCTGTCGGTAGTGATGGGGGATTCCACGGGCAGGAGATATATATACGCCGACAGTGAGGTAGGATGCCACGGGCGCATCACATGGTTATATTTTACACTTACAGTTGTCGGCAGTGATAGGGGATTCCACGGGCACGCTTTGATATTTGTGGGCTTGAGAACCTTTCTGGACTATGTGATGATATTTGAGGGCTTGTGTCTGTAGCCCTGGTGTGACTATTGTTCATGTGTTGAAATAGTCTTTAAAAGGTAAAACTGATTTTCATTACTTTCACTTCGGCAAGGCACGATTATCGTTATTTTGGTTATCATACATGTCTCGATTTATTTTAGACTATTATGATTTCATTCTGATGATTTCGGTTTACATACTTGGTACATATTTCGTCTTGACCTCCTTCGGGGCTGCGTTCTGCGAGTTGAGGTACATAGCTTGCTGATCCTCATTCTTAGGATCACTGTTCAGCTGGTTGGAAAGCTCCATTATTTCGGAGGCTTTGTATTTTGGTACAGTTCCCTGAGGTTGTAGATTTATGTACATTCAGGGGTATGGCGGGGCCCTGTCCCGTCACAATTGTTATGTCAAAAATTCTTAGAGGTCTGTAGTCATATCTTGTGGATTGGGTTGTGTAAAGAAAAAAAAAAGAGGTAACTGCTTTTTGGGTTACGTGTATATTTTTGGAAGGTGGACTTATCGGCTAGCCTGTTATTTATTTCCTGTTAAGTTTATGTATGTTCCGCTGATTATCTCTGATGTATACCGGTAAGGGTGCCCAGGTAGGGCACCAGTCGCGGGCCCGGGGTCGGGTCGTGACAAAAGTGGTATCAGAGCAGTTAGTCCTCGGAATGTCTACAGACCGTGTCTAGTAGAGTCTTGATTATCGGTGTGTTGTGCACCACACCAATACACAAGAGGCTACAGGATATTTAGGATTGGTTTCCCTTCTTCTCTCTCTGAGATCGTGCGATAGAGTTGTGTGGTTAGGGTGGTCTCTCCCTAACGTATTATTGTGATTGCAGCTTTGAGAAAGGCAACAGTGGCCCAGAACAGATTTTATGGATTGCGTATCCAGGTTGGTAAAGTTATCGTATAATAGGTATATTGAGGATGTATATCTGTACGAGTGTATTTATTTGGAGCCGTATATGTGTTGCCTAGGATGATTATGAGTTACCATGAATTGGTAAAGCCTTAATAAATACTTGGAAGGTGTGAAACAGCTGTTGAATCCACACCTAGGCTTTATATATGTATTGATTTGGAACATCAGGAAGTAATGAACTGTCTAGGATGGTGATAGACTCTTAGGAGATCACGTTTAAATGAGTTGATAGCATACCCTGTTGTTAGATTATGCGGGATGGTACGCTTAAGTGATTGTGTAATTGATATTGGTATGGAGTAATTAGAGTTGTTGTGATTAAGACAACAGGACTTTGAGAGTATGAGAAGCTACATTTCCCGTATGTGGGGATGATAATGTAGGCTTGGAACATAGAATGATTATGAACCTTGGAATATTGATAACCGCCGAGACCTTAGGTATATAAGGCCTTCTCGGGCAATATGATTTTATTCAGACTAAGGGTAAGAGTTAAGTGCGACGGTGGGTCTGGTTGGGGACCTATTACGGGTCGCCCATAGCTTGAAATGGAGTGGGATCAGTTGGTAGTAGTTAAATTCGTGGCGAGTCATGAGGGTGCAAGGCCCAAGTCTAGTTAATTGTTTTACGGGTTCGTGGACGCGTTCCACCGGAACCAAGTCGTGAGAGCCGGAAATGGCCTTATATTGTTTAATAGAGTGACTCCAAGGATTGGAAACAGAAGCAATATGCGAGATTACGTACGTATACTAGAATAAGTTTGGAAGTACGGGAAGAGTACGGCAAGTAAGAAAAGGAACGAACAAGCGTTAAAGGAATTGAAGTGTTTATAGTTAGGACTAATGAAAGTACGAAAGGAGAATCCTTTTAGGCCATGAATGGGAGTTAATAGTGGTGATATACACTCTAGATTTGAGATGTATATGCATGTGTGATACCATATGTGGCATAATTGGTTTCATAAGTATAGTAGTGAAGACTATACCGGTACATGTGTAGTTGGAGACTTAGAAGGAATATTCGGGACGAATGTTTCTAAGGGGGGAGAATGTTACACCCCTTAGTTCCAACACATGAATCAGAGAACGTACGTAAGACGTTAAGGTTTAAATCGTGAAACGATAGAAGATACGCTTTTCCTTAAGAGAAATATCGGGAACTTGTGAAGGAAAAGGTTTGTTAATTGGAATTTGGTTCTCAAATTTGGTATTTGAGACTTTTGGAATATATTAGAATTATGGATTTTTAAATTCGGATTTGGTCACGTGGGGCCCACGGGAAAATTTTACGGTTTTGTGGGGCCCACAATATTTTGAGATATTTTGACCAATTATGGATATTTTGGAGGATGAAAATATTTTTAGACCAATGAGAGGGTGACACGTGGCACACCCCTTTGACTATTGACTTGGTCTTGGAAGATATTTTGGAGACAAGTGGAGGTGGGTCCCACTCCACTTGTCTTGCTACATATAAGGCCATACAACATCAAGAATCCACACTTAGGGACATATTATATATGCAAGGTAGAGGGCTTGCAAGACTTAGCCACACTTAGAAAATATTTCATCTTTTTCTTCCTCTTCCATGTAGCTTCGGCCAAGGGCCCATTTCAAGAGCATAAATCCTTGAAAAGTTGATGATAAATCCTCAAACTCAAGCCTAAGATCCCAAGTGGTATACTAAGCAAGGATGACCCCTTAAACCCCCGAGATCAAGTGTTGGCCGAGCATAGAGAGGGTGAAACCCTAAGTTTTATCAACTTTTTGGAAGTGAAATACAAATTGGAGTTGTGTATAAACTCATAGAGGTCACATATATGTGATTGGATCTTGAAGAAGTGGAGCGAAACGAAAACTGCAGACCAAAACCTAAGGGGTTGTTTTGGACGATTTCTTGGCTCAAAATGAGGTAATAATTCTTCTTCCTCCGCAGTAATTGGATATTACTTATTGTTATGTTTAAGGGATGAACTTATGTTAAGGAAGAAATGGAAAATAAGATGTGTATGAGGTAGATATGTTGTTGGCCGATTTGAGGCAATTTTGTGCCCTTGGTTTCGTTTGTTATATGGTTGTTGTTATCCACACTTGTCGCATGTTAAAATAAGGTAATATGGTTGTTGATAAGTTGGTATGTCATATATGGAAGTGTTGGAACTCAAATTGGAATAAAATGGAATAAGGAAAGAGTTATCGGATTGTAGTTGTTTTAGCCGAAAAATTGCCCAAAATTGTTAGACGTTGTCGTATCATTTTATGGACTGTTTTGGGCGTGTATAATGCTGGAAATTAAGCCCCTAATATGCATGTTTAAGTGTAGTAGTTGCTAATGAAAGTCCTAAGGAAATAGCGGTGTGGAAAGGTGTTTAAACGGCTCACATTTTACCCTCGTTATTGTTGGATTACGGACTGTTTTTATGGGCTGATTTGTGGACTGTTTTGTATAACTGTGGGGAAGAATTTTACACGTCCTATTAGGCGTGTAATCCCCTTTGTATTGCTGAATTGTTGGGCCTTAAATGTGGCGTTTGGTTATTGATTTTCAGGCCTTGAAAAAGCTGGAAAATGCGTAGAAACAAAGGAAGTCTTTGCCCGATTTTCCGTAGAATAAGAGACCTTACACTTAGTATGATTCTACGTTAAAAAGTGAGGAGTTGATAGACATGTTATGATTAATATAGGTTGAAGTACTACGAGTAGAGTATTCTACTTAAGGGATGGAATAGCTATCAAGGTTGAAGTACTTTAGAGCATTTTGCTACTTTTCGATAATCGTCGCGAGGTATGTGAACCTCTTCCTCCTTTTGGCATGATTCTATGTATGAAATATACATCTGGTGTAATTTCATGATTCCTTCTACTCTTAGAAGTTAAGAGGTATGTATGTTTATTTACTCTATGTAAAAGTTATGTCTGAGTTATCCTAAGTTCTTACCAAGTCTTATGGGGGATGTTGGTAAGAGTCGTTAGGAAGTATTTGGAGTCGAGTGGACTTTGCTAATTTACTGCACGAATGAGAATAAGTATCGAACAAGCCATTGCAGCGTTAATAAAAGAAAATGTATCGACAATCAATTATATTAAAATGAGTAGAATTCTCAATCTGCATAGAAACTAAGATAAGACAAAATTGTATTACATTTTCTAGATCATTGCTGTTTTAATAAGATCGTTATAAACAAGTATAACCTATTCACAACGCATAAAAGTATATGTTACTCAATTTAAAGAGTTTACGTTATGAAGTTTTAAGACTATGAACCTTGAATTCTTAAAAGGTTAAGAGACTTTATTATTCTAAGTTAAGAGACTTGATATTCTAAGTTAAGAAACTAGATTTCTAAAGTTAAGAGACTTGAAGTATTTTGAAAGTTATGTAACTTGATTTGAAAGTATAAGTCTCTTGGTTATAAAAAGAATGAATTTGTCTAAGACATAAAGAGTTATATCGACTTTATGGGAAGTTAGTTATGACGTCTTTATGAAAGGTTAAAGATGTCTTAGTTTCTAAAGCATAAAGTTAGTATAACGACTTTATGGGAAGTTGGTTATAACAACTTTATGGAAGGTTAAAAGAATGGTTTTCTCTAGTAATGTAAACAAAGAAATGACTTGAAATAAAGAACGGCAATTTGATTTAAAGGTATCAATTGCTTAAAGTTTTAAAGTAAGGGTCACTTGATTTAGAAGCCTAGAAATGTATTTCTAAAAAATGTAGTGACTTGTTTGAAATGTAGACATGCCTTGATACTACGGGTGTTAGTATCTTGGGGTTTTATATGAAAAGGAGTCTTTTGAAAAGAATGGAAGTACGTAGTACTTTGGGTTAAATTCTCGGATTGTTATGTGATATGAAAGTCTAAAGATTTTATGAACTTGCCTATGCTTTCTTGTGATAGCCCTTGAGTGCAAGTATTATATTTTTACGCTGTCGTGACTCTCAGTTGGAGGGCCGGTCGTCTTGTTGTAAATTTACTTGGATGTACCGGCAGTGACGGAGGATTCCACGGGTATGCTTCCATTGTGATTGATCCTTGGACATGCTTATACGATGAGGGATTCCGGGGCATGCGACCAGGATGCGGGTTAAATTCCCGGATGCTATTATTACCCCATGGTCATGCTTATCGATGAGGATTAGGGGCATGCAACATGTTATATCGATTATTACTCCATGGACTAGCTCCCGTGAAGACATGTACGAGATGAGGATTCCACGGACATGTTATATCGATTATTACCCATGAATTAGCTCTCCCGTGAAGTCATGTACGAGATGAGGATTCCACGAATGAGATATATATATATTGCATATGTGTGTCTGCAAGCGGTGAGGTGGGATGCCACGCGCGTCACGTGGTTATATTTTACACTTAAGGCGCCGGTAGTGATGGGATTCCAGGCGGGAGATATATATCGCCCGGCAGTGGTAGGATGCCACGGGCGCGTCACATGGTTATATTTTACACTTACAGCTGTCGGCAGTGATGGGGGATTCCACGGGCATGTTTTGATATTTGTGGGCTTGAGACCCTTACTGCACTATGTGATGATATTTGAGGGCTTGTGTCCGTAGCCCTGGTGTGACTATTGATCATGTGTTGAAATAGTCTTTAAAAGGTAAAACTGACTTTCATTACTTTCTGTTATACCCCGTAGTCCTGGCCGCACGTGTGAGAGCGTGCGAAAGGGGGGTAAGACTTAAAATTTTCGAAAGATAGGTTGACGGATCGTTCCGGATGGGTTTTTAGTCAACTTTGAGGCAGGTTATGACCCGGTACATTGAGAGTTCCTAAGTATTTCAAAGGCCTAGGGCGTATTTCGTTGAGTCTAGTTTCCAACGCAACCAACCGTTCATCGATAGGACGTCGGAGTAGAAAGTTATGGGAGTTACAAGTTCGGTCGCGATCGGACGAAATGCATTACGAGCGGCAGCGCGGCGCGAATGCGAGCCGCGGCGTCGGATGTATCTTGAGGGTCGCTGAGAGTTGCAGCGCCAGGCGCCAGAGCAGCGCGCCGGAAGTTCCGTAAGTCGCAGAGGTTTTAAGCGCCGCGCCACGTCGAACGCGGCGCGGCGGGATTTCAGGCGGAAAAACTTAGGAAAAATCAGATTTCTCTTTTAAAAAGCCATGGGAGGGTGACAAGTGTCCCCACGTCTGATTTTCTTGCATGCCTTATATTGACCAAGTCTTGAAGACTTGGTCATGCTCAATCTCTCTCTCTCTCTAAGCTTAAGCTCCCACTTCTCTCTAAAATTCCAAGAGGAATTCAAGCCTAAGGAAAAATCTGAAAAGTTAAGGACAAGAAGGAAGCTTGTGACTAGCTTGTAGGAATCATTGTGGTGGTGTTCTTGGAAAGGAGGCTAGCAAAGTTGTTGGAATAGTTTTGGCTAAAACTCCAAAGGTAACATTTCTTCTCTTGTAGCTAGTATTAATGTGGCATGTGAAGAAGAAGGGATTTTTAGTAGTAAATAATGCACTTAGAGTCATTGCATGTAAGGAGTATGGTTTGAATGTGAAGGAGTTGGTTAAGAAGATATTATGAGCATGTTGTAGCCTAAAAACTACCTTAGAATTGTTAAGTGAATTGTTGTACCTTATGGGGCAGAATTTTACACACCCAAGTTTAGGTGTGTAATCCCCTTTGAAATGTTTGGATTGTTGAGCCTTAAATGTGGCGTTTGGATGTTGAATTCGGCCTTGAGAAAGGTGGCAAAGTATGTAGAAACAAAGGAAATGCTGCCCAATTTTCCATAGAATTTAGTGACTTTGAACTTGGATTATTCTACATTGAAATTAGAGGTTAATAAACGTATCATGGTTATTTTAGGTTGACATATTACTTGCGGTAGTTTGGACTTAGCAAGTGGATTGACCGAAGAGGTATGTGAAGCTTTCCTATCTCTTGAGCATGAGTAGTTGTATCTATGTAGTACGGTGACGTCTGAGATTTAGTATTCTTACTTGTTTTAAGTATATAAAGACTTGTTTCGTTTTAAGATGTATAAGTCCATTGGTTAAGGGAAAAGTATGATTTTATTAAAGTATAGGGTTAATATAACAACTTTATGGGAAGTTGGTTTATTAGCTTTATAAAAGGTTGATAAGAAGAGATTTATTCTAAGTAAGATAAGTAAGAACAAATGGCTTGATTTATGAAAGGCAAATTGATATTAAGGCATCAATTGCCCAAAGGTTTTATGTATGAAAAAGAGTCACTTTTAAAAGAGTTGGAGTATGTAGTACTTGGGTTAAATTCTCGGTTTCCTTTTATTAAAGATATGATTAAGTGCCTTAAGTAAACTAAAATGAGAGGGTATATGAACAAGCCTAATAAGAAGTTATAAGTTTTCTTAACTTATTTATGATTATGATATGATGACAGTTTGAGCTAGGGTAAGAGTATATCTGAGGGGCAAGCCCCAAGATCGTTATACCACCTTCTCCAGGGTAAGAGTATGAATAAGGGGCAAGCCCCAAGATCGCCATACCACCTCCTCCAGTGTAAGAGTATATCTGAGGGGTAAATCCCCAAGATCGTTATACCATCTGCTTCACTGTAAGAGTATATCTGAGGGGTAAGTCCCCAAGATTGTTATACCATCTGCGGGGTAGAGTATACGAGGGTAAGTCCCAAGATCGTTATACCACTGTTCAGTGGATTTGCTACCACGATGCGAGGAATACCTCATGCGAGTCCTTATGGGCTTATGCGGGTGAAATAGTCTCATGCGGTAGTCTGACCTATGCGAGAATACCTCATGCGGGTCCACGGGACTATGCAGGTGAAATAGTCCGAGTAGGGTGCTTATTGATACTACAGGCGAGGTACCTGTTTTGATCATGAGGCCCTATTTTATGCGATATTATATATATATATACTTGGCACTCTCATTGTTAGTAAGGCACGATAAAGGTATTTTGATTGTCTTCCATGACTCACTACTTTTAGACTTATGATATCATTATTACAGTATTTTCGACTTTACATACTTGGTACATATTGTGTATCGACCCCTTCCTCGGGGCTGCGTTAAATGCGCGGTAAAGTAAGCGGTGTGGATCCTCGTTCATAGGATCACTGTCCCGGTGTCAGAAGCTCCATTCCTCCGGAAGCTTATAGTTTGTTGGTACGGATTTTCCCTGATGCTATAGGTATTGTGTACATTCAGGGGTATGGCGGGAACTGTCATACGATTGTTATCCTTAAGTGCGTGGTCACGTATGTGTTGGCATGTAAGAACAAGTTTATCTTGCTATACTTTTGATTAGTATGTGTTTATGGAAGCGGACCTTATCGGTGGCGGTGATGTTACCCTTATAAGTTATGTGTTATGTATGTTCCGCTGCTATTCTCTGATATATACCTGACAGGGTACCCCGGTAGGGTACTAGTCGCGGCCCCGGGGTCGGGTCGTGACACTTTCACTTCGGCAAGGCACTTATTTTAGACTATTATGATTTCATTACAGTACTTTCAGTTTTACATACTTGGTACATATTTGTCTTGACCTCGCCCGGGAGCTGCGTTCTCGCGAGGTTGAGGTACATAGCTTGCTGATCCTCATTCTTAGGATCAACTGTTGATGGTTGGAAAGCTCCATTATTTCGGAGGCTTTGTATTTTGGTACAGTTCCCTGAGGTTGTAGATTTATGTACATTCAGGGGTATGGTGGAGCCCTGTCCCGTCACAATTGTTATGTCAAAAATTCTTAGAGGTCTGTAGTCATATCTTGTGGATTGGGTTGTGTAAAGAAAAAAAAAAAGTAGCGCTTTTTGGGTTCTGAGTATATTTTTGGAAGGTGGACTTATCGGCTAGCACATTATTTATTTCTGTTAAGTTTATGTATGTTCAGTGATTATCTCGATGTATCTGGTAGGGTGCCCAGTAGGGCACCGATGCGAGCTTGGGTCGGTCGTGACAAAAGTGGTATCAGAGTAGTTAGTCCTCGGAATGTCTACAGACCGTGTCTAGTAGAGTCTTGATTATCGGTGTGTTGTGCACCACACCAATACACAAGAGGCTACAGGATATTTAGGATTGGTTTCCCTTCTTCTCTCTTTGAGATCCTGCGATAGAGCTGTGTGGTTAGGGTGGTCTCTCCCTAACGTATTATTGTGATTGAAGCTTTGAGAAAGGCAACAGTGGCCCAGAACAGATTTTATGGATTGCGTATCCAGGTTGGTAAAGTTATCGTATCATAGGTATATTGAGGATGTATATCTGTACGAGTGTATTTATTTGAAGCCGTATATGTGTTGCCTAGGATGATTATGAGTTACCATGAATTGGTAAAGCCTTAATAAAAACTTGGAAGGTGTGAAACAGCTGTTGAATCCACACCTAGGCTTTATATATGTATTGATGGAACATCAGGAAGTAATGAACTGTCTAGGATGGTGATAGACTCTTAGGAGATCACGTTTAAATGAGTTGATAGCATACCATGTTGTTAGATTAAGTGGGGTGGTACGCTTAAGTGATTGTGTAATTGATATTGGTATGGAGTAATTAGAGTTGTTGTGATTAAGACAACAGGACTTTGAGAGTATGAGAAGCTACATTTCCCGTATGTGGGGATGATAATGTAGGCTTGGAACATAGAATGATTGTGAACCTTGGAATATTGATAACCGCCGAGACCTTAGGTATATAAGGCCTTCTCGGGCAATATGATTTTATTCAGACTAAGGGTAAGAGTTAAGTGCGACGGTGGGTCTGGTTGGGGACCTATTACGGGTCGCCCATAGCTTGAAATGGAGTGGGATCAGTTGGTAGTAGTTCCGCTACGTGACAGGGTCATGAGGGTGCAAGGCCCAAGTCTAGTTAATTGTTTTACGGGTTCGTGGAAGCGTTCCACCGGAACCAAGTCGTGAGAGCCGGAAATGGCCTTATATTGTTTAATAGAGTGACTCCAAGGATTGGAAACAGAAGCAATATGCGAGATTACGTACGTATACTAGAATAAGTTTGGAAGTACGGGAAGAGTACGGCAAGTAAGAAAAGGAACGAACAAGCGTTAAAGGAATTGAAGTGTTTATAGTTAGGACTAATGAAAGTACGAAAGGAGAATCCTTTTAGGCCATGAATGGAAGTTAATAGTGGTGATATACACTCTAGATTTGAGATGTATATGCATGTGTGATACCATATGTGGCATAATTGGTTTCATAAGCATAGTAGTGAAGACTATATCGGTACATGTGTAGTTGGAGACTTAGAAGGAATATTCGGGACGAATGTTACTAAGGGTGGGGAGAATGTTACACCCCTTAGTTCCAACACATGAATCAGAGAACGTACGTAAGACGTTAAGGTTTAAATCGTGAAACGATAGAAGATACGCTTTTCCTTAAGAGAAATATCGGGAACTTATGAAGGAAAAGGTTTGTTAATTGGAATTTGGTTCTCAAATTTGGTATTTGAGACTTTTGGAATATATTAGAATTATGGATTTTTAAATTCGGATTTGGTCACGTGGGGCCCACGGGAAAATTTTACGGTTTTGTGGGACCCACAATATTTTGAGATATTTTGACCAATTATGGATATTTTGGAGGATGAAAATATTTTTAGACCAATGAGAGGGTGACACGTGGCACACCCCTTTGACTATTGACTTGGTCTTGGAAGATATTTTGGAGACAAGTGGAGGTGGGTCCCACTCCACTTGTCTTGCTACATATAAGGCCATACACTTGTCAAGAATCCACACTTAGGGACATATTATATATGCAAGGTAGCTTCGGCCAAGGGCCCATTTCAAGAGCATAAATCCTTCAAAAGTTGATGATAAATCCTCAAACTCAAGCCTAAGATCCCTAGTGGTATACTAAGCAAGGATAACCCCTTAAACCCCTGAGATCAAGTGTTGGCCGAGAATAGAGAGGGTGAAACCCTAAGTTTTATCAACTTTTTGGAAGTGAAATACAAAGTGAAGTTGTGTATAAACTCATAGAGGTCACATATATGTGATTGGATCTTGAAGAAGTGGAGCGAAACGAAAACTGCAGACCAAAACCTAAGGGGTTGTTTTGGACGATTTCTTGGCTCAAAATGAGGTAATAATTCTTCTTCCTCCACAGTAATTGGATATTACTTATTGTTATGTTTAAGGGATGAACTTATGTTAAGGAAGAAATGGAAAATAAGATGTGTATGAGGTAGATATGTTGTTGGCCGATTTGAGGCAATTTTTTGCCCTTGGTTTCGTTTGTTATATGGTTGTTGTTATCCACACTTGTCACATGTTAAAATAAGGTAATATGGTTGTTGATAAGTTGGTATGTCATATATGGAAGTGTTGGAACTCGAATTGGAATAAAATGGAATAAGGAAAGAGTTATCGGATTGTAGTTGTTTTAGCCGAAAAACTGCCCAAAACTGTTAGACGTTGTCGTATCATTTTATGGACTGTTTTGGGCGTGTATAATGCTGGAAATTAAGCCCTTAATATGCATGTTTAAGTGTAGTAGTTGCTAATGAAAGTCCTAAGGAAATAGCGGTGTGGAAAGGTGTTGAAACGACTCACATTTTACCCTCGTTATTGTTGGATTACGGACTGTTTTTATGGGCTGATTTGTGGACTGTTTTGTATAACTGTGGGGCATAATTTTACACGTCCTATTAGGCGTGTAATCCCCTTTGTATTGCTGAATTGTTGGGCCTTAAATGTGGCGTTTGGTTATTGATTTTCAGGCCTTGAAAAAGGTGGAAAAGTACGTAGAAACAAAGGAAGTGCTGCCCGATTTTCCGTAGAATAAGAGACCTTACACTTAGTATAATTCTACGTTAAAAAGTGAGGAGTTGATAGACATGTTATGATTAATATAGGTTGAAGTACTACGAGTAGCGTATTCTACTTAAGGGATGGAATAGTTATCAAGGTTGAAGTACTTTGGAGCATTTTGCTACTTGTCGATAATCGTCGAGAGGTATGTGAACCTCACCCTCCTTTTGGCATGATTCTATGTATGAAATATACATGTGGTGTAATTTCATGATTCCTTCTACTTTTAGAAGTTAAGAGGTATGTATGTTTATTTACTCTATGTAAAAGTTATGTCTGAGTTATCCTAAGTTCTTACCAAGTCTTATGGGGGATGTTGGTAAGAGTCGTTAGGAAGTATTTGGAGTCGAGTGGACTTTGCTAATTTACTGCACGAATGAGAATTTGTATCGAACAAGCCATTGCAGCGTTAATAAAAGAAAATGTATCGACAATCAATTATATTAAAATGAGTAGAATTCTCCATCTGCATAGAAACTAAGATAAGACAAAATTGTATTACATTTTCTAGATCATGGCTGCTTTAATAAGATCGTTATAAACAAGTATAACCTATTCACAACGCATAAAAGTATATGTTACTCAATTTAAAGAGTTTACGTTATGAAGTTTTAAGACTATGAACCTTGAATTCTTAAAAGGTTAAGAGACTTTATTATTCTAAGTTAAGAGACTTGATATTCTAAGTTAAGAAACTAGATTTCTAAAGTTAAGAGACTTGAAGTATTTTGAAAGTTATGTAACTTGATTTGAAAGTATAAGTCTCTTGGTTATAAAAAGAATGAATTTGTCTAAGACATAAAGAGTTATAACGACTTTATGGGAAGTTAGTTATGACGTCTTTATGAAAGGTTAAAGATGTCTTAGTTTCTAAAGCATAAAGTTAGTATAACGACTTTATGGGAAGTTGGTTATAACAACTTTATGGAAGGTTAAAAGAATGGTTTTCTCTAGTAATGTAAACAAAAAAATGACTTGAAATAAAGAACGGCAATTTGATTTAAAGGTATCAATTGCTTAAAGTTTTAAAGTAAGGGTCACTTGATTTAGAATCCTAGAAATGTATTTCTAAAAAATGTAGTGACTTGTTTGAAATGTAGACATGCCTTGATACTACGGGTGTTAGTATCTTGGGGTTTTATATGAAACGGAATCTTTTGAAAAGAATGGAAGTACGTAGTACTTTGGGTTAAATTCCCGGATTGTTATGTGATATGAAAGTCTAAAGATTTTATGAACTTGCCTATGCTTTCTTGTGATAGCCCTTGAGTGCAAGTATTATATTTTTACGCTGTCGTGACTCTCAGTTGGAGGGCTGGTCGTCTTGTTGTAAATTTACTTGGACGTACCGGCAGTGACGGATGATTCCACGGGTATGCTTCCATTGTGATTGATCATTGGACATGCTTATACAATGAGGGATTCAAGGGCATGCAACCAGGATGCGGGTTAAATTCCCGGATGCTTTTATTACCCCATGGTCATGCTTATACGATGAGGGATTTCGGGGCATGCGACCATGTTTTATACGATTATTACTCCATGGAGTAGATCCCATGAAGACATGTACCCGAGATGAGGGATTCCACGGACATGTTATATACGATTATTACCCCATGGATTAGCTCTCCATGAAGTCATGTACCCGAGATGAGTGATTCCACGGGCATGATATATATATATATATTGCATATGTGTGTACGCCGACAGTGAGGTGGGATCCCACGGGCGCGTCACATGGTTATATTTTACACTTACAGCTGTCGGCAGTGATGGTGGATTCCACGGGCACGCTTTGATATTTGTGGGCTTGAGACCCTTACTGCACTATGTGATGATATTTGAGGGCTTGTGTCCGTAGCCCTGGTGTGACTATTGTTCATGTGTTGAAATAGTCTTTAAAAGGTAAAACTGACTTTCATTACTTTCACTTCGGCAAGGCGATTATCTTTATTATTTTGGTTATCATACATGTCTCGACTTTATTTTAGACAATTATGATTTCATTCTGATACTTTGGTTTACATACTTGGTACATATTTCGTCTTGACCTCCTTGGGCTGCGTTCTCGCCGAGTTGAGGTACATAGCTTGATGATCCTCATTCTTAGGATCACTGTTCAGCTGGTTGGAAAGCTCCATTATTTCGGAGGCTTTGTATTTTGGTACATTTCCCTGAGGTTGTAGATTTATGTACATTCAGGGGTATGGTGGAGCCCTGTCCCGTCACAATTGTTATGTCAAAAATTCTTAGAGGTCTGTAGTCATATCTTGTGGATTGGGTTGTGTAAAGAAAAAAAAAGGCAACTGCTTTTTGGGTTACGTGTATATTTTTGGAAGGTGGACTTATCGGCTAACCTGTTATTTATTTCCTGTTAAGTTTATGTATGTTCCGCTGATTATCTCTAATGTATACCGGTAAGGGTGCCTAGGTAGGGCACCAGTCGCGGGCCCGGGGTCGGGTCGTGACAAAAGTTGTATCAGAGCAGTTAGTCCTCGGAATGTCTTAATTATCGGTGTGTTGTGCACCACACCAATACTGATCGGTGTATTTTATATACACTTTTTGAGTCAGTTTTAGTTAATCTTTTGTCCCTTTTTACACATATAAGTGTCGGATTAGGATAGTTTTCCTTTATTTTGAGTCAAAGTGGTTAAAATGGCCAAATGGCGGAAAAGGAGCTAAAAGAGGACAAAAGAGGAGATTCCAGAGCTAAAAACAGAGAAAGTGGCGAACGAGGCTGAAACCGGACAGTAGCGGCCTCCTGCGATCGAAGCGGGCGCGGCGCCACTATCGAAGGCTGCGAAGATCCAGCGCCGCGACGCCTCATGTCGATGAAGTGCTGGCGCGGCGCCTAAACATCCGGTAAGCTGAGATTGCAGCGTCGCGGCGCCATGACAGCGGATCGGGGCGGCGCCAAATCACCAGTACCACGCAGTTCGCGCGCTGGCTGCGAAGCGCCGCGCGCGAAAAATAAGGTTTTGAGGCGGATTTTGGGCGAACTGCGGGGAAAAGTTGAGGCGGTTTGGAGTATATAAAGGAGAACCCTATGCAGATTTTAAGGGTTCCCTTCTGCACAACACACTTTCTTGCTTGGAGATTGGAGACCATAGTTTAGTAAATTTCCTTTCCTTTTCTTGTTTTTGTTTATTTATGAAGAACATGGAATTAGTTCTTGTCATGTCAATGGCTAGGAACTAATTCCTCTATAAAACTTTCCATGTTGAATCTCGAAACTTATGTTATGATTTAATGCATGCTTATGGTTATTCTTCTTTTGAGATATATCGATAATTAAATTGAATGCTTGGTAGTTAATTGACAACTAATTATCACTATATGATTTCTAATCGGACTCAGAAAGGAGGATTGTGAATATCTTTGTAAGTTGGGTAGACATTCTTGGATTGGGGATGAAAATACCTCAATTATTTATGTAAGCGTTAACGAGAGGCTTAACAACCCTAATTTTACGCATGGGGCGTGACGGTTAACTAGGTTCTTAGTCTTAATCCTCCTATAGAGTTATCCTTATCACGAAGGTAGGTAAGGTGCAATCTGAGGTTGAGTGTTTATATAACCCTAACGGGAGTATAAAACGATTTAGTGAACCTGATTTCTCCAAAAGAAGAAGACCATAAGTTATTGCATTAATAAGTAACATAAGCGGATAGTGAGGAGACGTGGAAGCCCTATTCTCATCACAACTGAAGTAAACCCTTATAGTTAAATAGCTTTTATAATTCTTAGTTATAAACAACAAATCCAAATATCAATTTACCAAATAGATACCAAAAGATAGATAGTTGGTAATTGAACCCTAATCCTTGTGGACGATATTCGGTCTTACTAAGACTATATTACTTGTCACGATAACGTGCACTTGCGTTTAAGTGTGTGCATCTTTTCACGCATCAAGTTTTTGGCGCCGTTGCCGGGGATTAGGCATAGTTCAATATCAAATTTATCTATTTTTTAATTTCTAATTTGGTTTTTAATTTTTACGTTTTTTTTATTTATTTTCAGAAAATTCGAGGTACCGTGATTGGTTGTGTGTTTTTGATCTATTTCAGGAAATCAGTTTATGCGAAGGAGAAGATGAGCAGACACTCTTGTTCCCTTCAATCCAGAAATTGAGAAAACTGTAGCGAGCGAGAAAGAATCAGCAGTTGCAACTTTGATAGAGATGGACGGTGCTCAAAACAATAACATGATGAGAGAAGGGTTAGGTGAAAATCAACATAACCGGGAATGCCTCGGCAAGTGCCAATAGGCGTGGAGGAGAGAGTCCAAATCCAGCCGAGAAGAAGTTTGGGAGACTATGTCTTGCCAAGAGTGAATGGAGCACGGACATGCATTAGGCTCACTGCAATAGGAGCCAACAACCGAGATAAAGCGGCGATTCTCGAGCATGATGCGACACGGTGCAATTCGGAGGCGCCATCGGAGGATCACATATGCACATAGCTAATTTCTTGGAGCTATGTGCAACTTTCGAATATAACGGCATTCGATGATGCCGTCAGATTGAGCTCTTTCCCTTCTCACCGGGACAGAGCAAAAGTATGGTTGAACTCCTGCCCG
This sequence comes from Przewalskia tangutica, assembly GCA_029844215.1. NCBI lineage: Eukaryota > Viridiplantae > Streptophyta > Magnoliopsida > Solanales > Solanaceae > Przewalskia > Przewalskia tangutica. Next base: position 33,531,191 of record CM056732.1, read on the forward strand.
ATTCGATTTTTACATGGCACGGTAGCACGAAATTCCTAGTCAAGTTCTTTCCCGTGTAAGCGGCAAAGCGAGAGAGTTGAACAACTTCTACCAAGCGGATGGAGAGTCCTTATATGAAGCTTGGGAAAGGTTCAAAGATCTACAGAGAAAGTGCCCACATTCGTTGAGTTGTGGAACTTGGTCCACATCTTACAACGGGTGATAGTACAACGAACCATTATAGATGCAGGCCAGTGGAGCATTCATGAGGAAAATAGGCCACGACGCTCATGAGTTATTAGAAGATATGGCCACTAACAACCATGTCACAGAAGAGAGGTCGATAAGTGGGAGGAGAACAGTGGGAGTCCACGAAATAGATGCTATTGCTGCCTTGAATGCCCAAGTGGCCCGTTTGGCAAAAGCAGTTGCGCAACATCGATGTCGTGAATGCGGTGCAGATGCCTAAAAGGCGTGAGATATGTGGTGGCCCACATACATTCGATAGGTGTCCTTGGTGATACCAACAATATACCAATGGAGCGGCGAGTGTAAATGCGATGGTAATTATCGGAAGCAACAAAATAACCCTACTCAACACTTATAATCCGAGTGGAGGAATCACCCAAATTTCTCATGGAGAGAGACCGAGCGCAGAATCAATACCGGGGCGGCAGAATCAATACGAGGCGATGCAGAACCAGAACCAGAATCAGCGATCTTTCATTCAAGCCCACGGCCTCAGCGATTGATGCCGGTTCGGCAAGAAAAGCGAGCGAGTGGCGGTATGCGGCACTTGCCAACGCCGACGCGATTCATGACGAAGCTAGATCCTCGTTCAGAACTTGGAAACACAAGTGGGTCGGTAGCAAAGCGAGCAAGCGATGAGCGCAAGTACATTGCCAAGCAATACAGAGGTAAATCAGGAGCGATGTCGAGCGATGCGGTTGAGAAGTGGAAAGGCGATTGGGCGTGATACCTCGGCGATAAGTGAGAAGAAGCGAGAGATAGAAAAGAGAAGGTGATTGAGCCTAGCCCAGTAGTAGAGAAAACTCCAGAGAAGGAGTATACAGAGAAGATCCCTTTTCCCCAGAGATTACAGCGGAAGGCGGTTGATAAACAATTCTCCAAATTTTTGGAGACATTCAGGAAGCTGCATATCAACATACCTTTTATAGAGGCTTTAGAGCAGATGTCTTCCTATTTCAAGTTCATGAAGGAGATCTTGGGGAAGAAGAAGAAGCTGGCAGAATACGAAATAGTAGCACTGACAGAAGAGTGTAGTGCTATCTTGCAGAAAAGGTTGCCACCAAAGCTAAAAGATCCAGGGAGCTTTACACTACCTTGCATAGTGGGCAGGGTGACATGCAACAGAGCTCTGTGTGATTTAGGGGCAAGTATAAATCTGATGCCACTTATCGGTATTTAAAAGATTGGAGTTAGGAGAGGCGAACCAACCACGATAAGCTTCTGTGGCGGCGGGACGATGGTTAAATCGAAGGCAAGATAGAGGACGTGATTGTGAAAGTAGGAAAATTCTTCTTTCCTGCAGACTTCCTCATTCTTGATATGGAATAAGATGCGGAAATCCCTATCATATTGGGGAGACCATTCCTAGCAACGGGAAGAGCTTTGATTGATTTTGAAAGAGGAGAGTTAACATTAAGGGTGGAGAATGAAGAAATGGTGTTTAAAGTTTTTAAACACGTCATTGAAACCACCAACCATGAGTGGGTGCTTTGCAATCAGCACCAAAACCCCCTGCGAGCCAATACAAGTCAACCAAAGGAGATGAGCCCCAGCGGTATGGTTTGCAGAAATTCCACTAAAGGAGGTATGTGTTCTGAAACTTGATGATAATGCTAAGAAGAGAAGAAAAAAGAAGAAAAGAAAATGAACAATGTGGAAAAAATGGATTTGTTGTGGGGTTAATACACCTCGGTTATTAAGCTAAGGAACTTGCGTCCGGCTAAAAGACGTTAAAGAAATAGCTAAGTGGGAGGCAACCCAACGTTTTCAATTATGTGATTTTAATTCTGTCTTTAGTTTATTTTATTTTATCTAGAAACGATCTCACGGTCTTGGGTTGTAGCGTTTGTGTTGTGATTGACGAGGATAGGCAAATAAAGCGGAAGCGAAAAACCAAAGAAACACCGGGATTTCGAGAAAAAGCAGGTTAGCGCCCTTGCGCGGCTGGAAGCGAGAGCGCGCGAATTCCAGAAAATTTGTCAAGTTTAGGCGCGCTGCCAGTGCATGGCTGTGGCGAAGGCGAAATCGAAACTTAAAACGCCCAATCAGATTTTCCCAATCCTAATTTCAAAACCTAACCTTCTTCTCCAAAACACGAAAAATCAAAAATCTACCCACAATTCCTCCAAATCCAGCAACCACAACCCAAACTCTTAAATTCCTAAAAACCCTTAGCTATCGCAACCAACAAAGCTCCATTCCATAGCCTCAAACCACCATTAGAAACAAGAACAGCTTGAATCCTCTCATAAAAATGTAATATTTTTCTGTTCTTGAGATCTTTACTAAAGTCACAGGAGGTAGTAGTTTGAAGGAGTATTGTAGTTGTGAAGTAGTTTGGGTGCTAAAAAGTTGATTGTGAAGTTTGGAGAAAGAGTAGAAAAGGAGGTTGGGTATTGGGTAGAAGAGTTGAAGTTTGGGGGTGTTGTGTTCACTGCTAGTTGTTGATTGTGTAGGAAACATTTGTGCCACTAAGTTGTAAGCTGCAGAAATTGTTTTAAAAATGTCCACCAGAAAAAGAAGAGCCTCCACATCCACCCCAACCCCACAATACGATGATACTAGGTTTGTAAGCTACGAGCCTTCCAAAGATACAAAAGCTTGATGCGGACCACTTATCTAGGAAGAGGAATGGACTATCAGAGGGAGTCGTTGGGGGAAAAGGATGTTTATGAGCCCATTCGGGCAATGATTGAGTTAAGGGGGTGGAGGAGATTTGTAAATCCGGAGAAAATAGCACCAATGAACACAACAATGGTGCGTGAATTTTATGCCAACTTTCCGGAGAAGGTGGAAAGGGGATGCTTTGTAAGAGGACACTATGTGCCTGTGTGCGAGAAGATATAAATATACAATCAAGACGATTGATGTTGAAGAGAGTGATGATTGGAACCTCTTTAGAACATGGTCTAGAAGCACCTCCAACATCAACTGGAATAACATTGCAGACACAGTGAGCTATCCTGGGACTGCATTTGATATTGCAAGAAATGGGTCAAGAGGACTGAGCAGGTGCCAGTTCAACAAAGCAGCCAAGGGTTGGCTATATTTCATCAGTGCCCGTCTGATCTCATCAACACACTTCACGAGTGCGGAAGATAGGATCAAATTGATATATGGGATCATGACAGAAAACAATTGATGTGGGAAAGAAATAGTGCGAGCATTGAGGAAATCAGCAGGTTGGTAACAACAGGTGGATTGGGACATGGCTCAGTTATCACCAAGCTATGTCACATGAGTGGGGTCCCAATCCTACCCACTGATACTCATGAGAGGAACCAACTGCCGGTGTCCTGTGGGATAGTGCACTCTTTCCCGCACCAAGCCCCCAAAGAAACGGGCGAAGAGTACAACCAAAGCAGCAGCGGCAGAGGCCGCAATGAGCGAAGATGAGCCCGAAATAGGGGCTCATATGAGGCGAGACCTAGCCACCGGCTAACCGTAATCAGAACCTCCAGTGCCTATGATGGAGCAAGTGCTCCAGAACCAGAGAATGATGATGCAACATTTCGACACAATGATACAAGGACAAAATGAGTTGAGACAGGGACAACATGAGTTGCGACAAGGGCAACAAGAATTGAGGCAGGAGCAGCAACAGTTGCACCAGCAGTATGACGAGATGAGTTCCCTGTTCAACCAATGGTCGATGCATTATCCACCGCCACCACCACCATTTTAGCCGAAGTTTGTAAGTGTCTTATTTCTTTTACTGTCTTTGAGTCTACACACATTGGGGACAATGTGTGATTTAAGTTTGGGGGTGTTTTATTTGTGTCTTGTTTTATTTGTGTCTTGTTATGTTTTATTTAAGTCTTTTTATTGTTTTTATGTATTTTTGGAGTCACCAAAAAAAAATTTCTTTTTTGAGTCATAATTGTCTGTCAAAGATCATGTATGCTGTAGTTGCTAGAAACACCTAGTGAAGTAAGGTGGAATAATGTAATGGAATAAAAGCAACTATCTAAACACTTAGGTTAGATATGCCAAAAACTCACAGAATCTGTCTATTTGGAATTTCTTGCTTGAATTATGCATGCTAAATGATAAATACTTATGTGTTATGATTGCTTGCTATTTGAGGCGAAATAGTTAGGATGTGCATGTTAGGGATATGACTCAGGTATTTCTTTGATAGCCAATTCTTACCATTCTTTTTCTATCCCGGACTTTAAAAATATCCCTAGTCAGCCCCATTGAGCCTAAACGTTGAAACTTCTTCTTTGACACCCTATATCCCCACAAATTGTGCCATAAGTAAAAATATGAAATAGTGGAATAAATTGTGTTAAAAAAGAGACAAAAAGAGTGAATGAGCTTGTTGCACCCCAATTAAAAAGTAATAAGAAATAGGCAAAAGCCTAAGTTTGGGGGTGCTTGTCATTATTATATACTTCACTCTCCCAAAACAAAAGAGGGAAAAGATAGAATCAAAGTGAAGGAAAGAATAAAAAGAAAAGGAAAATACTGAAAAGCTAAAGAGCTTATGGTACACGAAATGAGCCTAAATGCCTATTTTTACCTACCAATACCTAAGCCTACATTACAACCCTTAAAGTCCTGAAGATCTCTTTTATGCATATCCAGGATTAGTGGAGAATAGCAAGTAAGCATGCCATAGGATTTTTGAATTTATATGCATGATTTAGTATATTGACTTCCATTAAGCATGATAAATATGAGTTTGCGAAATATCTAGCTTCATGTGTTTAGTGTGCTGAAATTTCATGCTATATGTTCCTGCATATTATTTTGCTAACCTTCATGTTTTTCTAGTTAACACTAATGCAGCAAAAGTGATCAATGTCAGTGAGTCTTTTATTTTTCGTTTCTTTGAGTCTTTTATTTCTTTCTTTCTATCTTTGCTCGAGGGCGAGCAAAGATTAAGTTTGGGGGTATTTGATCGGTGTATTTTATATACACTTTTTTAGTCAGTTTTAGTTAATCTTTTGTCCCTTTTTACACATATAAGTGTCGGATTAGGATAGTTTTCCTTTCTTTTGAGTCAAAGTGGTTAAAATGGCCAAATGGTGGAAAAGGAGCTAAAAGAGGGCAAAAGAGGAGATTCCAGAGCTAAAAACAGAGAAAGTGGCGAGCAGTGAAACCCGGACCAGCGTCGCGGCGCCTCACTGCGATCGAAGCGAGCGGCGCGCCACTATCGAGAGGCTGCGAAGATCCAGCGCGCGGCCTCATGTCGGCGAGTGCGGGGCTGCGGCGCCTAAACATCCGAGAAGCTCACAGTTGCGCGCCGCGCTGCAGCCAGAGATCGGGGCGGCGCCAAATCACCCGGTACCACGAAGTTCGCGCGCATGGCCAGCGGAAAATAAGGTTTTGAGACGGATTTTGGGCCACGCCTGCAGGGAAAAGTTGAGGCGGTTTGGAGCCTATAAAAGGAGAACCCTAGGCAGTTTTTAAGGGTTCCCCTTCTTGCACAACACAAGGCTTTCTTGCTTGGAGATTGGAGACCATAGTTTAGTAAATTTCCTTTCCTTTTCTTGTTTTTATTTCAGTTTTATGAAGAACATGGAATTAGTTCTTGTCATGTCAATGGCTAGGAACTAATTCCTCTATAGGGCTTTCCATGTTGAATCTCTAGAAACTTATGTTATGATTTAATGCATGCTTATGGTTATTCTTTGTCACGACCCGTTCCGGGGCCCGTGACTGGTGCCTTACCCGGGCACCCAAGTAGTCATACATCAGAGAAAATCAGCGGAACATAAAACAATAACATGAAGCTAATGCAATAAGACAGTGAATTATGAAGACAGGCTAACCACAAACGGTTACCTTCAGTATAAATAAATCACAATTTGAACAGTTACATCCCATTACAACCTTGCCCACAACAGTACTACAGACCTCTACGAATGATATTACAACGACGGGGCGGGCCCGTCATACCCTGAATGTAGCACCTACAACAACGGGGACTATACGAAGATAAGCCTCGGAAGCGGAGCTTTCCCAAACTGTGACCCTAAGAGCGAGGATCAACGGCGGTGTACCTTTACTGCGGCATGACGCAGCCCGAAGTCGATGTCGATAACAAATGGTATGTGGAAACTGAAAATAAATACTGCAAATGAAATCATAGTAGTCTATATAAAGCAGGAGACATGTATGATAACCAAACTACAGTTCACAATAAATAGCGGTCATGTCAAGTCGTGACTCACGCCTCAAAGTCATCACAATAGGCGTGCGGGGTAAGTACGAAGGCATAGCCGACTACTAAGACCAGCGCACCAAAATGCCATAAAGCGTATCACGAGGTCTTTCTAGACCGCACCACATGTCGAAGGCGGCCACTCGCCCGCGGTATCACCGCGGCGTCTATCCACGAACTTACCGCGACTCGCATAGGTCACACAGAACCGCATGAGGTATTCTCGAATCATGGTCCTGCATCACCGAGGTATACCCCGCATCGGAGGCAGCTTAACCCCCGGTATCCGCCTGGACTTCCGCAGCCCGCATAGTCCCTCAAGGACCGCATAGTCCCTCAAAGACCGCATAGGGCATCCCCCGCATCGGGCTAAACACCCGGAATGATCAATCCTGGAGCATACCGCTGCTCCGCATAGTCTCATAGACCACATAGGCCGTATAGACCCGCATCAAGGGTGGCAAGCCCTCGGTATAATAAGTCAAGGGGGTATGTGATACAATAACAGTACAACGGGCTTAACGTTTAACAACGTAAGCACAACAAGAATGACCCCCTTACATAACAATCACAAGATACTAACACACGTAGCATCCTAACATGTTTACTTATCAAATCAACAAGAAAGTATTACAAGGTTATCACAAACCAACACAATCAAGTTATTCACACAAGGTACTTTATGCTAACAAGTTCGGGTATCTATCCCCAAAGTACTTCATACATTAACTCTTTTAAAAGATTCGTTTCTTTCACAGAAGTCACACAATACCCGTAGTATAAAATAGAGTGACTATCTTTTTAAGTAAACCAAAACACTTCCCTTTGTAAAATCAAGTAACAACATTATTTTCCAAACGTTCAAGTTTGCCTAATTTCAAATGTTCACGTTTCTTATTTTAGAAAGGTTTAAATAGTTCATAGTCTTATCCATTTAAGAATATAATTCTCTTTTAAACAATCTGAGAAACATATGCCTTATATGTGAGTAGGTTATTCTTGTTCATAATCAATCTTATTAAGCAGCCATGATCTAGGAAATGTAATATCATTTTGTCTCATCTTAGCTTATGCGGATGGAGGTTTCTGGTTTTAATAATACTTCATTAATCAAAACATTTTCCTTTATTAACGCCAGATGGTTTGTCGATACTCATTCGATTTCAAATCGATAAAACATTATTCCTTTTAAAACCAAGTACTCATTACTCACGAATGAGGTTTCACACAAAATTCATATTAATTTAATTAAGTCAAGTCTCTTATCTTTTAAGATCAAGTCTCTTAACTTCTAAAATCAATAAATCATTCATTTTATCTCACTTAAGCCGTTATACCTAACTTCCCATAAAGCTATTATAACTCTTAAGTTTTTTTTAAAACCACAAAGCATTTTCTTACCTACATAAAGCTGTTATAACCAACTTCCCATAAAGCCGTTATAACACTTTATGTTTTAAACCAATCAAATACATTTAACACGTATGCGTCTACCGTACATAGTTATTACACATATCATGCTAGAAAAGATAGGAAGAGGTTCACATACCTCGCGATGATTATCGACTAATAGCAAAACGCTCCAAGTACCTCAAACCGTCGGCTACTCCTTAAGCCAAGTAGATCACGCCAAACGTAGTACTTCAACCTATAAGGCCACAAGGCGCTTATTAACATCTAGATCTTATCGTAGAACTTTCTACGTAAAATTCGCACCTCCCCGCACATGGCCGCGTAAATCTCTCCTCTATCGGCGCCGCTATCAAGCCAACCGAGGGGTTTGTACATCTAACGGGCGTGTACAGTTCTACCCAGAATGCTACACAAGTCTCATCTGATACCTATGTAATTCAGATTGATTCTCTTTCTTTAAATTCGGGCTTAAGTCAAAAGACATTGCGCAAGACTATGTTCATTCTATATATAGTATACTTCAACTATATAATCCTACAACATGTAATTTCCAATTACAATAAGGGACAAGAATATTTACCTCGATAAGCCCAAAATTATCCGAGATAAAAGTCGATCTGAGCAAGGTTTAGCTCACTCCGTGCGCTCCAACCCGCTCAAACAACCCTTAGAAGTTCTACGCAACTTCTACTTAACACTTCAACCGACTTAAGGTTTTCCTTAGGGTTTCGGTTTGAGACACAAAGGACATAAGGTAGTATTTCCTGCTCTACGTATAGAGTATCTTTGGAATACTACAAGGTATTTGGGCTAAAGTAATTTGGGTATAAGAACAATACTATGGAGAGTATTTATACCAAGAGTGGGTATTTATACGAGACAACACCACAAGGGGGTGTATACCCCTCGGCCAACCCCACTAGGAGGGTACTCGACAAAGGGGACTCTCGGCTAAGGCCTCAAGGGGAGGGACGAGAACACTACTAGAGAGGGGAGGGAATTTCAAGACTTGGAGATTTGTAGAATGGATGAAGAAGTCTTCAAAGGGGAGGGGTATTTATAGCTCAAGCAATGGCCAACCAATGGCCAAGATCATGCCAAGTGCAAGGCAAGTGTAGGGTCAAGATTCCTCCATGTGTACCTTATCCATCTACCACACAAATATCACAAAATATCCTATCTACTCCCACTCTCCATTCGTCCACTTTACGCCCCGAGTCCACAAATGAGTGGGTGCAATGTGTCGCCCTCTCGTTGGTCAAAATTTTTTCGTATCTCTAAAAAATCCGAAAAAATTAAAAATGTCATAGCCGGAATTTTCCATTCGAAATTTTTTTAAAACTTTTCTTCTAAAAACGACTCTAACCGGGTGTTGTGCACAAATAAAATCGGCCAAGCCTACTTTAAAGCCCAAACCTTTCTAAATGCGTCCCACGTACATACTGCTGAAATACAGGGTATAACATTCTCCCCTTCTTAGAAACATTCGTCCCGAATGTTCCTTCTAAGTCTCAAAACAAACGTGTGCCAGTATAGTCTTCACTACTATACTTACGAGAACAATCCTGCCACACCTGGCCACAGAAACACCTGCGCAAATACTTACATCCAAGTCCACGAGGAAACACCTCTAACATCGCCACAAACCCTTACCCGAGGTCTAAAATATACTTCCTTCGCACCTTCTCCTTACAAAAGAAATGATCACATCTGCTCGCCATACATGTTTGCTTCTTCCCTTACGTGTCGTACCTTCTCATACACTCGAACTCTTTCCACATTCCTGTTACTGCTTCAGTTTCCAAAACTCGTCACACCCTTTCCGGGGTGGTACCTTCAAGAAGACCCATCGTCAACCTAAACTCCAAGCGTTGTCGCAGATTATCCGCACGACTTCTGTTGACTCTGAGCTGCCAAAAACCTCTCCTGGATAAGCTTCACCATAACCACATCCTGCTGAACACGTATGAACCAACTATCTGAACCTTGCCAACGTCGAACCAATCGATCGGCAACTTACACTTCCGCCCCTACCAGGCGTCACAAGGCGATATCCGAACACTGAAATGGTAGCTATAAAACATTTCCCCAACAGGAGACAACAATCCTCACAACTACCCCTGAAATCAAAACAACGGCGGGGCGAATACGATACGGAGACTCACCTGAGTTCCTAACCCTGCCTGGTAAAACTTCCAGAAAACGAAAAATAGTTGTAACCTGGGCTCCACTGCCTGACATAAGGTGAAAGCAGGCACCTCGTGCAGCCATACAACCTTTCTGATACGATCATCTCGCATAACCCTCTGCCGAGTAAACGGTCCTGACTAAAAAGACGGATGGTGACCCATCGGCCCGACATCGGGTCGAACGCATCCATGAACTTGCGCTGTTAACGAACTTGGGCCTAACACCTCGTGACCTACCACGCGGGACCACTACAAACTGACCCCACTACCATACAGGCCGCGGGTTGACCCGCAACATGGCCCCAACCCGACCCGGCGACGCGCAAAACACTAGCTCCCCGAAGGAACAATCTCACTAATCACGTTACGAAAACCTAGCGGTCTTCTTAGCTCAACTACCCTCTTTCATTCCACACTACTCAGGGACTTATCCCACAAACATAGCTCACGTGCACTATGCACTCCGATAAGGGTTAAACACAAATGTAATCTTTTACTCAAGATTGCCTTGCCTCTAAGGTCTCCACGTATAAAGCTCTAAGGCTTACACTTTTCCTATCCCTCAATCTTTCCCGGTTACTAACCATGATCTCTAATCACAATTAACACACTGCTATCAGAACATAGCACTTAAGATATACTCATCTTATCACACTAATCTCTAGGGTTAAAGATATGCACGAATCTGCTTCACTCCCCTTTGTCGTTCTAATCAAACCTGCCCCGTAGGGCGCATAGCTAGGGAAGGTAACGAACTACCCACCGATCCTGAAGGCTGAGTCCTCCCACTTGCATCCTTCCTACTAGGACATCCTTTCGACACATGGCCCTGTCGGCCGCAGGTAAAACAAGTACCAACTAAAAGACGACATTCCCCGGAATGACGCCTGTCACACTGTGAATACTGGGGAAAAACTAAATCCGGCTGGCTGGAACCTACGTGTAGCTGTGAACCGGAAACTCTGGAGCTCTGACCAACTCCTGCATAGTCCGAACGTCCTGAACCCTGTGGAGGACCACTCTGCACTGGCGGAGGTGCATATCTAATCTGCTGGTGAGGCGATTCGCCTCGAAAGTTACCAAAGGACCTTGCTGCTCTGGCCCTCTTCTGCTGTCCTTCGTTAACCCGTCGATCTCTACGTTTCTCGGCCTGCTGCGCATAAGCCCGTACACAGGCCATGCTCAAGCCTAACTGAAGAATTACTCTTGTACAACCCTCTCTTAGATAGTCATCAAGACTCGCGGTACATCGGTATACACTCGCGGCCAAATCCATAGCTAATGCGGTCGCTTCTTTGCAATCTATATTCTCTGTTCCCGATCAGGCGGGGTTCAAATATCATGGCGCGATAGGAAACTTCGCCGTGCTAAACTCTGGCTGGTGGCGTAGCATAACTCCACGAATAGCACCTCCCGGTGATGATTGGGCTGTGCCTCGTAACCTCTCTACTCTTTCGCGGCTCCTCCGTGCGCGCCTCACTGGGCGGGTTTGCCCTACGCGGAGGCATAGCGTAGGAAAGAAATACGTTAGAGGTCCAACTTACAACCTGACTCTAAGGCACGATCTCGAGTGAGAAGAATAGAACCAATCCTAAATATCCTATAGCCTCACGATTATTGGTGTGACACACCGATAATCAAGACTCACTGATACGATGCCTGTAGAGAACTTCCGAGGATAATCTTTATACCACTTTTGTCACGACCCGTTCGGGGCGTGGTCGTGCCTACCCGCACCCAAGTAGTCATACATCGAGAGAAAATCAGGAACATAAAACAATAACATGAAGTTAATGCAATAAGACGATGAATTATGAAAGCAGGCTAACCAAAAGCGGTTACCTTGGTATAAATAAATCACAATTTGAGCGATTACATCCCATTACAACCACACAGCGGTACTCTGCACCTCTACGAATGATATGACACATGGCAGCGACGACGGGGCCGTCGTACCACGAATGTAGTATCTACAACACCTGCATGCCAAAAATGCCATAAGCTTCACGAGGTCTTTCTAGACCGCACCATGATCGGCCGCCACCCGCGGTATCATCGCGCGCCGTCTATCCACGGAACTTACCATTCGCCGCATAGGTCACACACACCCGCATGAGGTATTCCTCGAATCATGGTCCTGCATCACCGAGGTATACCCGCGTCGGAGGCGCGAACCCATGTCCGCCCGGGACTCCGCAGAGCCCGCATAGTCCTCGAGACCGCATAGTCCCTCAAAGACCGTGTAGGCATCTCTCGGGCTAAACACCGGAATGATCAATCATGGAGCATGCCGCTCGCATATCATGAGTCGCATAGTGATAGACGTGGCAGCCGTGGCAAGCCCTCGGTATAATAAGTCGGGGGTATGTGATACAATAACAAGATAACGGCTTAACGCTTAACAACGTAAGCACAACAAGAATGACCCCACATAACAATCACAAGATACTAACACAACGCGTAGCATCCTAACATGTTTACTTATCAAATCAACAAGAAAGTATTACAAGGTTATCACAAACCAACACGATCAAGTTATTCACACAAGGTACTTTATGCTAACAAGTTGTATCTATCCCCAAAGTACTTCATACATTAACTCTTTTAAAAGATTCGTTTCTTTCCACGAAGTCACCTGATACCAAGTAGTATAAAATAGAGTGACTATCTTTTAAGTAAACCAAAACACTTCCCTTTGTAAAATCAAGTAACAACATTATTTTCCAAGCGTTCAAGTTTGCCTAATTTCAAATGTTCACGTTTTTATTTTAGAAAGGTTTAGTAGTTCATAGTCTTATCCATTTAAGAATATAATTCTCTTTTAAACAATCGAAACATATGCCTTATATGTGAGTAGGTTATTCTTGTTCATAATCAATCTTATTAAGCAGCCATGATCTAGGAAATGTAATATCATTTTGTCTCATCTTAGCTTCTATGCAGATGGAGGTTTCTACTGGTTTTAATAATACTTCATTAATCAAAACATTTTCCCTTTATTAACTGCGATGGTTGTCGATACTCATTCGATTTCAAATCAAGAAACATTATTCCTTTTAAAAACCAAGTACTCATTACTCACGAATGAGGTTTCACAAAATTCATATTAATTTAATTAAGTCAAGTCTCTTATCTTTTAAGATCAAGTCTCTTAACTTCTAAAATCAATAAATCATTCATTTTATCTCACTTAAGCCGTTATACCTAACTTCCCATAAAGCTATTATAACTCTTAAGTTTTTTTTTTAAAACCACAAAGCATTTTCTTACCTACATAAAGCTGTTATAACCAACTTCCCATAAAGCCGTTATAACACTTTATGTTTTAAACCAATCAAATACATTTAACACATGTACGTCTACCGTACTACATAGTTATTACACATATCATGCTAGAAAAGATAGGAAGAGGTTCACATACCTCGCGACGATTATCGACTAATAGCAAAACGCTCCAAGTACCTCAAACCGTCGGCTACTCCTTAAGCCAAGTAGATCACGCCATACGTAGTACTTCAACCTATAAGGCCACGCGCATTAACATCTAGATCTTATCGTAGAACTTTCTCTGAAAATTCGCACCTCCCCGCAACCGCGTAAATCTCCTCTTTCTATCGAGGCCGGCTATCAAGCCAACCGGGGGTTTGTACATCTAACCGGACGTGCAGCTTCTACCCACGAATGCTACACAAGTCTCTTGTCTGATCCTATGTAATTCTGATTCGATTCTCTTTCTTTAAATTCGTGCTTAAGTCAAAAGACATTGCCAAGACTATGTTGATTCTATATATAGTATACTTCAACTATATAATCCTACAACATGTAATTTCCAATTACAATAAGGGACAAGAATATTTACCTCGATAAGCCCAAAATTATCCGAGATAAAAGTCGATCTGAGCAAGGTTTAGCTCTCTCGTGCGCTCAACCCGCTCCAAACAACCCCTTAGAAGTTCTACGCAACTTCTACTTAACACTTCAACCGACTTATGAAGGTTTTCCTTAGGGTTTCGGTTTGAGACACAAAGGACATAAGGTAGTATTTACTGCTCTACGTATAGAGGTATCTTTGGAATACTACAAGGTATTTGGGCTAAAGTAATTTGGGTATAGTAACAATACTATGGAGAGTATTTATACCAAGAGGGGGGGTATTTATACGAGACAACACCACATGGGGTGGGGGTGTATACCCCTCGGCCAACCACACTATGAGGGTACTCTCGGCAAGGGGACTTCGGCTAAGGCCTCACAAGGGGAGGGGCGAGAACACTACTAGAGAGGGGAGGTAATTTCAAGACTTGGAGATTTGTAGAATAGATGAAGACGTCTTCAAAGGGGAGGTGTATTTATAGCTCAAGCAATGGCCAACCAATGGCCAAGATCATGCCAAGTGCAAGGCAAGTGTAGGGTCAAGATTCCTCCATGTGTACCTTATCCATCTACCACAAATATCACAAAATATCCTACCTACTCCCACTCTCCATTCGTCACTTTATCGCCCAAGGTCACAATGAGAGGGTGCAAGTGTCGCCTCTCGTTGGTCCAAAATGTTTCGTCTCTCGGAAAAATCCATAAAAATTAAAAATGTCATAGCCGAATTTTCCTTCATGAAGTTATGTAAAACGTTTCGTCGAAAAACGACTCTAACCGGGTGTTGTGCACAAATAAAATCGGCCAAGCCTACTTTAAAGCCCAAACCTTTCTACGTACGTCCTTACGTACATACTCTGGAAATACGGGGTATAACATTCTTCTTCTTGTTGAGATCTATCCAATAATTAAATTGAATGCTTGGTAGTTAATTGACAACTAATTATCACTATATGATTTCTAATCAGACTCCGAAAGGAAGGGATTGTGAATATGCTGTAAGTTGGGTAGACATTCTTGGATTGGGGATGAAAATACCTCAATTATTTATGTAGCGTTAACGAGAGGCTTAACAACCCTAATTTTACGCATGGGGCGTGACGGTTAACTAGGTTCTTAGTCTTAATCCTCCTATAGAGTTATCCTTATCACCGAAAGGTAGGTAAGGTGCAATACTGGGGTTGAGTGTTTATATAACCCTAACGGGAGTATAAAATGATTTAGTGAACCTGTTTTCTCCAAAAGAAGAAGACCATAAGTTATTGCATTAATAAGTAACATAAGCGGATAGTGAGGAGACGTGGAAGCCCTATTCTCATCACAACTGAAGTAAACTCTTATAGTTAAATAGCTTTTATAATTCTTAGTTATAAACAACAAATCCAAATATCAATTTACCAAATAGATACCAAAAGATAGATAGTTGGTAATTGAACCCTAATCCTTGTGGACGATATTCGGTCTTACTAAGACTATATTACTTGTCACGATAACGTGCACTTGCGTTTAAGTGTGTGCATCTTTTCGCGCATCAAATACACAAGAGGCTACAGGATATTTAGGATTGGTTTCCCTTCTTCTCTCTCTGAGATCGTGCGATATAGCTGTGTGGTTAGGGTGGTCTCTCCCTGACGTATTATTGTGATTGCAGCTTTGAGAAAGACAACAGTGGCCCAGAACAGATTTTATGGATTGCGTATCCAGGTTGGTAAAGTTATCGTATAATAGGTATATTGAGGATGTATATTTGTACGAGTGTATTTATTTGGAGCTGTATATGTGTTGCCTAGGATGATTATGAGTTACCATGAATTGGTAAAGACTTAATAAATACTTGGAAGGTGTGAAACAGCTGTTGAATCCACACCTAGGATTTATATATGTATTGATTTGGAACATCAGGAAGTAATGAACTGTCTAGGATGGTGATAGACTCTTAGGAGATCACGTTTAAATGAGTTGATAGCATACCCTGTTTTTAGATTAAGCGGGTTGGTACGCTTAAGTGATCGTGTAATTGATATTGGTATGGAGTAATTCGAGTTGTTGTGATTAAGACAACATGACTTTGAGAGTATGAGAAGCTACATTTCCCGTATGTATGGATGATAATGTAGGCTTGGAACATAGAATGATTGTGAACCTTGGAATATTTATAACCGCCGAGACCTTAGGTATATAAGGCCTTCTCGGGCAATATGATTTTATTCAGACTAAGGGTAAGATTTAAGTGCGACGGTGGGTCTGGTTGGGGACCTATTACGGGTCGCCCATAGCTTGAAATGGAGTGGGATCCGTTGGTAGTAGTTCCGCTACGTGACAGGGTCATGAGGGTGCAAGGCCCAAGTCTAGTTAATTGCTTTACGGGTTCGTGGAAGCGTTCCACCGGAACCAATTCGTGAGAGCCGGAAATGGCCTTATATTGTTTAATAGAGTGACTCAGTTGGAAAGCGAAGCAATATGCGAGATTACGTGCGTATACTAGAATAAGTTTGGAAATGCGGAATAATGCGACAAGTAAGAAAAGGAACGAACAAGCGTTAAAGGAATTGAAGTGTTTATAGTTAGGACTAATGAAAGTACGAAAGGAGAATCCTTTTAGGCCATGAATGGGAGTTAATAGTGGTGATATACACTCTAGATTTGAGATGTATATGCATGTGTGATACCATATGTGGCATAATTGGTTTCATAAGTATAGTAGTGAAGACTATACCGGTACATGTGTAGTTGGAGACTTAGAAGGAATATTCGGGACGAATGTTTCTAAGGGGGGGTGAATGTTACACCCCTTAGTTCCAACACATGAATCAGAGAACGTACGTAAGACGTTAAGGTTTAAATCGTGAAACGATAGAAGATACGCTTTTCCTTAAGAGAAATATCGGGAACTTGTGAAGGAAAAGGTTTGTTAATTGGAATTTGGTTCTCAAATTTGGTATTTGAGACTTTTGGAATATATTAGAATTATGGATTTTTAAATTCGGATTTGGTCACGTGGGGCCGACGGAAAAAATTTACGGTTTTGTGGGGCCCACAATATTTTGAGATATTTTGACCAATTATGGATATTTTGGAGGATGAAAATATTTTTAGACCAATGAGAGGGTGACACGTGGCACACCCCTTTGACTATTGACTTGGTCTTGGAAGATATTTTGGAGACAAGTGGAGGTGGGTCCCACTCCACTTGTCTTGCTACATATAAGGCCATACACTTGTCAAGAATCCACACTTAGGGACATATTATATATGCAAGGTAGAGGGCTTGCAAGACTTAGCCACACTTAGAAAATATTTCATCTTTTTCTTCCTCTTCCATGTAGCTTCGGCCAAGGGCCCATTTCAAGAGCATAAATCCTTCAAAAGTTGATGATAAATCCTCAAACTCAAGCCTAAGATCCCTAGTGGTATACTAAGCAAGGATAACCCCTTAAACCCCCGAGATCAAGTGTTGGCCGAGAATAGAGAGGGTGAAACCCTAAGTTTTATCAACTTTTTGGAAGTGAAATACAAAGTGAAGTTGTGTATAAACTCATAGAGGTCACATATATGTGATTGGATCTTGAAGAAGTAGCGAAGCAGCTGGACCAAAACCTAAGGGGTTGTTTTGGACGATTTCTTGGCTCAAAATGAGGTAATAATTCTTCTTCCTCCGCAGTAATTGGATATTACTTATTGTTATGTTTAAGGGATGAACTTATGTAAAGGAAGAAATGGAAAATAAGATGTGTATGAGGTAGATATGTTGTTGGCCGATTTGAGGCAATTTTGTGCCCTTGGTTTCGTTTGTTATATGGTTGTTGTTATCCACACTTGTCGCATATTAAAATAAGGTAATATGGTTGTTGATAAGTTGGTATGTCATATATGGAAGTGTTGGAACTCGAATTGGAATAAAATGGATTAAGGAAAGAGTTATCGGATTGTAGTTGTTTTAGCCGAGAACTGCCCAAAACTGTTAGACGTTGTCGTATCATTTTATGGACTGTTTTGGGCGTGTATAATGCTGGAAATTAAGCCCCTAATATGCATGTTTAAGTGTAGTAGTTGCTAATGAAAGTCCTAAGGAAATAGCGGTGTGGATAGGTGTTGAAACGGCTCACATTTTACCCTCGTTATTGTTGGATTACGGACTGTTTTTATGGGCTGATTTGTGGACTGTTTTGTATAACTGTGGGGCAGAATTTACACGTCCTATTAGGCGTGTAATCCCCTTTGTATTGCTGAATTGTTGGGCCTTAAATGTGGCGTTTGGTTATTGATTTTCAGGCCTTGAAAAAGGTGGAAAAGTACGTAGAAACAAAGGAAGTGCTGCCCGATTTTCCGTAGAATAAGAGACCTTACACTTAGTATGATTCTACGTTAAAAAGTGAGGAGTTGATAGACATGTTATGATTAATATAGGTTGAAGTACTACGAGTAGCGTATTCTACTTAAGGGATGGAATAGCTATCAAGGTTGAAGTACTTTGGAGCATTTTGCTACTTGTCGATAATCGTCGCGAGGTATGTGAACCTCTTCCTCCTTTTGGCATGATTCTATGTATGAAATATACATGTGGTGTAATTTCATGATTCCTTCTACTCTTAGAAGTTAAGAGGTATGTATGTTTATTTACTCTATGTAAAAGTTATGTCTGAGTTATCCTAAGTTCTTACCAAGTCTTATGGGGGATGTTGGTAAGAGTCGTTAGGAAGTATTTGGAGTCGAATGGACTTTGCTAATTTACTACACGAATGATAATAAGTATCGAACAAGCCATTGCATCATTAATAAAAGAAAATGTATCGACAATCAATTATATTAAAATGAGTAGAATTCTCCATCTGCATAGAAACTAAGATAAGACAAAATTGTATTACATTTTCTAGATCATGGTTACTTTAATAAGATCGTTATAAACAAGTATAACCTATTCACAACGCATAAAAGTATATGTTACTCAATTTAAAGAGTTTATGTTATGAAGTTTTAAGACTATGAACCTTGAATTCTTAAAAGGTTAAGAGACTTTATTATTCTAAGTTAAGAGACTTGATATTCTAAGTTAAGAAACTAGATTTCTAAAGTTAAGAGACTTGAAATATTTTGAAAGTTATGTAACTTGATTTGAAAGTATAAGTCTCTTGGTTATAAAAAGAATGAATTTGTCTAAGACATAAAGAGTTATAACGACTTTATGGGAAGTTAGTTATGACGTCTTTATGAAAGGTTAAAGATGTCTTAGTTTCTAAAGCATAAAGTTAGTATAACGACTTTATGGGAAGTTGGTTATAACAACTTTATGGAAGGTTAAAAGAATGGTTTTCTCTAGTAATGTAAACAAAGAAATGACTTGAAATAAAGAACGGCAATTTGATTTAAAGGTATCAATTGCTTAAAGTTTTAAAGTAAGGGTCACTTGATTTAGAAGCCTAGAAATGTATTTCTAAAAAATGTAGTGACTTGTTTGAAATGTAGACATGCCTTGATACTACGGGTGTTAGTATCTTGGGGTTTTATATGAAACGGAATCTTTTGAAAAGAATGGAAGTACGTAGTACTTTGGGTTAAATTCCCGGATTGTTATGTGATATGAAAGTCTAAAGATTTTATGAACTTGCCTATGCTTTCTTGTGATAACCCTTGAGTGCAAGTATTATATTTTTACGCTGTCGTGACTCTCAGTTGGAGGGCCGGTCGTCTTGTTGTAAATTTACTTGGATGTACCGGCAGTGACGGAGGATTCCACGGGTATGTTTCCATTGTGATTGATCCTTGGACATGCTTATACGATGAGGGATTCCGGGGCATGCAACGTGATGCGGGTTAAATTCGGATGCTATTATTACCCGTGGCCATGCTTATCGATGAGGATTAAGGCATGCGACCATGTTATATACGATTATTACTCCATGGACTAGATCCCCATGAAGACATGTACCCGATATGAGAGATTCCACGGACATGTTATATACGATTATTACCCCATGGATTAGCTCTCCATGAAGTCATGTACCCGAAATGAGGGATTCCACGGGCATGAGATATATATATATATATTGCATATGTGTGTGTACGACGGTGAGGTAGGATGCCACGCGCGTCACATGGTTATATTTTACACTTACAGCTGTCGGCAGTGATGGGGGATTCCACGGGCACGCTTTGATATTTGTGGGCTTGAGACCCTTACTGCACTATGTGATGATATTTGAGGGCTTGTGTCTGTAGCCCTAGTGTGACTATTGTTCATGTGTTGAAATAGTCTTTAAAAGGTAAAACTGACTTTCATTACTTTCACTTCGGCAAGGCACGATTATCTATTATTTTGGTTATCATACATGTCTCGACTTTATTTTAGACTATTATGATTTCATTCTGATGCTTTCGATTTTACATACTTGGTACATATTTAGTCTTGACCTCCTTGAGGCTGCGTTCTGCCGCGAGTTGAGGTACATAACTTGCTGATCCTCATTCTTAGGATCACTGCTCATTTGGTTGAAAAGCTCCATTATTTGGAGGCTTTGTATTTTGATCTGATTCCACAGGTTGTATATTTATGTACATTCGGGGTATGGCGGGGCCCCGTCGTCACAATTGTTATGTCAAAAATTCTTAGAAGTGCGTAGTCATATCTTGTGGATTGGGTTGTGTAAAGAAAAAAAAGGTAAGCTACTTTATGGTTACGTGTATATTTTTGGAAGGTGGACTTATCAATTTGCTTTGTTATTTATTTCTGTTAAGTTTATGTATGTTCGTGATTATCTCTGATGTATACCGTAAGGGTGCCTAGGTAGGGCACGATCGCGAGCTCGGGTCGTGACAAAAGTGGTATCAGAGCAGTTAGTCCTCAGAATGTCTACAGACCGTGTCTAGTAGAGTCTTGATTATCGGTGTGTTGTGCACCACACCAATACACAAGAGGCTACAGGATATTTAGGATTGGTTTCCCTTCTTCTCTCTCTGAGATCGTGCGATAGAGCTGTGTGGTTAGGGTGGTCTCTCCCTAACGTATTATTGTGATTGCAGCTTTGAGAAAGACAACAGTGGCCCAGAACAGATTTTATGGATTGCGTATCCAGGTTGGTAAAGTTATCGTATAATAGGTATATTGAGGATGTATATTTGTACGAGTGTATTTATTTGGAGCCGTAGATGTGTTGCCTAGGATGATTATGAGTTACCATGAATTGGTAAAGCCTTAATAAATACTTGGAAGGTGTGAAATAGTTGTTAAATCCACACCTAGGATTTATATATGTATTGATTTGGAACATCAGGAAGTAATGAACTGTCTAGGATGGTGATAGACTCTTAGGAGATCACGTTTAAATGAGTTGATAGCATACCCTGTTGTTAGATTAAGCGGGGTGGTACGCTTAAGTGATCATGTAATTGATATTGGTATGGAGTAATTAGAGTTGTTGTGATGTAGACAACAGGACTTTGAGAGTATGAGAAGCTATATTTCCCGTATGTAAGGATGATAATGTAGGCTTGGAACATAGAATGATTGTGAACCTTGGAATATTGATAACCGCCGAGACCTTTGGTATATAAGGCCTTCTCGGGCAATATGATTTTATTCAGACTAAGGGTAAGATTTAAGTGCGACGGTGGGTCTGGTTGGGGACCTATTACGGGTCGCCCATAGCTTGAAATGGAGTGGGATCAGTTGGTAGTAGTTCCGCTACGTGATAGGGTCATGAGGGTGCAAGGCCCAAGTCTAGTTAATTGTTTTACGGGTTCGTAGGCGTTCCACGGAACAAGTCGTGAGCGGAAATGGCCTTATATTGTTTAATAGAGTGACTCAAGGATTGGAAAGCGAAGCAATATGCGAGATTACGTGCGTATACTAGAATAAGTTTGGAAATGCGGGAAGAAGTGCGGCAAGTAAGAAAGAGCGAACAAGCGTTAAAGGAATTGAAGTGTTTATAGTTAGGACTAATGAAAGTACGAAAGGAGAATCCTTTTAGTCCATGAATGGGAGTTAATAGTGGTGATATACACTCTAGATTTGAGATGTATATGCATGTGTGATACCATATGTGGCATAATTGGTTTCATAAGTATAGTAGTGAAGACTATCTGCATACATGTAGTTGGAGACTTAGAAGGAATATTCGGGACGAATGTTTCTAAAGGGGGGAGAATGTTACACCCCTTAGTTCCAACACATGAATCAGAGAACGTACGTAAGACGTTAAGGTTTAAATCGTGAAACGATAGAAGATACGCTTTTCCTTAAGAGAAATATCGGGAACTTGTAAAGGAAAAGGTTTGTTAATTGGAATTTGGTTCTCAAATTTGGTATTTGAGACTTTTGGAATATATTAGAATTATGGATTTTTAAATTCGGATTTGGTCACGTGAGGCCCACGGGAAAATTTTACGATTTTGTGGGGCCCACAATATTTTGAGATATTTTGACCAATTATGGATATTTTGGAGGATGAAAATATTTTTAGACCAATGAGAGGGTGACACGTGGCACACCCCTTTGACTATTGACTTGGTCTTGGAAGATATTTTGGAGACAAGTGGAGGTGGGTCCCACTCCACTTGTCTTGCTACATATAAGGCCATACACTTGTCAAGAATCCACACTTACGGACATATTATATATGCAAGGTAGAGGGCTTGCAATGTCACGACCCGACCCCGGATCCGTGACCGGTGCCTTAACCCGGGCACCCTTGTGACACAACATCAGGGAAAACCAGCGGAATATAAACTCATAATAAACAACCATAATGATATAAATAGTCTAGCCCAAAATGGCTACCCCAAAAGTACATAAAACCGAACAGTTACATCCTTAAACAAACCAAGTTATGACGGACTACGTGCCTCTAGAAGGAGTAACACTATGACGGACAGACCCCGTCATGCCCTGAATGTACAAACATCAACAACACCAGGGAGAACCATACCAAAAGTCGAGCCTCCGAAGAAATGGAGCTCCTGACACCTGAGTAAAAGATCCTAGGAATGAGGATCTACCACCTGTTTTCCCTTACCTGCGGCATGAACGCAGCCCCCGAGGAAGGGGGTCAGTACACAACGTACCAAGTATGTAAAACTGGAAAATACTGTAGTAATATCATAAGTCAAAAATAAGTTGGAGTCATAGATAAAAATCAATTTCTCAGACCGTGCCTTACTAACAATGAGAGTAACAAGTATAAATCTTATAGCATAAAAATAGGAGGCTCGCGATCAAAGCGGTACCTCGCCAGTAGTATCATTAAGCAATCCTACTCCTAGGACTATTTCACCGCGTGGGTCCTGTGGACCCGCGTGAGGTCATCCGCCTCGTCGTGGGACTATTTCACCCGCGTGGGACTATTTCACCCGCATGGAGCCTGTGGACCCACATGAGTCCCAGCGCCGTACTCGCAGGGGACTATGTCACCCGCATGGATCGTGTGGTCCGATCCGCGTGAGTGCAAGCCGCGCTCGCGTCATGGGTAGCAAATCCATGGCATAAATAATAACCCGGTTTACCCAGTAATAATATAAATATATAACATAGCTCGTCCGGCTATCATACATAACATAAGCACTACCGCCTATCATATCATACATAAGCACTTCCGCCTATCATATCACAACATAAGCACTCTGCCTATCATAACATAAGCACTACCGGCTTATCATAACATAAGCAAGTTAAGAAATCCCCTAACTTCTTATTAACATTATTAATATATCCTCTCATTTTAGTATCCTAAGGCACTAACATGTCTTTTAATAGAAAAATCCGGGAATTCAACCCAAGTACCATGTACTTCTAACTTTTTAAGAAATAACTCTTTTTATACAAAACTTCCAAGATACTAATCACCATAGTATCAAGTTACGATTTCTTTCAAGACAAGTCACATTTCCTTTTAGAAATATAATAGGTTTCTAAATCAAGTGACTTCATTTCCTTTAAAACCTTAGGCAACCAATGCCTAAAAATCAATCCACCTTTCTTAGTTTCAAATCCTTTACCCGTACTTGTTTTAATTAGAGTAAACCTTTCTTTGTGAACCTTTCAAGAAAACTAATATAACCAACTTCCCATAAAGTCATTATATTAGCGTTATCCCTTTGTCAAATACATTTTCCCTAAATCCAAGGGACTTATACTTTTGAAATGAAACAAGTAGCATATACTTTTAAAACAAGTGAAAGATATCAAATCTTGTCGTCTCAGTACTACATAGGTACAACTACTCATGCTCAAGAGATAGGAAAGTTCCACATACCTCTTTGGTCAATCCACTTGCTAAGCTCAACTACCGCAAGTAATATTTCAACCTATAATAATCATGATACGTTTGTTAACCTCTAATCTCAAAGTAGAACAATCCAAGTTCAAAGTCACTAAATTCTATGGAAAATTGGAGATTTCCTTTGTTTCTACTCACTTTGCCACCTTTCTCAAGGCCGAATTTATCATCCAAACACCACATTTAAGGCTCAACAATCCAACATTTTAAAGGGGATTACACCTCCAAACTTGGGTGTGTAAAATTCTGCCCCATTAGGTACAACAATTCACTTAACAATTCTAAGGTAGTTTTTAGTCTACAACATGCTCATAATCTCTTCTTAACCAATCCTTCATATCCAAACCACATTTCTTACATGCAAGGACTCTAAGTCCATTATTCACTACCACAAGTTCTTTCTTTTTAACATGCAACACTAAAAACTAATTACAAAGGAAGAATCATTACCTTAGAGCTTTAGCCAAATTTATCCCAAATGTTTTGCTAGCTTTCTTGCCAAGAATACCAGCACAACAACACCAACAAGCTAGCCACAGACTTCCTTCTTGTTCTTAACTTTTCAGATTTTCCTTAGGCTTTGAATTTCCTTTGGAAATATAGAGAGAAGGAGGAGCTAATTTAGAGAGAGGGAGAGGTTTGAAAGATGACCAAGTCTTCAAGACTTGGTCAATATAAGGCATGCAAGAAAAATCAGATGGGGGGGACACTTGTCACCCTCCCATGGCCTTTTTAAAAGAGAAATCGGACTTTCTAAGTTTTTCGCCCAAAAATCCGCGCCCACTCGCAGCCTCTCTGAACTTCCAGCGCCGCGACCTGCGTCTGGCGTGGCTGCAACTTCAGCGACCCTTGATAATTTCGCGCCGCGACCTGCATCCGGCGCGCCTGCCGCTTTGTCCGAAACACATTTCTGTCCGACTGCGCACTGAACTTGTAACTCTCATAACTTTCTACTCCGACGTCCTATCGATGAATGGTTGGTTGCGTTGGAATCTAGACTCCACGAACTACGCCCTAGGCCTTTGAAACACTTAGGAACTCTCAATGTACCGGGTCATAACCCGCCTCAAAGTTGACTAAAACCCGTCCGGAACAATCCGTCAACCTATCCTTAGAAAATTTTAAGTCTTACATGCTTTCGTACGCTCTCATACGTAGGGTCAGAACTACGGGGTATAACATTTTCCCTCCCTTAGAAACATTCGTCCCGAATGTTCCTTCTAGGCTTACTCAAATCACAACATCGACATAGACCCTCTTAACTATTCTTTTGCAAATAAAGAAGCTCCACGAGCCACAACATACTGAAGCGTAAATGCTAAATCAAAACTAACAAGCAGGAAAGTGGGTTACCTGGAGGTATAGGAAATAGGTGAGGGTACTTCTTCATCATGTCGTCCTCTGCTTCCCATGTCATTTCCTCCCTGTTCTCATTCCGCCATAGGACCTTGACGGAAGCCACGTCTTTCGTCCGAAGTCGCCTAACCTGACGATCGAGTATCGCTATGGGACTCTCCTCATACGATAACTCCTCTGTCACCTGGACATCATGAATCGGGTGCACTCTAGATGGATCTCCAATACATTTCCGCAATATAGACACATGAAAAAATGGATGTACCGCCTCCAGATCGGACGGAAGATCTAACTCATAGGCAACCTTGCCTACCTGACAATCGATCACCCGATGTACCTTGGGCTAAGTTTCCCTTTCTTCCCAAACCTCATCACGCCCTTCATGGGCGATACCTTTAGGAAAACCCAATCATCTATCTCAAATTCCAAGTGTCGACGCCGATGATCTGCATACGACTTCTGCCGACTCTGAGCTGCCAACAACCGCTCCTGGATAGGCTTCACCTTATCCACTGCCTGCTGAACCAAATCTGGCCCGACTAACTGCACTTCTCCCACTTCAAACCAACCTATCGGTGACCTGCACTTCCTCTCATATAAGGCCTCATAAGGCGCCATCTGAATACTAGAGTGGTAGCTGTTGTTATAAGCAAACTCCACGAGAGGTAAATGATCCTCACTACCCTAAATCAATAACACAAGCCCGCGGCATATCCTCGAGTGTATGCGTATAGTGCGCTCGGCTTTGTCCGTCGATCTGAGGTGAAAGCGCGTCTTGAGACTCATGTGTCCCTAATCCCTTACGAAAAGACCTCGAAGTTAGCGTAAAGCGGCTCCTGCATGCGAAATAATCGTCTGAGCACTCAGTGCGATCTCACAATCTCCACGATATCTGATCTCGCGTAATCCTCGGTGAAAAATTAAATCATTGGAAGAAAATGGGCTGATTTCGTCAGCCTGTCGACGATAACCCAAATGGAATCATGCTTCCTCTGAGTGGAAGGTAACCCTGTAATAAAATCCATATTTACCACCTCCCGTTTCCAAGCGGAATATCAATAACTGCAATGACCAGCGGGCTTCTGGTGCTCAACCTTCACCTGCTGACAATTCGGGCACTGTGCTACGAACTCCGCAACGTTCCGCTTAAGGCCATCCCACCAATACACGCATCCGAGGTCATGATACATCTTAGTCGACCCCGGATGAATAGAATAACGAGCACAGTGTGCCTCCCAAAATCTGGCGAAGTCTGTCCGCATCGGGAACACAATCGGCCTCAAACCTTAGCACCCGTGAGCGCTACCTCAAATAGACTCTTCTCTCTCAAGAGCGGCATCTCGATACCGCACCATAATCGGATCCTCATAGTCGCCTCTTCGCCTCGCCGGCGATGGAAGACTCGACAACCTCTCGAACCCGAACTCATCACTATCGAGAATCAAACAAGCGAACCCCGAGGCTCGCTGGTAGCGAATCTCTCGGACTATATCCTCTTTCCCCGGCGGTACATCGGATAGACTACCCATCGATCTGCGACTAAGGGCATATGCAACTACATTGGCCTTCCCTGGGTGGTATAGAATATCAACATCATAGTCCTTGGCGGCTCAACCACCGTCTCTGTCGCAAGTTCAGCTCCCTCTGCTGAAGATATACTGGAGGCTCTTGTGGTCTGTGTAAATATCCACATGAACCCCATACAAATAATGTCTCCAAATCTTTAAGGCATGAATCACTGCTGCCAACTCCAAATCATGTGTGGGATAGTTCTTCTCATGCTTCCTAAGCTGTCGAGACGCATAAGTTATAACTCTGTAGTCTTTGCGTCGGCCGCACCAAGCCCGACACCTGACGCATCGCAATAAACCACATATCCATCTAAGCCCTATGGAAGAGTAAGGACTGGGGCGGTCGTCAATTTCTCCTTTAGTAACTGGAAACTCTCCTCACAAGCATCCGTCCACTGAAATGTAGTTGCCTTCTGAGTCAGCCTAGTCAAAGGCGCTGACATGGAGGCAAACTTCTCCATAAACCTCCGATAATAACCTGCATGGCCCAAAAAGCTGCGCACCTCCGTCGGTGTAGTGGAGTGCAGGCCAAGTCTTGGCCTCAATCTTAGTATCAACGAATACCATCGGCCCCGATAACATGCCCTAAGAAAGCCATCAAGCCCGACCAAAACTCGCATTTGAGAACTTGGCATCTGTTGCCGGTCCACGAGGACTCGATACCGTCCTCGAATGATCAGTATGCTCTGCTCACGTGCGCGAATACACGAGATATCATCAATGAACACTATAACGAACATATCCAAGAATGGCACGAACACCCTATTCATCAAATCCATGAATCTGCTGGGCGTTGGTCAATCCGAAAGACATCACCACTGAACTCATAGTGCCCATCAGGGTCTGAATGCGATCTTTGGGATATCCGCCTCTCTAACTCGTACTGATGGTAACGGACCGCAGTCTATCTTGAAAAAGCATCTCGCACCACTGCCGATCAAACAAATCATCAATCACGGGAGGATATCTGTTCTTGATAGTTACTTTGTTCAGCTTCCTGTAATCAATACACATACGCAGCGTCCCATCCTTCTTCTTTACAAATAACACTGGCGCTCCCCAGGGAGAAACACTAGGCCTGATAAAGCCTTTTTCTAGCAAATCTTTCAGCTGGTCCTTCAACTCTCTTAACTCGGCAGGTGCCATTCTGTATGGCGGAATAGATATCGGTCGAGTGTGCGGCGCAATCGATGCAAACTCAATCTCCTCTCGGGAGGATGCGGAAGCTTCGTGCGGGAATACGTCTGAAACTCTCTAACAACGGAGCGGCGAAGGTCCGTATCTCCTATAGTATCGAATACGAACCAAATAGTAAATATACCCGCCAGTACCATCTTCCTAGCCTTGAGGTAAGAAATAAACCTACCACCGGCGATGCGGTATTCCTTCCACTCGATAGCAGGCTCGCAGAAATCGGAACCGAACTAACCTCTCTCTACAGTCCACATTGGCATAGCAAGACGCTAGCCAATCCATACCCATAATCACGTCAAAGTCGTCATATCGACTCTATCAAGTCGGCTAGAGTCGGCGGTGTATATAGTCCTTTGGGCAAGCCTTATACACTCGCTCGGCCACCACCGAATCACCTACTGGGTAGCTACCTCAAAAGGTTTTATGGACTCGGGTTCTATCCCTATTCTACCAGCAATATGAGGAGATATATAGGACAAGGTAGAACCTGGGTCTATCAAAGCATAAACATCACTGACAATGACCAACAATGTACGTGGCGACATCGGTGGCGCCTCACGATCTGGCGGTGGACATAGCATAAATGCGATTCGAGGACCGTGGGCTGGAACCCTGCCACGACCCTGCGCGGCCTGCGGCGTGAACACCACCTGCCTCGGCGCGCGACTGCGAAGATGAAGACCCGGCAAGCTGGCGGTGGTGAGCCATAGCATTTCCGCCGTCTCTGGTCGGACAATCTCTCTTCAAATGGCCTGCTGCCACAAGAGTAACAAGCTCACGGAGGAACACGACACCCCATAATGGCAATCACCCACATCGACCACACCGAGGCATAGGTGGCCTCATCGGTGACCGAACTCGGTCCTGCAGAGAAACGAAGCCACGGAACCTGTCACGCTCCAGAATACTCATGCGTCCGAAGATGGTGGAGGAGCGCTCTGGACCGGTGTGGTGCAAATCAGTCTGCTTCTTTGGGGTTGTCTACCTAAAACTACGAGAGGACCTGCTGTCTGGCCTCTTCTCTGGCGATACACGCCGATCCGTCGGCCCTGCGTTCGCACCCAAGTGCATATTCTGCATGCGGGCAATGTCCGTGCGGTGAAGAGCCACTCCGTGCAACTCTCGGCCAAGTGATCATCGAGTCTGTGACATAGCGGTGCACCTGTCCTCCATGTACGCTACCAGCGGGCACATCTGGAGCAATGAGTCAAACTCACATTGTACTCCGGACCGTCGCCCGGCTCTGTCTTAGTGTCAAAAATCTATCGGCGAGCCCTCCTCATCTGCGGAGGCAAGAAATGGCCAAATGCGCCTCCGAGAACTCGTCCCAAGCGGTGAGCGCATGCTCCCCGGGGCGGTTCCATGAATCATACCAATCAAGCTGCGGTGTCCGCGGCCGTCACGAACCTAGTACCACCGACTCGGTCTCGGCCCGATCACCCTCATGATCCGGAATGGCGTCGGATAAACTCCACGAGGATCATCCGAGCCTCGACCCATAAAACTCTGGTGGGCCGCAACTTAAAAAGTCCCTCAGTCTCAAGCTAGCGACTCTGTCTTTGAACTACGAATGCAATGGAACCACATCTCGACTATCCTCATATGCAGCCCACGATCACGGCGATGGCGGGCCATCTCCTTGTAGCCCATATCCTGCCGCCTGGGCTGCTGGCGGAGGCTCGGTACCGCGGTCTCGATGGCCGGCTGCTGCTGCCTCGGACTCTCGGGGTTGGCGGCGTTGTAGAACTTCGCCGTCAAAACACCTCATCTGTAAGGGCCCGGGCTGTGCCTGGTAACCTTGGTGCCCTACTAGTAGTTCCCTCTCTTGCGCCTTGCCACGGGCGCGGTTGACTTGCGTGGAGGCATAAGCGTCTGAGAAAAATATGTCGGAGGAAATTCAACCTATAACACGACTCTTGCACGATCTTAGAGTGAAAGAATGAAAACCAATCCTAAATATCATGCGACCTCACGATTATAGATGTGGTGCACAACACACCGATAATCAAGACTCTACTAGATCGGCTGTAGACCGCTTTCCGAGGATTAAGCGCTCGATACCACTTTTGTCACGACCCGACCGGATCCGTGGCCGGTGCCTTAACGGGCACCGCGCGACCTGACATCGGGAAAACCGGAATATAAACTCATAATAAACAACCATAATGATATAAATAGTCTAGCCCAAAATGGCTACCCCAAGTACATAAAACCGACAGTTACATCCTTAAACAAACCAAGTTATGACGGACTACGGGCCTCTAGAAGGAGTAACACTATGGCGGGACGGGGCCGTCATGCCCTGAATGTACAAAACATCAACAACACCGGGGAGAACCATACCAAAAGTCGAGCCTCAGAAGAAATGGAGCTTACGACACACGAGTAAAAGATCCTAGGAATGAGGATCTACCACTGCTTTCCCACTGCGGCATAAGCGGCCCCAGGAAGGGTCGATTACCTGACGTACCAAGTATGTAAAGCGGAAAATCGTAGTAATATCATAAGTCAACAATAAGTGAGTCATAGATAAAAATCAATTTCCTTGCGTGCCTTATTAACAATGAGAGTAACAAGTATAAATCTTATAGCGTAAAAATAGGAGGCTCACGATCAAAGCAGGGTACCTCGCGCGTAGTATCATTAAGCAATCCTACTCACGGGACTATTTCACCCGCATGGGTCTGTGGACCGCGTGAGTCATCCGCCTCGTCGTGGGACTATTTCACCCGCGTGGGACTATTTCACCGCATGGATCCTGTGGACCCGCGTGAGTACCATCGCGTACTCGCGTGGGACTATTTCCCCGCGTGGATCATGTGGTGGGATCGCGTGAGTCTGGCGCCTCGCTCGCATCATGGGTAGCAAATCCATGGCATAAATAATAACCTGGGTTTACCCAGTAATAATATAAATATATAACATAGCTCATCAGCTATCATACATAACATAAGCACTACCTGGCCTATCATATCATACATAAGCACTCTTACCTATCATATCACAACATAAGCACTACTGGCCTATCATAACATAAGCACTACTGAACATCATAGCATAAGCAAGTTAAGAAATCCCCTAACTTCTTATTAACATTATTAATATATCCTCTCATTTTAGTATCCTAAGGCACTAACATGTCTTTTAATAGAAAAATCCGGGAATTCAACCCAAGTACCATGTACTTCTAACTTTTTAAGAAATAACTCTTTTTATACAAAACTTCCAAGATACTAATCATCATAGTATCAAGTTACGATTTCTTTCAAGACAAGTCACATTTCCTTTTAGAAATATAATAGGCTTCTAAATCAAGTGACTTCATTTCCTTTAAAACCTTAGGCAACCAATGCCTAAAAATCAATCCACCTTTCTTAGTTTCAAATCCTTTACCCGTACTTGTTTTAATTAGAGTAAACCTTTCTTTGTGAACCTTTCAAGAAAACTAATATAACCAACTTCCCATAAAGTCATTATATTAGCGTTATCCCTTTGTCAAATACATTTTCCCTAAATCGAGGACTTATACTTTTGAAATGAAACAAGTAGCATATACTTTTAAAACAAGTGAAAGATATCAAATCTTGTCGTCTGCAGTACTACATAGGTACAACTACTCATGCTCAAGAGATAGGAAAGTTCCACATACCTCTTTGGTCAATCCACTTGCTAAGCTCAACTACATGAGTAATATTTCAACCTATAATAATCATGATACATTTGTTAACCTCTAATCTCAAAGTAGAACAATCCAAGTTCAAAGTCACTAAATTCTATGGAAAATTGGGCAGCATTTCCTTTGTTTCTACTCACTTTGCCACCTTTCTCAAGGCCGAATTTATCATCCAAACACCACATTTAAGGCTCAACAATCCAACATTTTAAAGGGGATTACACCTCGAACTTGGGTGTGTAAAATTCTGCCCCATTAGGTACAACAATTCACTTAACAATTCTAAGGTAGTTTTTAGGCTACAACATGCTCATAATCTCTTCTTAACCAATCCTTCATATCCAAACCACATTTCTTACATGCAAGGACTCTAAGTGCATTATTCACTACCACAAGTTCTTTATTTTTAACATGCAACACTAAAAACTAATTACAAAGGAAGAATCATTACCTTAGAGCTTTAGCCAAATTTATCCCAAATGTTTTGCTAGCTTTCTTGCCAAGAATACCACCACAACAACACCAACAAGCTAGCCAGACTTCCTTCTTGTTCTTAACTTTTGATTTTCCTTAGGCTTTGAATTTCCTTTGGAAATGTAGAGAGAAGGAGGAGCTAATTTAGAGAGAGGAGAGGTTTGAAAGATGACCAAGTCTTGAGACTTGGTCAATATAAAACATGCAAGAAAAAGCAGATGGGGACACTTGTCACCCTCCCATGGCCTTTTAAAGAGAGATCGGACTTTCCTAAGTTTTTCGCCCAAAAATCCGCCTCGGCGCGCGGCCCGCCTCGGCGCGGCGCTAAACCTCGCGACCTGCGAACTTCAGCGGTAGCGGCCACGCGTCCTTGCGCTGCACTGCTTCAGCGACCGCTTGATGCTTTCGCGCGGCCTGCGCATCCGGCGCGCGCCATCGCTTTATGCGAAACACATTTATGTCCATTGCGCCTTTGTACTTGTAACTCTCATAACTTTCTACTCCAACGTTCTATCGACGAATGGTTGGTTGCGTTGGAATCTAGACTCCACGAACTACGCCCTAGGCCTTTGAAACACTTAGGAACTCTCAATGTACCGGGTCATAACCCGCCTCAAAATTGACTAAAACCCGTCCGGAACAATCCGTCAACCTATCCTTAGAAAATTTTAAGTCTTACATGCTTTCGTACGCTCTCATACGTAGGGTCAGAACTACGGGGTATAACATGCAAGACTTAGCCACACTTACAAATATTTCATCTTTTTCTTCCTCTTCCATGTAGCTTCGGCCAAGGGCCCATTTCAAGAGCATAAATCCTTCAAAAGTTGATGATAAATCCTCAAACTCAAGCCTAAGATCCCTAGTGGTATACTAAGCAAGGATGACCCCTTAAACCCCCGAGATCAAGTGTTGGCCGAGAATAGAGAGGGTGAAACCCTAAGTTTTATCAACTTTTTGGAAGTGAAATACAAAGTGAAGTTGTG
This sequence comes from Przewalskia tangutica, assembly GCA_029844215.1. Lineage (NCBI taxonomy): Eukaryota > Viridiplantae > Streptophyta > Magnoliopsida > Solanales > Solanaceae > Przewalskia > Przewalskia tangutica. The sequence goes on from CM056732.1 coordinate 33,564,588, forward strand.
TATAAACTCATAGAGGTCACATATATGTGATTGGATCTTGAAGAAGTGGGCGAAAGCAGCTGCGTGCAAAACCTAAGGGGTTGTTTTGGACGATTTCTTGGCTCAAAATGAGGTAATAATTCTTCTTCCTGCGCAGTAATTGGATATTACTTATTGTTATGTTTAAGGTATGAACTTATGTTAAGGAAGAAATGGAAAATAAGATGTGTATGAGGTAGATATGTTGTTGGCCGATTTGAGGCAATTTTGTGCCCTTGGTTTCGTTTGTTATATGGTTGTTGTTATCCACACTTGTCGCATGTTAAAATAAGGTAATATGGTTGTTGATAAGTTGGTATGTCATATATGGAAGTGTTGGAACTCGAATTGGAATAAAATGGAATAAGGAAAGAGTTATCGGATTGTAGTTGTTTTAGCCGAAAAACTGCCCAAAACTGTTAGACGTTGTCGTATCATTTTATGGACTGTTTTGGGCGTGTATAATGCTGGAAATTAAGCCCCTAATATGCATGTTTAAGTGTAGTAGTTGCTAATGAAAGTCCTAAGGAAATAGCGGTGTGGAAAGGTGTTGAAACGGCTCACATTTTACCCTCGTTATTGTTGGATTACGGACTGTTTTTATGGGCTGATTTGTGGACTGCTTTGTATAACTGTGGGGCAGAATTTTACACGTCCTATTAGGCGTGTAATCCCCTTTGTATTGCTGAATTGTTGGGCCTTAAATATGGCGTTTGGTTATTGATTTTCAGGCCTTGAAAAAAGTGGAAAAGTACGTAGAAACAAAGGAAGTGCTGCCCGATTTTCCGTAGAATAAGAGACCTTACACTTAGTATGATTCTACGTTAAAAAGTGAGGAGTTGATAGACATGTTATGATTAATATAGGTTGAAGTACTACGAGTAGCGTATTCTACTTAAGGGATGGAATAGCTATCAAGGTTGAAGTACTTTGGAGCATTTTGCTACTTGTCGATAATCGTCGCGAGGTATGTGAACCTCTTCCTCCTTTTTGCATGATTCTATGTATGAAATATACATGTGGTGTAATTTCATGATTCCTTCTACTCTTAGAAGTTAAGAGGTATGTATGTTTATTTACTCTATGTAAAAGTTATGTCTGAGTTATCCTAAGTTCTTACCAAGTCTTATGGGGGATGTTGGTAAGAGTCATTAGGAAGTATTTGGAGTCGAGGGGACTTTGCTAATTTACTGCACGAATGAGAATAAGTATCGAACAAGCCATTGCAGCGTTAATAAAAGAAAATGTATCGACAATCAATTATATTAAAATGAGTAGAATTCTCCATCTGCATAGTAACTAAGATAAGACAAAATTGTATTACATTTTCTAGATCATGGCTGCTTTAATAAGATCGTTATAAACAAGTATAACCTATTCACAACGCATAAAAGTATATGTTACTCAATTTAAAGAGTTTACGTTATGAAGTTTTAAGACTATGAACCTTGAATTCTTAAAAGGTTAAGAGACTTTATTATTTTAAGTTAAGAGACTTGATATTCTAAGTTAAGAAACTAGATTTCTAAAGTTAAGAGACTTGAAGTATTTTGAAAGTTATGTAACTTGATTTGAAAGTATAAGTCTCTTGGTTATAAAAAGAATGAATTTGTCTAAGACATAAAGAGTTATAACGACTTTATGGGAAGTTAGTTATGACGTCTTTATGAAAGGTTAAAGATGTCTTAGTTTCTAAAGCATAAAGTTAGTATAACGACTTTATGGGAAGTTGGTTATAACAACTTTATGGAAGGTTAAAAGAATGGTTTTCTCTAGTAATGTAAACAAAGAAATGACTTGAAATAAAGAACGGCAATTTGATTTAAAGGTATCAATTGCTTAAAGTTTTAAAGTAAGTGTCACTTGATTTAGAAGCCTAGAAATGTATTTCTAAAAAATGTAGTGACTTGTTTCAAATGTAGGCATGCCTTGATACTACGGGTGTTAATATCTTGGGGTTTTATATGAAAAGGAATTTTTTGAAAAGAATGGAAGTACGTAGTACTTTGGGTTAAATTCCCGGATTGTTATGTGATATGAAAGTCTAAAGATTTTATGAACTTGCCTATGCTTTCTTGTGATAGCCCTTGAGTGCAAGTATTATATATTTACGCTGTCGTGACTCTCAGTTGGAGGGCCGGTCGTCTAGTTGTAAATTTACTTGGACGTACCGGCAGTGACGGAGGATTCCACGGGTATGCTTCCATTGTGATTGATCCTTGGACATGCTTATACGATGAGGGATTCCGGGGCATGCAACCAGGATGCGGGTTAAATTCCCGGATGCTATTATTACCCCATGGCCATGCTTATACGATGAGGGATTCCGGGGCATGCGACCATGTTATATACGATTATTACTCCATGGACTAGATCCCCATGAAGACATGTACCCGAGATGAGGGATTCCACGGACATGTTATATACGATTATTACCCCATGGATTAGCTCTCCATGAAGTCATGTACCCGAGATGAGAGATTCCACGGGCATGAGATATATATATATATATATATATATATATATATATATATATATATATATATATTATATGTGTATGCAAGCGGTGAGGTAGGATGCCACGGGCGCGTCACATGGTTATATTTTACACTTAAGGCTGTCGGTAGTGATGGGGGATTCCACGGGCAGGAGATATATATACGCCGACAGTGAGGTAGGATGCCACGGGCGCGTCACATGGTTATATTTTACACTTACAGCTGTCGGCAGTGATGGGGGATTCCACGGGCACGCTTTGATATTTGTGGGCTTGAGACCCTTACTGGACTATGTGATGATATTTGAGGGCTTGTGTCCGTAGCCCTGGTGTGACTATTGTTCATGTGTTGAAATAGTATTTAAAAGGTAAAAGCGACTTTCATTACTTTCACTTGGCAAGGCACGATTATCTTTATTATTTTGGTTATCATACATGTCTCGACTTTATTTTAGACTATTATGATTTCATTCTGATACTTTCGATTTACATACTTGGTACATATTTCGTCTTGACCTCGCCCGAGGCTGCGTTCTGCCGAGTTGAGGTACATAGCTTGCTGATCCTCATTCTTAGGATCACTGTTCAGCTGGTTGGAAAGCTCCATTATTTCGGAGGCTTTGTATTTTGGTACAGTTCCCTGAGGTTGTAGATTTATGTACATTCAGGGGTATGGCGGGGCCCTGTCCCGTCACAGTTGTTATGTCAAAAATTCTTAGAGGTCTGTAGTCATATCTTGTGGATTGGGTTATGTAAAGAAAAAAAATAGGTAACTGCTTTTTGGGTTACGTGTATATTTTTGGAAGGTGGACTTATCGGCTAGCCTGTTATTTATTTCCTGTTAAGTTTATGTATGTTCCTCTGATTATCTCTGATGTATATCGGTAAGGGTCCCAAGGCAGGGCACCAGTCGCGGGCCTGGGGTCGGGTCGTGACAAAAGTGGTATCAGAGCAGTTAGTCCTCGGAATGTCTACAGACCGTGTCTAGTAGAGTCTTGATTATCGGTGTGTTGTGCACCACACCAATACACAAGAGGCTACAGGATATTTAGGATTGGTTTCCCTTCTTCTCTCTGTGAGATCGTGCGATAGAGCTGTGTGGTTAGGGTGGTCTCTCCCTAACGTATTATTGTGATTGCAGCTTTGAGAAAGGCAACAGTGGCCCAGAACATATTTTATGGATTGCGTATCCAGGTTGGTAAAGTTATCGTATAGTAGGTATATTGAGGATGTATATTTGTATGAGTGTATTTATTTGGAGTCGTATATGTATTGCCTAGGATGATTATGAGTTACCATGAATTAGTAAAGCCTTAATAATTACTTGAAAGGTGTGAAACAGATGTTGAATCCACACCTAGGCTTTATATATGTATTGATTTGGAACATCAGGAAGTAATGAACTGTCTAGGATGGTGATAGACTCTTAGGAGATCACGTTTAAATGAGTTGATAGCATACCCTGTTGTTAGATTAAGCGGGGTGGTACGCTTAAGTGATTGTGTAATTGATATTGGTATGGAGTAATTAGAGTTGTTGTGATTAAGACAACAGGACTTTGAGATTATGAGAAGCTACATTTCCCGTATGTGGGGATGATAATGTAGGAGAATGATTGTGAACCTTGGAATATTGATAACCGTTGAGACCTTAGGTATATAAGGTCTTCTCGGGCAATATGATTTTATTCAGACTAAGGGTAAGAGTCAAGTGCGACGGTGGGTCTGGTTGGGGACCTATTACGGGTCTCTCATATCTTGAAATGGAGTGGAATCAGTTGGTAGTAGTTCTGTTACGTGACAGGGTCATGAGGGTGCAAGGCCCAAGTCTAGTTAATTGTTTTACGGGTTCGTGGACGCGTTCCACCGGAACCAAGTCGTGAGAGCCTAAAATGGCCTTATATTGTTTAATAGAGTGACTCCAAGGATTGGAAACAGAAGCAATATGTGAGATTACGTACGTATACTAGAATAAGTTTGGAAGTACGGGAAGAGTACGGCAAGTAAGAAAAGGAACGAACAAGCGTTAAAGGAATTGAAGTGTTTATAGTTAGGACTAATGAAAGTACGAAAGGAGAATCCTTTTAGGCCATGAATGGGATTTAATAGTGGTGATATACACTCTAGATTTGACATGTATATGCATGTGTGATACCATATGTGGCATAATTGGTTTCATAAGTATAGTAGTGAAGACTATACAGGTACATGTGTAGTTGGAGACTTAGAAGGAACATTCGGGACGAATGTTTCTAAGGGGGGGAGAATGTTACACCCCTTAGTTCCAACACATGAATCAGAGAACGTACGTAAGACGTTAAGGTTTAAATCGTGAAACGATAGAAGATACGCTTTTCCTTAAGAGAAATATCAGGAACTTGTGAAGGAAAAGGTTTGTTAATTGGAATTTGGTTCTCAAATTTGGTATTTGAGACTTTTGGAATATATTAGAATTATGGATTTTTAAATTCGGATTTGGTCACGTGGGGCCCACGGGAAAATTTTACGGTTTTGTGGGGCCCACAATATTTTGACCAATTATGGATATTTTGGAGGATGGAAATATTTTTAGACCAATGAGAGGGTGACACGTGGCACACCCCTTTGACTGTTTACTTGGTCTTGGAAGATATTTTGGAGACAAGTGGTGGTGGGTCTCACTCCACTTGTCTTGCTACATATAAGGACATACACTTGTCAAGAATCCACACTTAGGGACATATTATATATGCAAGGTAGAGGGCTTGCAAGACTTAGCCACACTTAGAAAATATCTCATCTTTTTCTTCCTCTTCCATGTAGCTTGGCGAGGGCCCGTTTCAAACATAACTCCTTCAAAAGTTGATGATAAATCCTCAAACTCAATCCTAAGATCCCTAGTGGTATACTAAGCAAGGATAACCCCTTAAACCCCCGAGATCAAGTGTTGGCCGAGGATAGAGAGGGTGAAACCCTAAGTTTTATCAACTTTTTGGAAGTGAAATACAAAGTGAAGTTGTGTATAAACTCATATAGGTCACATATATGTGATTGGATCTTGAAGAAGTGGAGCGAAACGAAAACTGCGGACCAAAACCTAAGGGGTTGTTTTGGACGATTTCTTGGCTCAAAATGAGGTAATAATTCTTCTTCCTCCGCAGTAATTGGATATTACTTATTCTTATGTTTAAGGGATGAACTTATGTTAAGGAAGAAATGGAAAATAAGATGTGTATGAGGTAGATATGTTGTTGGCCGATTTGAGGCAATTTTGTGCCCTTGGTTTCGTTTGTTATATGGTTGTTGTTATCCACACTTGTCGCATGTTAAAATAAGGTAATATGGTTGTTGATAAGTTGGTATGTCATATATGTAAGTGTTGGAACTCGAATTGGAATAAAATGGAATAAGGAAAGAGTTATCGGATTGTAGTTGTTTTAGCCGAAAAACTGCCCAAAAATGTTAGACGTTGTCGTATCATTTTATGGACTGTTTTGGGCGTGTATAATGCTGGAAATTAAGCCCCTAATATGCATGTTTAAGTGTAGTAGTTGCTAATGAAAGTCCTAAGGAAATAGCGGTGTGGAAAGGTGTTGAAACGGCTCACATTTTACCCTCGTTATTGTTGGATTACGGACTGTTTTTATGGGCTGATTTGTGGACTGTTTTGTATAACTGTGGGGCAGAATTTTACACGTCCTATTAGGCGTGTAATCCCCTTTGTATTGCTGAATTGTTGGGCCTTAAATGTGGCGTTTGGTTATTGATTTTCAGGCCTTGAAAAAGGTGGAAAAGTACGTAGAAACAAAGGAAGTGCTGCCCGATTTTTCATAGAATAAGAGACCTTACACTTAGTATGATTCTACGTTAAAAAGTGAGGAGTTGATATACATGTTATGATTAATATAGGTTGAAGTACTACGAGTAGCGTATTCTACTTAAGGGATGGAATAGCTATCAAAGGTTGAAGTATTTTGGAGCATTTTGCTACTTGTCGATAATCGTCGCGAGGTATGTGAACCTCTTCTTCCTTTTGGCATGATTCTATGTATGAAATATACATGTGGTGTAATTTCATGATTCCTTCTACTCTTAGAAGTTAAGAGGTATGTATGTTTATTTACTCTATGTAAAAGTTATGTCTGAGTTATCCTAAGTTCTTATCAAGTCTTATGGGGGATGTTGGTAAGAGTCGTTAGGAATTATTTGGAGTCGAGTGGACTTTGCTAATTTACTGCACGAATGAGAATAAGTATCGAACAAGCCATTGCATCATTAATAAAAGAAAATGTATCGACAATCAATTATATTAAAATGAGTAGAATTCTCCATCTGCATAGAAACTAAGATAAGACAAAATTGTATTACATTTTCTAGATCATGGCTGCTTTAATAAGATCGTTATAAACAAGTATAATCTATTCACAACGCATAAAAGTATATGTTACTCAATTTAAAGAGCTTACGTTATGAAGTTTTAAGACTATGAACCTTGAATTCTTAAAAGGTTAAGAGACTTTATTATTCTAAGTTAAGAGACTTGATATTCTAAGTTAAGAAACTAGATTTCTAAAGTTAAGAGACTTGAAATATTTTGAAAGTTATGTAACTTGATTTGAAAGTATAAGTCTCTTGGTTATAAAAAGAATGAATTTGTCTAAGACATAAAGAGTTATAACGACTTTATGGGAAGTTAGTTATGACGTCTTTATGAAAGGTTAAAGATGTCTTAGTTTCTAAAGCATAAAGTTAGTATAACGACTTTATGGGAAGTTGGTTATAACAACTTTATGGAAGGTTAAAAGAATGGTTTTCTCTAGTAATGTAAACAAAGAAATGACTTGAAATAAAGAACGGCAATTTGATTTAAAGGTATCAATTGCTTAAAGTTTTAAAGTAAGGGTCACTTGATTTAGAAGCCTAGAAATGTATTTCTAAAAAATGTAGTGACTTGTTTCAAATGTAGACATGCCTTGATACTACGGGTGTTAGTATCTTGGGGTTTTATATGAAAAGGAGTCTTTTGAAAAGAATGGAAGTACGTAGTACTTTGGGTTAAATTCCCGGATTGTTATGTGATATGAAAGTCTAAAGATTTTATGAACTTGCCTATGCTTTCTTGTGATAGCCCTTGAGTGCAAGTATTATATTTTTACGCTGTCGTGACTCTCAGTTGGAGGGCCGGTCGTCTTGTTGTAAATTTACTTGGACGTACCGGCAGTGACGGAGGATTCCACGGGTATGCTTCCATTGTGATTGATCCTTAGACATGCTTATACGATGAGGGATTCCGGGGCATGCAACCAGGATGCGGGTTAAATTCCCGGATGCTATTATTACCCCATGGCCATGCTTATACGATGAGGTATTCCGGGGCATGCGACCATGTTATATACGATTATTACTCCATGGACTATCTCCCCATGAAGACATGTACCCGAGATGAGGGATTCCACGAACATGTTATATACGATTATTACCCCATGGATTAGCTCTCCATGAAGTCATGTACCCGAGATGAGGGATTTCATGGGCATGAGATATATATATATATTGCATATGTGTGTACGCCGACAGTGAGGTAGGATGCCACGGGCGCGTCACATGGTTATATTTTACACTTAAGGCTGTCGGTAGTGATGGGGGATTCCACGGGCAGGAGATATATATACGCCGACAGTGAGGTAGGATGCCACGGGCGCGTCACATGGTTATATTTTACACTTACAGCTGTCGGCAGTGATGGGGGATTCCACGGGCACGCTTTGATATTTGTGGGCTTGAGACCCTTACTGGACTATGTGATGATATTTGAGGGCTTGTGTCCGTAGCCCTGGTGTGACTATTGTTCATGTGTTGAAATAGTCTTTAAAAGGTAAAACTGACTTTCATTACTTTCACTTCGGCAAGGCACAGTGTACTGTTATTTTGGTTATCATACATGTCTCCAGCTTTATTTTAGACTATTATGATTTCATTACAGTACTTTCAGTTTTACATACTTGGTACATATTTCGTACTGACCTCCTTCGGGGGGCTGCGTTCCTGCCGCAGGTTGAGGTACATAGCTTGCTGATCCTCATTCTTAGGATCACTGTTCAGCTGGTTGGAAAGCTCCATTATTTCGGAGGCTTTGTATTTTGGTACAGTTCCCTGAGGTTGTAGATTTATGTACATTCAGGGGTATGGCGGGGCCCTGTCCCGTCACAATTGTTATGTCAAAAATTCTTAGAGGTCTGTAGTCATATCTTGTGGATTGGGTTGTGTAAAGAAAAAAAAAGAGGTAACTGCTTTTTGGGTTACGTGTATATTTTTGGAAGGTGGACTTATCGGCTAGCCTGTTATTTATTTCCTGTTAAGTTTATGTATGTTCCGCTGATTATCTCTGATGTATACCGGTAAGGGTGCCCAGGTAGGGCACCGATCGTGAGCTTGGTCGGGTCGTGTGAATGATATCCAACAGTTTTATACATGTCTCGGCCAAACCATAATACTATAACCCTTTTCATAATTCATTATAATCCAATTCAAGTTTCAACACTTTGATATAAACCATTTTAACTTTCAATAACAAGATTTCCTTCAATCTAACATACACTTAGTGACGATAATAACAATAAAAACCAACGAATCCAACATGAACAAAACAATCCACTAAATCGGCTAACATGCCAAATGTCACATGCACTTCTTATTTTCCATTTTTCTTAACACAAGTTCACCTCTTAACTATAACAACATGTAATTTCCAATTACTTCAAGAGGAAAAAGAATTCTTATCTTATTTTTAGCCCAAAACAGTCCACTAGTCTCGACACCACTGCCTTCTTTTCGCATCACTTCTTCACGTTACAATAACACACACATATCCTCTACAAGCTTGTAACCATCTTGCTTCCATGTTTTCCTTCCAACAAGTTCATCTTCAAGCTAAAGGTTTTCTAGGCAGAATCGGCCAACAACCATGCTCACTGTTGATGTGTTAATATTAGCTTAGAACTTAGTTAATGAGCTTAATCTATGAAAATAAATAACTTTGTTCTTCACTTTGGCCATGGTGTTCGAGACTTGTGCTTAAGGGAGGGAGAAGAGAGTTTGGATGAAGATATTTGTGAGCTAAGGCAAAGAAGTCTTGCAATGTATATCTATATAGTTGGTGCTTGTAGCACAAGTGGATGGGCACCCACTTGTCCACTTGTCCACTTGTCTTGCTCATCACAAAGTCTTTCAAGACTTGTATTTAATTTGTAGCTTTGCTACACAAGTGGGGGGGACATGTGTCACCCTCTTATTCACCCATAATTCTCTTCACAAAAAATAATAATCCAACACTTAGCCAAAATCTTATAATTTTCGATGGACACCCCCCCCCCCCCCCCAAATTGTGAAATTTTTCGATTGGCTCAATTCTCAATGCCAAGATTTAATAATACAATCCTAAGTCTATAACTCCATTTGGAAAGAATTCAACCACTAATATTAATTCTCGTCGTCACATTTTTTTGTATCCAAATTTTTTTCATATAGAAATGTAAATATACTTTCCTTCCAACATTCAAATCTTATTTTCTTACTTAGGTTCTCACTTATATGCCCTGGAATTACCGGGTGTAATAAACTCTAAGAGACTTGTAAATACTCTTATACTGCTGAACTGTAGAACTATTAATAGGTTGGTCAACTAATTCTTAATCATGATTAATTAACTAATTAGTATAGATGTATCAGAAAGTACCAACCCTCACCACCATTATAACTAGGGTCGGTCGATGATGATGTTAAGTACACATATTTCCCGTACTCACTCTACGCTTGTTGCACTCTATGTGCAAGTACCGAGTTGGACAACAAAGGAGCAGCTGGATCATAGCTTACTTGGTGATCAATTGGATAGTCCAAGATGAGTCTTGGTGTATACCCGACACTGGAACTCTTTTCTCTACATTATGATCCAGTCATTTTACATTCAGACAGTACTATTACTTCACTTTCAGACTTGTACTCGTATTTAGAGCTTTGTACTCATGACTACCGGATCCTTGGGGATTTCTTTCAGGTTTTGTATTATGTCGTAAGATTTGTTAATTACTTCTCCTTTATTTCTTTAATTTCTGCATTTACTTCTGCATTTCTTATGTTGTATGGTTGGGGTTCGCCTACGGGTTAAGATAGGTGCCCTCACAACACAATGGGATTTTGGGTCATGACCGTTGGAATAAATGGAGGTAATACCCTACATAGATTGAAGCAAGCTTAACATCTTGACATATCTATATAGGTTGAATCAATAATAACATTTTGCCACACCTACTAGCTGAAACACACTTAATCTTTCCAAGTTAGGCTGAAGCAAGCTTAACATCTTTCCTAACCTACATAGACTGAAGCAAGCTTAACATCTTATTGAAGTTTAAAGACTGAAGTTTTCTTAACATCTTGCTTATTTCTACAGATACTGGAGTAAGCTTCACATCTTACAATAGTTACGTGATAGCTCAAAGACATGAATATGATTCTTAGGGGAGAGATTGTCAACATAAAAGATGAGCCTAAGGGGGGAGATGCATATCAAGAGCATATGAAGATTGATGAAGTTGATACAGTGCACATGAAAAAGTATGAAGTTGCTATGGGTTTCTCATTATCAAAAAGAGAAATTGTTAAGCTGCCTTAATCTCAATATCAATTCTTGATCCAATGGAGTTCTGATGATTGACAAATATTGTACAAGTGATAATCTATGTATAAGAAAAATGAATAAAAATGTACAAGAATCAGGTCATTAACAGATCTTTAAAAGAAATTGGTGAAGCAGGAAACACATATGCATGATTGCTGAGAGAACCTGGTTTGTTTGAACAAGAGCTGGAGACTGTTTGTCTACGAAGATGATGTTGTTCCATATGCGTAAATTGAAATCTTGGAGAACTGAGATTAAGGCTTAATTCAAGTTTATAAGGAACAAGATTTCAAGACATGAAAACATTATCATAACTGAAAAACATGAAATTGAAGTAGGAGAAATTGGCCCGTGTACGCGTGAGTTCAAATCCAAGTCAAACAAGAGTTGACTTTGAGAAATTAATTGAACCAAGTCTAGGTTGGATTGGAAGAACTATAAGAATCTATTCTACTCCTATAAAAGTACAACATTGAGGATTTGAAGATCTATCATATTAGAAAGAGAGAGACTACAAATTTAGAGTAAAGTTAACATGATAGAGTCTTGAAGAAGAAATCAACTAAAACAACGTCAAAAAACCTATTTCTATCAAGATTTATCAATATTGTTCTTGAGTTGTAATAGTTAAATTTTGCGTGATCCAAAACAAAATCTTGATTACATTCTTAGAGATTGTAGTAGGTATTATTTTGTTTCGTATTGTAAATGCACTTCATTGATCGAGTAGAGTCATTGAACAGAGTTGGTGATAGCACCAACAATTGAGAGAATTATTGAGGAGAACTGAAGGTACTATTTTGACCCTTAGGTATACATATAGTTGTAATCTTAAAACTGCTCATGTTCAGTGGAGTTTGAGAAAATACTATAAGAGGTGAGTCATAATTTTTTCTTTGAGAAAGGAGTTTTACTCGTAAAAATACTTGTGATGATTTACATATTCCACACTTTATCCGCTTACATAGCTGCTGAAAGAACCTGATTGTTTCAGCACATAGGTCGCAGCAAACTAATGTTCCAATTGAAGCTGTCATTTGGTTATGATAACTTATGAAGTAGATTAAGGGTCCAATTAGATACATAAGTTGAACTTATGCAATTCATCTAGATCAATTCAAATATTTAGATAAAAAATTAAAATATGTTATTTTGAATCGAGCAGCGATACCGAACTTGTGAACTTCAATCAATATAAATCATAATACCATTATATATGTTTCGTCTTCATCTTTTCTGGTCTCGTTTTGTCATACTTTTTCATTTTTCCATTGGAAATGAGATGAGAAGGAGGAGATTGTCCATGTGAAACACTTCCCATAAGCAAGTTTTATTGACTAGAACAATAATGAAGCAGTTCTTTTGTTTATAAAGTTTGCGAAACTCCAAAATTAGTAAAACGAGTAATGCAAACAAATAGTAATTGATTGTTTGACCAAGTCGCATATTATAGTATTTAGACCCATTGCTCAATTAAATCAAACTAAAAACAAAAGGATGAAAACTGTGAATCAGGGCGTTGGTAGCAGTGCCGGACGAAAGAGAATTTTCCAACCAGGTGCACATATTTAATAAAGTTTATAAATCATTCGGATTCTCAAATTTAATAAAGTTTACAAATTATAATTGTCCCCTACGCGTTTTCATAATTTGAAAACGTTTAATTACATAATCATTTATAACACTCTTAAGCAAATCTTTTTCAATAAAACATACAAGACAATCATTTAAAAATTGATCACAAATTCGGTTTCGTAGATCCGTCTTGACAATATTCATTGCAGAGAAGCATTTTTCCACGCTTGCTGTTGCTACCGGCAAAATCAATGCGAACTTCAAAAGCCGACACACCAATGGGTACGACAAGTATTTTCGTGTTTGCACAAGCAATGTAGATAGATTAACAAGCCCCTCCAATCGACTGAATCTATCATCTGATCGCAAATCCATAATATATGTCTCTAGTTGATTTTCAAGCATCATACAATCAATTAGAGAGAAGTCATCCGGATAAAATTGAGTCATTCTTACTAGTTTTGCTATATTGAAATCAACAAAATCATTACTTGGATTCAAACAAGCAACACAAAGAAGCAACTCAGAATTGATTTCATTGAACCGATCATTAATCTCTATAATTTGCTGATCCATAATGGCATTAAAACATTCCACACGATAATGAAAATCGTTAGTAATGTTTGTCTTACGCCGAGGACGATGACGATTAACATATTCAGCATTCATATCCACACAATCAATCTTGTTCTCATTACAAAAAACAGTAATATTACCTAGAAGAGATTCACGTCCATCAATCTTGTTCTCATTGAACTTTTGATGTCATAATTCATAAATATTAAATTCCTATTAGTGGGTTGACTACTGATGGAAATGGTAGAGGTATTTCCGTACTTTGACGCCTGACCAGGTTAGACTCGCACAAAATCTAATTATATAGATACAAAAACATTTTGGTCAAATTCCTATTAGAAATGAATGAATGAAAATTCTTTTAGGGAAAAAGCTTCATTCCTTTGTTTAAATTAGGATATCCTGATAGAAATGGTAGATCCATTCTCTTCTTTTCCATGTGAATACAACCTTACATGGTTATGCATAGGAGCTAGGACCAGAAGGTTAGTCGAAAATAAATTATTGTTCAAGTAACATAACAGGGTGTATCATGAACTAGCAATTTACGACATTTTAATCAAAGAAGTGCTGCAGTAATGAGAATGTGAAGTGCTCTGCAATCGTTACCTAGTATATCAAGTTTTAATTACTTACTAGACTAAATTTTCATCTAGGTCAATATTTTTACTCTTACAATTATTAGATAATAATAGTTAATGTCACAATTTTGAAACACCATAAAACTAACATAAACAAACGATAATAAATAAATAAACCTAAATTATTAAAATTCTCAAACAATCAATGTAAAATGAAATAGCTTATAACTTTTAATAATTTATCAAAAATAATACTATGATTTAACACACGAGAGAGGTTTGCTTAAATAAAAAAATTATATGTACCAATGCATATCTTTTTTAAAGTCTAATATATTAATGATTGTACTAGCCCAACCACTTGACTTTAAAAAGTAAAAATGAAATACCAATGCATTTGCACTTAAGCGAGCCTCAAACCCAAGTCATTTCCATGAAACTGAATCCGCTTGACCGCTCAACTACAGCTCTTCTTTGTTTCAAGTGAGTTCATCTATATTTATATACACGATTAAATAATAATTTATACATGTAAATCCTGGAAAAAATCAACGAAGTAGGTTCACCTGAACCCGTTTGATACAGTGTGGATCCACCCCTGGTTGGTAGTGCAAGTAACGAAATACACGTAAAATGTTGCTCATAGTAACATTTAAGTCAAATCATTCCTCCCATAATGTTAGTCAGGACTGTACCCCATCAACCGTTAACATTTGCTTGTTTGGATTTTTGAATAAAATATTATGTAAAATGGGAATAATTTATTCAATTTGATAAAAGTTTCAAAAGATTGCATTAGTGTTGTTAATTGTTTTAAATAATGAATTATTTAGGTTAAAACCTTCCAATTAGTGACTATATGAGCTAAACTATGGGAGATACATTGGTTGATTCAAGACGGAGAAGTCCATAACGGTAGAAGATGAAGTGAGCGGCGGAAGTATTTTGAACATTCAAACCTGTTAAACATCACAATACACGTCCAAAGTATATTGTGGGGCCCTTGTCCTTTCCTTGTATATTTGGTAAATATTAGACTTAGAGTTGTATCTTAATTAGTAGTGTAATATTATCATAATTGTAAAGTTAGTATTCTTATAGAATAGGGATTCCTAGGTAGAATAGGAAGATGATCTTTCTTGTAAATCTTCCTTGTAACTTGTATATATATGTCTTTCATTAATAAGAATAATCAAGAGATTATTTCTTACATTCTTTCATGGTATCAAGAGTCTAGGTTCTCTTTACCTCGCTTCCGCTCCTCAAACTTCTTCTCTAGTTTTCGGATTTTTGGCACTAAAGTTCTCGATTTTTTGTGCTTCCCTTTTAACAAAAATCGAGTATCTTCTCCTCCAAATTCCTGTCTCTCAAATTCCCTTCTCCGAATCTTGTTGTTCTATTCCCTATGGCTGATAAGAACAATTTGCATCCAGCCCTCTCAGTTTCTAACATCAAGAGCGTCATCCCAATTGTTCTTGATCTTGAAAACGTCCAATATGGGACGTGGGCGGAGTTATTCAAGATTCATGTTAAAGCACATAAAGTTTCTCACCATATCATTCTTCCAACCTCTTCAAAGGAGAGTAATAAGGCGTCTACATCTACTGTGATCACTAAAGAAGCAGACCCAGAATTATGGGACATACTTGATTCCAAGGTTTTTCAGTGGATTTATGCCACTATTTCCTTGGACCTTTTGCAGACGATTATGGAACCCAACTCCACAGCTATGTCGGCGTGGGATCGATTGCGAGATATATTCCAAGATAACAGTCATTCTCGAATTGTTATCCTTGAGCAGAAATTTTCACAGGTGGCTATGGTGAATTTTCAAAACGTTTCTTCTTATTGCAAACGTCTCAAGGACTTGGCATACCAACTCAGCAACGTGGGTTCTCCTATTTCTAATAGTCGTCTAGTTCTTGAGATGGTTGCAGGCCTGTCAGAGGCCTATAGCGGTGTTGCTTCAGTTATTCGTCAGAGTAACCCCCTGCCAGGATTTTATCAAGCCCGTTCTATGCTCACTTTGGAAGAATCCGGTTTGGCTAAGAAAGTAGCAATTGGGGCCAGTTTTGTCGGCATGATGACTGCTTCCAATTTTTCTCCTTTCAATCTATCCAATGTGACCCAAAATCACAACAACGGGGGTGATAAGAAAGGCCAGAATCGGAAGAATAATGGTAAGAATCGTGGCGGCAACAACGGGGGCAACCGATGAAGCGGCAAAAATCACAGAACCCAGGATCCCCGGTCGATGGCGATGGGTCGGCCATTCACGCCGCGACTCAGCCTTACAGCGCCGCGGCTCAGCCTTATAGCGCCGCAACTCCACCTTATAGCGCCGCAGCGCCTCAGTATCAGCCTGTATACGCGACGCGATCCGGCTTCTCCGATCCGAGAATCCGAGTTCGGACAACATATGGGCGGTCAGGCATCCGGTATACTTGGGCCTCGCCCCCATCAGGCCCACCACGCAGTGGGGAACACTCAGACAGATATTAAAGCGGCGATGCACACGTTTCGCTTGACGACCGGACCCTAATTTGTACATGGACACCGGCGCCGCTACCCACATGACATCCGATCAAGATACTCTCTCGTCTTATTCCAATTTGAGCACTAATCGTGGTATAACTGTTGGTAATGACAATTATATTCCAATTAAGGGTTATGGTCATAAAACTTTGTCCCCTCCTCATCCACCACTTGTCCTGAAAAATACCCTTCATGCCCCAAAATTAATTAAAATTTTGGTATATGTCCGAAAATTCACAACTGATAACTGGGTTTCTATTAATTTTGATCCATTTGGATTTTCTGTGAAGGATTTCAAGACGGGAAGTCATCTCATGATGTGTAACAGTGGAAGGGATCTCTATTCAATCACACCAAGTCCCAACATCTTGCGTCAAGCTATGTCATCCACCTTTGCAGCTCTTGCTCCTTTCTTGTGGCATGCTCGTCTAGGTCATCCGGAATCGTCTATTTTTTCTTTAGATAGACATAAGTTTATTTCTTGTAAGGGTACGCGTAGTACTCCACTTTGTCAATCCTGTGCTTTGGGAAAGATTATTAAATTATCATTTGTAGCTTCAAATTCTAATACTTCTATGCCAATTGAAATTATTCATAGTGATTTATGGACATTTCCGGTTCTCAGTTCTATTGGTCATCGTTATTATATTCTATTCTTAGATGACTATACTAAATATTTATGGACGTTTCTAATTGCGAAAAAATCTCAAGTTTTTTCCATCTTCATAAAATTTAGAGTCTTCATAAGAACACAATTCAAACGGGAAATCAAAAACATTCAATGTGATAATGACAAAGAGTATAATAATGGAGAATTTAGGGAGTTTTGTGCTCAAAATGGGATAAATTTTTGTTTTTCTTGTCCTCATACGTCTTCACAAAATGGAAAAGCTGAGCGAAAAATTGGTACCATTAATAACATTGTCCGCACTTTATTAGTTCATTCTTTCGTTCCTCCATTATTTTGGCATCATGCACTACAAATGGCTATCGATCTCCTAAATATTATTCCCTTTAAAGGTTTGACATATTCCTCCCCTCTCAAAGTGTTATACAATAAGACTCCGTCCTACACTCATCTTAGGGTCTTCGGATGCTTATGTTATCCACTATTTCCATCTACTACAATCAACAAACTTCAGGCACGTTCTACTCCTTGTGTATTATTGGGTTTTCCGTCAAATCACCGTGGTTATAAATGTTTTGATTTGTCCTCTAAACGAATCATCATTAGTCGTCATGTTCTCTTTGATGAAACCCAATTTCCCTTTTCTAAAGTAGAAAAACCCGTACCTACTTCTTATGATTTTTTGGATGATGTTATCTCCCCCTATGTTCTCCGTCATTTTTCAGGTTTGCCAGAAAATACGTTAAACCCGTCCTCAGTGTCGCGGCCCTGCATTGAGGCGCCACTGCGCCAAAATTCCTGTGAGGCAGCGCCGCGGCCCTGCACAGAGGCGCCACGACGCCAAATATCCAGAGATCCCTGCAGTGGTTCTTGCGCCGCGGCGCCGTCGACGGGAATTTCTGACATTTCACAAACTTCCCAAAATTCACTCAATCCATCCCAGAGTCTTTGTCCAGTCACTCGTAGTCAATGGGGTATTTTTAAGCCAAAAACACATTTCAACTTGAATTCTAATGTTCTTAAATCCCCCTTACCCCGTAATCATGTGTCTGCCTTAAATGACCCCAATTGGAAAATTGCCATGACCGAGGAATATAATGCTCTTATTGATAATAATACGTGGGAGTTGGTACCCCGTCCATCTGGTGTTAATATTATTCGGTCTATGTGGATTTTTGTTCATAAGAAAAATTCTGATAGTTCATTTGCAAGGCATAAGGCTAGACTTGTAGGTGATGGTAAGACTCAGCAGGTTGGTGTGATTTTGGTGAGACATTTAGCCCGATGGTCAAGTCGGCTACCATTCGCACTGTGCTCAGCTTGGCTCTTTCGAAATCTTGGCTCATTCATCAGCTAGATGTGAAGAATGCTTTCCTACATGATGATCTTCAAGATATAGTATATATGTATCAACCTTTGGGGTTTAGGGATACTAGATATCCTAATCATGTATGTCTATTGAAGAAGTCATTGTATGGGCTCAAGCAGTCTCCACGGGCTTGGTATAAGAGGTTTGCTGACTTTGTTTCGACTATAGGTTTTTCGCACAACAGATCTGATAATTCATTATTCATATATCGTCGGGGTTCTTCCATGGCTTATATATTGTTATATGTTGATGATATTATCTTTACTGCATCTTCTGATGCTTTGCGAAGGTCTATTATGACAATGCTCAGTTCTGAGTTTGCCATGAAAGACTTGGGCCCATTGAGTTATTTTCTAGGGATTGCAGTCACTCGTCATGCAGGCGGATTATTTTTATCACAGAGAAAGTATGCAGCAGAGATCATTGAGAGGGCTGGGATGTCATCCTGTAAGTCCACTTCTACTCCAGTGGATACTAAACCTAAGTTGGGTGCTGCGGTGGCTCTCCCATGAGATCCGACCGGTATCGTAGTCTTGCGGCGCCACTTGATATCGGCGTTCTGCGACGACATTATATATGGCGTCTGGCATGTGTTTGTTTATGCATGATCCCAGAGTTGAACATTTGAATGCACTCAAACGCATTCTTAGGTACATTCAGGGAACACTTGAGTATGGTCTGCATTTGTATCCTTCGTCGACGTCTATATTGGTCTCCTATACAGATGTTGATTGGGGTGGTTATCATGACACCAGACGTTCTACGTCTGGATATTGTATGTTTTTGGGTAAAAACTTGGTCTCATGGTCTGCCAAGCGTCAATCTACGCTTTCACGTTCAAGTGCAGAGGCTGAGTATCGAGGGGTAGCTAATGTGGTCTCTGAATCATGTTGGTTACAAAATCTTCTTTTAGAGCTTCATTGTCCTATTGAGAAAGCTACCTTGATATATTGTGATAATATAAGTGTCATTTACCTTTCTGGTAATCCTGTTCAGCACCAGCGGACTAAACACATAGAGATGGATATTCACTTCGTTCGAGAGAAGGTAGCAAAAGGACAAGTACGCGTCTGCCACGTTCCTTCCAGATATCAGATTGGAGACATCTTTACTAAGGGTCTTCCCTCAGTCCTTTTTGAAGATTTTAGAGACAGTCTCAGCGTACGAAGACCGTCCGCTATTACTGCGGGGGAATGTTAAACATCACAATACACGTCCAAAGTGTATTGTGGGGCCCTTGTCCTTTCCTTGTATATTTGGTAAATATTAGACTTAGAGTTGTACCTTAATTAGTAGTGTAATATTACCATAATTGTAAAGTTAGTATTCTTATAGAATAGGAATTCCTAGGTAGAATAGGAAGAAGATCTTCCTTGTAAATCTTTCTTGTAACTTGTATATATATGTCTTTCATTAATAAGAATAATCAAGGAATTATTTCTTACCTTCTTTCAAAATCCTTTGGAAAACTTTACATAACCATTGAGGGATTATCCTACATGATTTTGTAATAAGAACAATGAATGGAAAAATGAATAGATGAATGTTAATATAATGTGAACCAGCTACAAGGTTACGTTCCTGATAAGAGCAAAATACTGACGAATGTTTTATGGTTGTCGAAACGATGATGATGCAGACATAAAGTGGGACAGCAATGGATAATAAAAAAGCTATAGGAGATGTATAGTTATATATATAAATGGGAATATTGTATTGTAATCCTACAGCTAAGCCAGAGTCCAAGTGAAGAATGCACTCAATTAGTAGATCTATAGTACATTTAATTAGACTATTTTTTACTTAATACACATAATGTTGTACGAATACCAGAAAATTTTAATATACATACTTGTCCCTAATATATCATTTCTTGGCTACCCTGCAGCCATTGTAAAGGGCACTTGTAAGAGCTGAAGATAATATTTCTCAGAAACTTTAGTAAATAAAGGAAGAGGCTAGGAATGTGCATACATATATTTATATTCCCAGTTCCAAACATCATTTTTCCATCTACCATCTTCTCTTCTTTTTCCTACTTATACATTAAACTATTTAAGGTATACTTTAGTCATGAATTGAAACAAATCGTAAAAACAGAAGAAGCTTTCGTTGATCTGTTCTTTTATATATAGAATTTTATGAGCCCTTCCATAGTATCCCATAAGAAAATCTCTATGAAAAGAGAGAATTCATTTTAGCCTATGAGTGAGGATACTCCAACAAGAAGAGCCAGTTTGTCTTTCTACTTGTTAAATTTCATTTTTCTCCTTATTCCGCGAACCATTTTGTCCTGATCCACTTTAAAACAAAAGAGAGAGGTTTTCTTGTTATAGCATAAGGGTGGCCACCAATTGATTGAGATAGTTAGTCATGTGCACCATGAATGAATCTCGAGAAGAAAGTGATGATGTCATAAGTATAACAAGTGATGAAATGGCTGCCACCATTGAGCAGACGGTAAAACAAAGAGAAGAAGAATATATTCCCTCATATTCCACCTCCCATCGGAGTAGTACTCTTCAACTTTTCCGACGAATTCCGATCAATGAGGTACTTCTTTATGGCTCCCTTTTTTTTTCTTTTTATTGAATTTTTTATCATTAAACTCTCTTATTATGTTATTCACTCACCAGTTATTCAGGTCTAAGTCAGACACACATGGAAAAGGAAAAGATAAAAGACATAAGGCACAGGCGCACATAACATTATGTTATAAAGCTCCATAACTCCATTTGCTTCATTTGTTTTTTTTTAAAATAATGCGAGAGAAGCATGAGCAGTTTCCTTCATTTTTCTCTACAACTGGAGATATATACAATAACTATAAGAACTAGAGTTCAGTGGTAACCTACCTATCTTATCTAGGTGTTTATTTTCTTCTGGTGTTTATCAATTTTAATTGACCGGAAGCTCGGGATTAGTACACAATAAAGCATAATTGTAACGCTTCTATATAAGGTGGTAGCTGTATTATTCTTTGTTTTTCATTTCCTTTCAAGTTTACTTTAACGATACTACTTAATCAAATTTAAAGGTGCGTCTGTACATAGTTGAATTTTGTATTTTCTTATTATTTTTATAAAAAAAAATTATTATTTTTATGCATGGGTAAAATATGAATGAGAGTACGTACATGCAAGAAAAAATGGTTTCAATCGTAATTCTCTTTTTCTTTTTATTTATTCATCAAACGGACATGTTGCCCAATTCTTTCAGGGCCTACTAATTAAGTACTATTTTGTTAATTAGAGATCTTTAATACCTTTCTTTGTTAGTATTGAATCTTGATACTCAACGTTTCTCTACAGTGCGTCCAAAAAGCTACATCCTCTCAGTTTTAGAGCAATATTTATCTTGAAAATTTACGTAATTTGCTAAAAGCTTTATTATTACGCTTGTTGTGTGACACGGTCAATTAATTATTGTCATATTATATCGAGATTCATTTAACGATTAGATAATTGTCAATTATGGAAAAGTTTTATTGGATGCACCCTTTATATGTGTTTGTGGTTTTTATGCTAAAGATAATCCACTAATGATGTGAGTGTAAGTGACAAAGGAGAAAAAAAATCTTTCTTCCTCTTTTGGAAAAAAAGAGAGACAAGAAGATAATTTTTTTTTTAAGGAACCCAAATATCATTGACTAGTTTGTCTTATTATTTTAACAAGCTCTAACTGAGAAATAGACCTATTGAGACTCTGCTGTCTCCTAATAATTCAGTCATATCGATTAATTCATTAAAGTATAGCATGTTGAACTAGTTAGTAGTGTTATATCAAACACCAATACTTCTTTTCCGTATTAAAGAAAGAATTGAAATTTATATTGCCTCATTAAACAACTTAGATATACCCATACGGGGTAACGACTGTATAGACATTATACTACACGAGTCTTGGTGGAATCTAACTTTTCACCAACTGATCATTAAGTGTATCAAATGAAATAAAGTCACTTTTTTCTTCTTTCTTTTCTTATTTTAATCCTCTATTACGTCTAAATCTTTTATATATGTCCTTAAATTATTCAAAAAGAAAGATTATTTATTATATATAGCAATCAAATAAGAGAAACAGAAAGGATGACATTTATCTGGGGGCACGTGCTTATGTGCATCCACGTTCAGGTTTATGCACGCCTTGTCTTAACTATTCGTCTTCCTTTTTTTTAAAATGGCTTAATACATCCATAGTCCTTTACATTTATCAGTTAATTTCATTTAAACACTCAAATTATAATTTATTTCAATTGAGCATTTGAACGATAAATTATTCTTATTAGACACTTTCGATTCTTTTTTTAAAAAAAAAAACTTATGTGTATTCTCAAGCGCATATTAGATAGTTAAGTGAACCACATAATGTATATATATGTCATGTCCTTTAATTATATACATCAGTCTTAAATGAAACAAACATGAGGTTTTACGATTTATTAAGGATAACGCATATAACTAATAGAGATGACATATTTAAGTGATTAACTTATCCATGTAAAGGGCATTTGAGAATACGTGTAGAAATTTTTTCAAAATTTGAGCCTAAAGTGTCCAATAGGATTATTTTATCATATATTCAGATACTCAATTGGAACAAGTCGTAGTTCAATTATCTAAATGTAATTTATTGATAAGTTTAAAGGACGATCAATGTATTAAACCTCTTTAAATGGATCAGAAAAAGGAAGTATAATTGAAAATCAAAGCATTTCTAAATTTTGGGAGTTTAATTGTATATTTAGCTTTGTGACATGCACTGTGATCAGTAGCAATCACTTAGTATGTAAATTTGCAATATTTATCGAAAGCTTTGATTATCTTTAAGTAATGTTTCCCTTCAAGTTAGTGTATTTAAGTTATTTACGTTAATAGTCTAATTTTCTTTTCTATGCTATTTGTGTAGTTTAACATGTGATATTTAGTTACCATTTTTTTCAAGTCACAAAGTAATGCTTACCGTAGAGATTTATATGTAAGTACCTTATTGGTTATCCCCTTGTTCAAGTATTTTTAGATCGTTATTGCATATAACCTTTTTTTTAATACCTGTATTGCTAGCTGATGATGGAGTATATATATCTTCAAAATGCAGGTTAGTGGAGAACTACTCTTACTTGGAAAAATTGCATGTCCAGTTGCCTTAACAACATTGCTTTTGTTTTCAAAGAACATTATATCTATGCTTTTCTTGGGCCATATGGGTAAGACAGAGCTAGCTGGAGGCTCACTAGCAATTGGGTTTGCAAATGTAACTGGCTATTCTGTAATGAAAGGGCTTTGTATGGGCATGGAGCCCATTTGTTCCCAAGCTTATGGTGCCAAAAGATGGTCAGTTCTCAGCCAAACATACATCAAAATGTTCTTGCTGCTCTTGGCCGTTACAGTTCCAATTACTTTTCTATGGCTAAATGTTGAACCTGTCTTACTTAGACTAGGCCAAGATCGAGTAATTACTAAAGTTGTTAAAGGATACTTAATTTTCTCTATTCCAGAGTTACTTGCTAGTGCTCATTTGACTCCTTTGAGAGCCTTTCTAAGGACGCAATGCATAAATACACCGGCTACGTTAGTAGCTACTTGCTCAACGGTTTTGCACCTTCCGATAACCTATCTTCTAGTAACATATCTGAGTTTGAATGTTAAAGGTATTGCCTTGGCCTCAGTTTTGTACTCACTCAACATGAACATTGGGTTACTGCTTTACTTGATGCTTTCCAAAGAGGCTATAAAACCATGGGCGAGTGCTACAGTTATCTCAACATTACAAGGGTGGCGTCCATTGCTGAGTTTGGCTTTGCCTAGTCTATTTTCCGTCTGCTTGGAATGGTGGTGGTATGAGATTGTTCTATTCTTGAGTGGGTTATTAAATAACCCTGATTCTTGTGTAGCAGCTATGGGAATATTGATACAAACAACAGGGACAATTTACGTCTTCCCATTTTCACTAAGCTTGAGTATATCTCAGCGTGTTGGTACTGAATTAGGGGCTGGTAACCCGGATCGTGCTAAATTAGCAGCCATTATCGGTATCTTCGTGGCACTGGCTTTTGGATTCACTGCGTTCGCTGTAAGCATCGGGATGAAATCAGTATGGGGGAAATTGTACACGAATGAGCCACAAATTCTTGCATTAATATCAGCAGCACTTCCGATTCTGGGATTAGCGGAAATCGGAAACTCTCCTCAAACAGTAGCATGTGGTGTGCTAACTGGCTCTGCAAGACCAACCATGGGTATAAGAATAAATTTAGCAGCATTTTACCTAGTTGGATTACCTTGTGCTTGTTTATTTGCTTTCAAACTCAAAATTGGCTTTAGGGGATTATGGTTAGGTCTAGTGGCAGCCCAATGTGCTTGTGTATGCATGATGGTGTATACATTAATGCAAACAGATTGGAAACTTCAAGCTAGAAGGGCAGAGGAGCTGACTAATGCATCTTCAGACAAGGATGATACTGGAACAAACCTAGTACCTTAAAATATTGAGGACTATACCATATATGATGGTCGGTTGAAGTGTGTGAGCCTTGTTCTTTTTTATCAAAACACGTAATTTGCCTGTTCTAACACCTTTTGAAGTGTGTGACCAGTTGTTAGAGAGAATTTATTTTTAATTATTTAGTTATATTATTTCTCACGTGCGGAGAATACCTTAACTTATCCCGGGGTAAATCCAACGTTTTACTATATCTAAGAATATTCAGGGTATTGAGGAGGGAGAGGTATAGAGAAAGAACATCTTGACGTTTCATTTTTTTTATTGACAATGATCAGTTCGTGAGTAGGGGGTTATAATGAGCAGGATTCTTTTTGTAATAGTTACCTCAAGAAAAGTGTATATTTTCATGTCAAATAATTTTGAATTAATTTATTACATGATGTCAGCATGTCTTTCTCATAACGTTACCCCTTTGATGAAGAGTGCATGCCAACATATTTATGAGGAGCAATTGAAAAGTAGAATGTCTACTATGACATATACTCGTCAACATATTTAGTTTGTTCCTTTAACGGAGCACAGAATAGGTTAGTATGTTTCTCTTTCTCTATTCCAAACTACTTTTTTTTTGTTTTAAACTTGATTTTGATACGAAGTTTGTCCCGGTCATAATTTAGATCTAGGTCGTGCCCGGGCACCAAACTAGCACTACCCATTAAGCGAACCTCTAAGCTAAAGCATGAACAAACCAAGAATATGAGAGGGGAGAATACTACTAATACTACCTCATATAGATAAAAGTAAGGAAATGTAATACAAGTACAAGTGCAAATTAAAGATCTCATACAACCCAACAAGAGAGTAAGTCATGAAACGCTACTATGAATACAACTAGTTTGAGGTGCAACTCAATAGAAATAGAAATATAGTTTGAAATAAAAGATAGGAGCAGAAGTCACCTCCACGCACGGAAAGTATATTTATGTCCTAAAGATAATCTATATTATGACAAATATACTTTATACACATTCATATTTATATTAATGGAGATTAATATTATGACATTTGCAGTTATTGAATTATTTGTTGATTGTAATATTCTATAATTGCATCCCTAGAGGTTACGTGGTTATTAATAATGTGAGAGATTAATATTATAACGTAACTCTTAAAATGCCTCGACTAATGATCATCGAGAATGGAATATCGATGATATGTGATACGTTGACATGCGGTCTGCATCATATCCTTAGGGATGTAGTATGTCTCACCTGCTATGAGTTATGACAACTTGTGATGGACACATGGATACTTGTAGAAGTATTATTGGTATACCCTGCTGATGTAATGTTTGTTATATATGTCTAAAGTGTCATCAGCGTGTGGGAGATAGAAGTCCTTAGACTTGAGGTCGATACTCTTGTTTACAGAGTAATGTACTTTGATCATGTCCTAAGCTCATATGCCTTATAGGTTGAGACGCGGCTTGTATTGGGTATATTGCGACGTAGATTAAAGGTGGTAGTTGAGCCAAGATTATGATTCATTCCTCGAATGTATCTTCGAGAGAACACTCAGATTCTCATATGGTATTAGGTTGACTAAGTCATTGGCCAATGCAGTAGACATATCTTTGATATGGTCTCGTTGTCAGCTAATATAGATGAGATATAATGATCAAGTCATTTGGATAGACACTTGGCAGATCCTAAGCTTGATCGAGTGTGTCGTGAATAAATGGATTTTATCTTCCCACATAGAGGTTCAGTTCACAGGTTTCGTGTAACTATACTTCACATATTGAGTTCGTCTTCCGGCGCCGTCTAGGAGTTCCGTGTAGACCTTAATGTAATTAGTGTCGATATGTGAAGGCTTGTAGGGTAACACTAAGTCAATTATTCTGTCGATTCAAGGATGTAATCAGAGAGAATATAAATGTTCGATTTATAATCGAGACATTAGATTAAATAATGATGATTAAATTACTCGAGATGATATTTCAGATTTAATTAAAATAGAAACGAGGCAGAATTGGACTAGGGCCGCGGATCGTGGGACCCAGGGCCGTGGCGCCTCCCACTCAGCGCCACGTGTCCAGTGGGTCCGAGTGACCCACTCTGTCTCGGTTTCTGGGCCTGGCCCACTTGGAAACCCTAGCTGATTTTTTTCAGCTATAAATAGAGGGTTCAATCATTATTTTAATACGCCCAATTCACTTGAATTATTCTCTGCTAAAACTCTGCCGGATTTCCTAGCTTTTCGAAAGAGTAATTACATCGGAGTCTTGACTTGAAAATCGAGGAACGATTGCGTGCTCACCCTCGCCTTACACTTGAAGAAGAAGATTTCAGATTTGCAAACTGTAAGTGTTCTTTCGAAGCATTACAGTGTCCCTATGTGTTTCACTATATAATCATCCATCAGTTTGACCGTCCGTCGGGTTTGAAACATAAATTTTCAAATTCTGCTGTGTGTACGAACCCGACAAAACTCTACACTGGTATCAGAGTCAGGGCTGTTTTGTATGATTATATAATGTTTGTTAATGATAATATGGGTTAGAATTTGTTTAAATCTATTTTTTATCGTTTAGAAGCTTTAAAACCTTAAACCTCAAGAACGCATAATCTTTTTCTCTTAAACTATTGAACAATGATATAATAGAGGAAGTCATTCCGATCTAACTATTCCATGTTGATGTGCGTTACCGGTTTATTTCGAACATGGTGCACTGAGACGAAGAACGAGAAGGGATTGGATGATGGTCGATAAACGTGTTGTTTAATGTTGAAGGGGTACGAGGATGAATCTGCAAATCTGACCCTGACCAGTTTTAGGGTTTCAGAATTGCAGAATTTTGCGATTATGGGTGTCACGACCCGACCCCAGGTCCGCGACTGGTGCCCTACCTGGGCACCCCTTTCAGGTATACATCAGAGAATAGCAGCGGAACATACACAACACATATACATACTTAGACAAATAAACATCACAGGCTAGCCGATAAGGCCACCTTCCATAAAATATACATAAACCAAAAGTAAAACAGTACATCTCTGCTTTTAAAACCCAATCCACAAATGTGACTACAGACCTCTAGGAATAACAACTGTGGCAGGACAGGGCCCCGACATACCCCTGAATGTACATAAATCTACAACATCAGGGAAAGCCGTACCAAAAGACAAGCCTCCGGAGAAATGGAGCTTCTGACACCTGATCAGTGATCCTAAGAATGAGGATCCACCACCTGCTACTACCCACTGCGGCGTTAACGCAAACGAGGAAAGGGGTCGATTACACTGATATGTACCAAGTATGTAAAACTGGAAAATACTGCAATTTACATCATAAGTCTAAAATAAAGCTGGAGACATGTATGATAACCAAAATTACAGTACACTGTGCCTTACTAACAATGAGAATAACCAAGTATATACTTTACTGCATAAAAATAGGAGGCTCATGATCAAAGTAGGGTCACCCTCCCGTAGTATCATTAAGCAATCCTACTCCTGGGACTATTTCACCCGAAAAGGTCGTATGGACCCGCATGAGGTAACTTCCTCGCATAGACTGTATCCGCCCGCATAGGTCGTATGGACCCGCATAAGGTAACTTCCTCGCATAGGATTGGTCCGCCCCGCATAGGACTATTTCACCCGCATAAGCCCTACGAACTCGCATGAGGTATTCCTCGCATCATGGGTAGCAAATCCACGGAATATGTAAATGCCACAAACCCGGGGAATGACTCTGTAATGAACAATATATATATCCCTAGCACAACCGGCTATCATACATAACATAAGCGCTACCGGCTTATCATACATAACACAAGCAATTTAGGAAATCCCTTAACTTCTTATTAGCAGTGTTCATAAACACTCTCATTTTATTAAGGCACTAACATGTCAATATAAAAAAATCCGGGAATTTAACCCAAAGTACTACGTACTTCTATTCTTTTTAAAAAAATGACTCTTTTTCATATAGTACTTTCAAGATACTAATAACCGTAGTATCAAGTCATATTTATTTTTCATGACAAGTCAACAATACCTTTTAGAAATATATTTATAGGCTTCTAAATCAAGTGACTTCTTTCTTTTAAAACCTTAAGCAATTGATGCCTTCAAATCAATTTGCCTTTCATTAATTCAAGTCATTTATCATTACTTACATTACTTAGAGTAAACCACTCTTTTTAACTTTCTATAAAGCTATTATAACCAACTTCCCATAAAGTCGTTATACTAGCTTTATACCTTAGATACTGTTACACCCCGTAACTCCAGGACATGTTTAAGAGAATGTACGTAAGGAACTCAAGACTTGAAATGGGTACGAAAGGAAGAATTGTTTTTCCGACGGAAAATCTTCCGAACGTCGGAAAGGAAAAATGTTCGTTGAGAAGAGTTGGATTCTCAAAATGCATTAATTGAAGAGTATGAAACTTATTATCATTGTGGAAATTTATTTTTACGGATTTGGTCATGTGGGGCCCACCCGAGGAATTTTACGTTTTGTGGGACCCACGAGGGTTACGGAATTTTATGGACGAATGGGAGGGCGACACGTGGCACCCCCCCACATTGGTCTTGGACGAATTGGAGCAAGGATAGAATGGTCATTTGACCATTGTGTAGATGAGCAAGTCTTGCTAGACTTTGGCTTGATTTTATTGACTAAGTCAAAGTCAAGAAAGCTTGATAATATTGACCACATCTTAGCCTTCCATTTGGATTTATCCTAGCCTTTGATTTAATTATATATACTACTACTACTACTACTAGTAGCAAGACATCCCACACTTAGAAAAATTTTGCAAGAACTTGGGTTCTTGAAGCTTTAGCTCTCGGCTTTGGAGAGAAAAAGGAGATGAAAATTTTCAAATGTTTTCCATTAGCCACAAGACTTTAACCCAAGGTTCCTAAGAGTGTTGTAAGGTTATCTCAATAGAAAGATCCCGGAAAAGTGGCATTTTCGCATTAGTCGCAAGGCGGAAACTTAAGGAGTTCTTCAACTTTGAAGTTGGAACTTGAAGATGAGTTCTTCATAGGCTTCTAAGGAGTGCTTGGAGCGGATTGGAACACAAGTAAAGGAGCTAAGAATTGCTAAGGAGCGACTTTGAATCTTGGGAAGATTAAGGGCTTGAAAAGGTATAATTTTTGTCGTTTTAGTAATTACGATTACGTATTGTTGTAGCTTTGGATATTAGCAAGCATGAGGTTTGTATTATGAAGTTTGATAAGTATTTTGACTATTGGAACCCTAATCCGAAAACTAGTATGTTAGCCCTTAAGATTGTAATTCAATTTGGTTACTAGTTTAGTTGTCACATGTTATATAAAGAGGGAATTAAAGTTGTTGAAGTTGTTTATGACTATGTAGCATGTTGGAATAACAACTTGTATTGAAAAAGAATTTGAAAGAGAAGTAGTGTTATTGTAGCCGAGAATGACATGGAAATTATTGGATTGTCTTGTATATTGTGGGGCGGAATTTTACACGTCCTGTTAAGGCATGTAATCCCCTTTGGTTAGCTGAATTGTTGGGCCTTAAATGTGGCGTGTTTGGTTATTGTATTCGGCCTTGAAAAATGTGGCTAAGTATGTAGAAACAAAGGAAGTGCTGCCCGATTTTCCGTAGAATTTAGTGACTTTGCACTTAGAATATTCTATGTTTAAAGATAGAGGTTTAATGGACGTATTATGGCCATTATAGGTTGAAGTACTAAGAATAGCATAGTCTACTTGAAGGATGGAATAGCTATCAAGGTTGAAGTACTTTGGAGCATTTTGCTAATTGTCGATAATCGTCGCGAGGTATGTGAACCTCTTCTTTCTTTAGACATGATTCTATGTATGGAATATACACGTGGTATTATTTCATGATTCCTTCTACTCTTAGAAGTTAAGAAATATGTATGTTGATTTACTCTACGTAAGGGTTATGTCTAAGTTATCCTAAGTTCTTACCAAGTCTTATGGGGGATGTTAGTAAGAGTCGTTAGGAGGTATTTTGGAGCCAAGTTGACTCGGCTAAGTTACGTCACAAATGAGAATAAGTATCGAACAAGCCACTGCAACGTTAATAAAGGAAAATGTAATGACAATCAATTAAGTTAAAATGAGTAGAATTCTCCATCTGCATAGAAGCTAAGATAAGACAAAATTGTATTACATTTTATAGATCATAGCTACTTGATTAAGATCGTTAGAAATAAGTATAACTTATTCACAACGTACCAATGTATATGTTACTTAACTTATAAGAATTTATGTATGAAGTTTTAAGACTATGGATCTCAAATTCTTAAAAGTTAAGAGAGTTGAAGTATTTTGAAAGATATGTGATTTGATTTGAAAGTATAAGTCTCTTGGTTATAAAAGGAATGAATTTGTCTAAGACATAAAGAGTTATAACAGCTTTATGGGAAGTTGGTTATAACAACTTTATGGAAGATTAAAAGAATGGTTTTCTTCAGTAATGTAAGCAAAGAAATGATTTGAAATAAAGAAAGGCAAATTGTTTTATGGTACAAATTGCTTAAGGTTTTTAAGAAAGAAGTCACTTGATTTAGAAGCCGGTAAATGTATTTCTAAAAGGTATTGTGACTTGTCTTAAAAAGTAGATATGACTTGATACTACGGTTATTGGTATCTTGGAAGTTTTATTTGAAAGAGAATCATTTTTAAAGGAGTAGAAGCACGTAGTACTTTGGGTTAAATTCCCGGATTTTTATGTGTAAAACGAAAGTGCCATGAGTTTATAAAAATGGAAGTCTAAGGGTTTAATGAACTTGTCTATGTTTGCTTGTGATAGCTTTGAGTGCAAGTATTATATGTCTACGTTGTCGTGACTCTCAGTTGGAGGGCCGGCTGTCTTGTTGTAAGTTTACTTGGGCGTCTGAAGCGGTGATGTGGGATTCCACGGGTATGCTTCCATTATGATTGATCCTTGGACATGCTTATACGATGTGGGATTAGGGGCATGTGACCGAGGCGGGTTAGATTCGAATTTGTTTTATTACCCATGGCGTGCTTATACGATGAGGATTCCGGACACGCGACCACGCTATGCGATTATTACTCCATGGGCTAGCTCCGTGAAGACATGTACCCGCGATGAGGATTCCGGGCATGTTATATTATTACTCCATGGGCTAGCTCCCGTGAAGACTGCGCCTACGATGAGGACGCCGAGGCACGTTATGGCCACGTCTTATACGATGAAGGATTAGGGCATGCGGCGCGTTATATATATATATATATATATATATATATGTTGTATATGTTACACCTACAGTTTGCGTGATGCGGATTCCACTGCGGGAGATATATATATGTATTGTGTATGTATGCATGCGGTGAGGTGGGATGCCACGGCGCGTCACGTGGTTATATTTTACACTTATAGTCATGGCGGTGATGGGGATTCCACAGACGCGCTTTGATATTTGTGTGACTTGATCGCGTCCCAGATTGGGTCGGGTAGTATATGCGTCCCTCCATAAAGGGCCGGATTATGTTATGAAAAATAAGTAAGTTATATGGTAATGAACTTAATGATTTCTCCTAAGTATGTGCGTAAGAATTGGCTATAACTCTTAATGGAATGGGAAAAGATAATAAGGTACGATTAAGTTCATAAGGGGTAATGACACGGCGAGGATCTGTATGTACTCTTTATACTTGCCCTGTCATTCTTTTATGCTGATTATGATCATTTCTTGTACTTTATTTACATTCCATATTCGCACTGTTATCGACCCGCCCGGAAGTGCGTTCATGTCCGCAGTTTAGGTACGATTGTGGATCCATGAGCTTAGGATCTGGTTCAACATTTGAGATGGCTCCAATGTTAGGAGTTGTCATGGCTATGTATATTCAGTGCAGTAGGGCCTTGTCCGTCGTAGTATGTGTTCAAATCTTAGAGTGCGTATTCACGTGTAAATTTGGGTGGTTAGTGTTGTAATTACAGTTTGTTTGATAGTGTAAGCCCTTTTTGGGTGATTTATATTATGGCAGCCTTATCGGCTTTGCCTTGGTTTTAAAAAAAATGTGTTACTTATTTTCCGCAGTTGTTTTGGTGTTGTATGTTTGGAAGGGTGCCCAGGTAGGGCACCAGTCGCGGCCCGGGGTCGGGTCGTGACAAAAGTGGTATCAGAGCAGTTAGTCCTCGGAAAGTGTCTACAGACCGTGTCTAAGTAGAGTCTTGATTATCGGTGTGTTGTGCACCACATCTATAATCGTGAGAATTGCAGGACATTTAGGGTTGGTTTCCATTCTTCTCACTCTGAGATCGTGCGATAGAGCTGTGTTGTTAGGGTCGTCTCTCCCTAACGAGTTATGTTGATTGCAGCTACGAGAAAGGCAGCAGTGACCCAGGAAGGACTACGTGGATTGCGTATCTAGGTTGGTAATGATTAAAGTATAGTTGGTATTGTGACATACATCTATACGGAGTTATGTATGAGGGTCAGACGCGTGTTGCCTAGACTAATTTTAGATTACCAAGAGTTGGTAAAGACTAACTAGATACCGGGAAGGTATGGAACAGTTAATGAATTCTCGCCAAGGTCTTATGTTTTATTTTGAGATGATTGGGAAAGGATGAGTTGTCTGATAGGGTAGTGAACCCTTAAGAAGCCATGTTAAGGACCTTAACGGAATGTCATGTTAATAGATTAAGCTACGTGGTAGGCTTAAGAGAATTGTACGGATGAGGTCCGTATAGAGTAAGTAATGGTTGTTGTGATCAAGACGACACGATCGTGGTATTATGAGAAGTTTTTGTACCCGTTTACTGGGGGACTGGTAAGGTAGGTTGGAGCATGGAAATTGCGAGCCTAATAATATTGATAACTGCCGAGACCTTAGATATATAAGGCTCTCTCGGGCCATAAGATTTTAAGTCTGACCAAGGATAAGAGTTAAGTGCGACGGCGGGTCGGGGTGAGGACCTGTTACGGGTCCCATAGCTTTGAAATAGAGTGGGATCGGTTGGTAGTAGTTCGCTACGTGACAGGTCACGAGTGCAAGGCCAAGTCCGTTAATTGTTTCTGGGTTCGTGGACACGTTCCACCGAACAGTTGTGAGCGAAATGGCCTTATGTTGTTTAAAAGAATGTTTGGAGTGGTAGTGGCGGGAATATGAGGTTTTCGGTGATGATCTGATCGTCGGACAGTAGACCTAGTAGAGATGATTATGACGGACTTTGAGGTCATTATGAGTATGGGCTAGTTGGCTTCGTGAGTGCCAAGGTAGACATTTTAGTATAAGTATTGTTGTGTGGCCATGGGTGGCATATATTGTATAAAGGTTGTTGTAAAAGGAGACTATGTCGCTATCTATTTAGATTGGACTCCGAAAGAACATTCGGGGACGAATGTTTCTAAGGGGGGAAGAATGTTACACCCCGTAACTCCAAGACATGTTTAAGAGAATGCACGTAAGGAACTCAAGACTTGAAAAGGGTACGAAAGGAAGAATTGTTTTTCCGACGGAAAATCTTCCGAACGTCGGAAAGGAAAAATGTTCGTTAAGAAGAGTTGGATTCTCAAAATGCATTAATTGAAGAGTATGGAACTTATTATCATTGTGGAAATTTATTTTTACGGATTTGGTCATGTGGGGCCCACCCGAGGAATTTTACGTTTTGTGGGACCCACGAGGGTTCTAATTTTATGGACGAATGGGAGGCGACACGTGGCACCCCACATTGGTCTTGGACGAATTGGAGCAAGGATAGAATGGTCATTTGACCATTGTGTAGATGAGCAAGTCTTGCTAGACTTTGGCTTGATTTTATTGACTAAGTCAAAGTCAAGAAAGCTTGATAATATTGACCACATCTTAGCCTTCCATTTGGATTTATCCTAGCCTTTGATTTAATTATATATACTACTACTACTACTACTAGTAGCAAGACATCCCACACTTAGAAATTTTTTGCAAGAACTTGGGTTCTTGAAGCTTTAGCTCTCGGCTTTGGAGAGAAAAAGGAGATGAAAATTTTCAAATGTTGTCCACTAGCCACAAGACTTTAACCCAAGGTTCCTAAGAGTGTTGTAAGGTTATCTCAATAGAAAGATCCCGGAAAAGTGGCGTTTTCGCATTAGTCGCAAGGCGGAAACTTAAGGAGTTCTTCAACTTTGAAGTTGGAACTTGAAGATGAGTTCTTCATAGGCTTCTAAGGAGTGCTTGGAGCGGATTGGAACACAAGTAAAGGAGCTAAGAATTGCTAAGGAGCGACTTTGAATCTTGGGAAGATTAAGGGCTTGAAAAGGTATAATTTTTGTTGTTTTAGTAATTACAATTACGTATTGTTGTAGCTTTGGATATTAGCAAGCATGAGGTTTGTATTATGAAGTTTGATAAGTATTTTGACTATTGGAACCCTAATCCGAAAACTAGTATGTTAGCCCTTAAGATTGTAATTCAATTTGGTTACTAGTTTAGTTGTCACATGTTATATAAAGAGGGAATTAAAGTTGTTGAAGTTGTTTATGACTATGTAGCATGTTGGAATAACAACTTGTATTGAAAAAGAATTTGAAAGAGAAGTAGTGTTGTTGTAGCCGAGAATGACATGGAAATTATTGGATTGTCTTGTATATTGTGGGGCAGAATTTTACACGTCCTGTTAAGGCATGTAATCCCCTTTGGTTAGCTGAATTGTTAGGCCTTAAATGTGGCGTGTTTGGTTATTGTATTCGGCCTTGAAAAAGGTGGCTAAGTATGTAGAAACAAAGGAAGTGTTGCCCGATTTTCCGTAGAATTTAGTGACTTTGCACTTAGAATATTCTACGTTTAAAGCTAGAGGTTTAATGGACGTATTATGGCCATTATAGGTTGAAGTACTAAGAATAGCATATTCTACTTGAAGGATGGAATAGCTATCAAGGTTGAAGTACTTTGGAGCATTTTGCTAATTGTCGATAATCGTCGCGAGGTATGTGAACCTCTTCTTTCTTTAGACATGATTCTATGTATGGAATATACACGTGGTATTATTTCATGATTCCTTCTACTCTTAGAAGTTAAGAAGTATGTATGTTGATTTACTCTACGTAAGGGTTATGTCTAAGTTACCCTAAGTTCTTACCAAGTCTTATGGGGGATGTTGGTAAGAGTCGTTAAGAGGTATTTTGGAGCCAAGTTGACTTGGCTAAGTTACGTCACAAATGAGAATAAGTATCGAACAAGCCACTGCAGCGTTAATAAAGGAAAATGTAATGACAATCAATTAAGTTAAAATAAGTAGAATTCTCCATCTGCATAGAAGCTAAGATAAGACAAAATTGTATTACATTTTCTAGATCATGGCTACTTGATTAAGATCGTTAGAAATAAGTATAACTTATTCACAACGGACCAATGTATATGTTACTTAACTTATAAGAATTTATGTATGAAGTTTTAAGACTATGGATCTCAAATTCTTAAAAGTTAAGAGACTTGAAGTATTTTGAAAGATATGTGATTTGATTTGAATGTATAAGTTTCTTGGTTATAAAAGGAATGAATTTGTCTAAGACATAAAGAGTTATAACAGCTTTATGGGAAGTTGGTTATAACAACTTTATGGAAGATTAAAAGAATGGTTTTCTTCAGTAATGTAAGCAAAGAAATGATTTGAAATAAAGAAAGGCAAATTGTTTTATGGTACAAATTGCTTAAGGTTTTTAAGAAAGAAGTCACTTGATTTAGAAGCCGGTAAATGTATTTCTAAAAGGTATTGTGACTTGTCTTAAAAAGTAGATATGACTTGATACTACGGTTATTGGTATCTTGGAAGTTTTATTTGAAAGAGAATCATTTTTAAAGGAGTAGATGCACGTAGTACTTTGGGTAAAATTGCCGGATTTTTATGTGTAAAACGAAAGTGCCATGAGTTTATAAAAATGGAAGTCTAAGGGTTTAATGAACTTGCCTATGTTTGCTTGTGATAGCTTTGAGTGCAAATATTATATGTTTACGTTGTCGTGACTCTCAGTTGGAGAATTCCTTGTCTTGTAAGTTTACTTGGGCGTCGCAGCGGTGATGTGGGATTCCACGTATGCTTCCATTATGATTGATCCTTGGACACGCTTATCGATGTGGGATTCCGGCACGTGACCGGAGGCGGGTTAGATTCGGTTGTTTTATTACCCATGGTCATGCTTATACGATGAGGATTAGGGACACGCGACCACGTACATGTACGATTATTACTCCATGGGCTAGCTCCCCATGAAGACATGTACCCACGATGAGGGATTCCGGGGGCATGTTATATTATCAACAATTTGCTTGTGTAGGCGACGATCCGGTATTTTCTAAATCCTTATGTAAGGAATTACAAAAGAAATTCTTTCAACAAAGATGTGAATTAGGAAGGATTGGTCGACGAAATATGAACCGAAGACTTAACCTTGATATACCCCAGAACAATACATTTTTGTTACCACGAGATATATTGGCGTACGATCATTTGATTGGGCTGAAATTTGGAATGGGTGCACTTGACGATATGAATCATTTGAAAAATAAACGTATTTGTTCTGTAGCAGATTTTTTACAAGATCAATTCGGATTGTCTCTGGTTCGTTTAGAAAATGTGGTTCGGGGGACTATTGGAGCAATTCGGCATAAATTGATACCGACACCTCAGAATTTGGTAACCTCAACTCCATTAACAACTACTTATGAATCCTTTTTCGGTATTACTCCATGGGCTAGCTCCCCATGAAGACCTGCACCTACGATGAGGGATGCCGAGGGCACGTTATGGCCATGCTTATACGATGAGGATTCCGGCACGCGTCGTTATATAT
The DNA here is from genome assembly GCA_029844215.1 of Przewalskia tangutica. Lineage (NCBI taxonomy): Eukaryota > Viridiplantae > Streptophyta > Magnoliopsida > Solanales > Solanaceae > Przewalskia > Przewalskia tangutica. The sequence continues at coordinate 33,602,292 of CM056732.1, forward strand.
ATATATATATATATATATATATATATATATATATATATATATGTGTTGTATATGTTACACACCTACAAATGCGTGATGATGTGGATTCCACGGCGAGATATATATATGTATTGTGTATGTATGCGACGGTGAGGTGGGATGCCACAGGCGCGTCACGAGGTTATATTTTACACTTATACCGTATCGGCAGTGATGGGGGATTCCACGGGCACGCTTTGATATTTGTGTGACTTGATCGCGTCCCAGATTGGGTCGGGTAGTATATGCGTCCCTCCATAAAGGGCCGGATTATGTTATGAAAAATAAGTAAGTTATATGGTAATGAACTTAATGATTTCTCCTAAGTATGTGCGTAAGAATTGGCTATAACTCTTAATGGAATGGGAAAAGATAATAAGGTACGATTAAGTTCATAAGGGGTAATGACACGGCAGGATCCGGTATGTACTTTTTATACTTGCCCCTGTCATTCTTTTGTACAGTTATGATCATTTTATGCTTTATTTCTTCCATATTCAAATTTTTGTTATCGACCCCTTTCCGCTGCGTTAAATGTCCGCAGTTTAGGTACGATTGTGGATCCGCGAGCTTAGGATCCTGGTTCAGCATTTTGAGATGGCTCCAATGTTCCGGAGTTGTCATGGCTATGTATATTCAGGGGTACGGCCGGGCCTTGTCCCGTCATAGTATGTGTTCAAATCTTAGAGGTCTGTATTCACATGTGGGCTGGACTGGTTAGTGTTGTAATTACAGTTTGTTTGATAGTGTAAGCCCTTTTTGGGTGATTTATATTATGGCAGTCTTATCGGCTTTGCCTTGGTTTTAAAAAAAATGTGTTACTTATTTTCCGCAGTTGTTTTGGTGTTGTATGTTTGGAAGGGTGCCCAGGTAGGGCACCAGTCGCGGCCCGGGGTCGGGTCGTGACAGATACTTACATTCTTCTTTATAACCAAGAGACTTAAACTTTCCAAACAAAACAAGTATCTTTCAAAATACTTTAAGTCTCTTAACTTTTAGAACTAAGATATCCTTAATACTTTTAAACAAGTGAATTAATCCCCTAACTCAACCAACTTGGACATTCTTAAAACAAGTAAAGGATATCAAAATCTCGTACGTCTACCGTACTATATAGGTACAACTACTCATGCTCAAGAGATAGGAAAGTTCCACATACCTCTTCGGTTCAATCCACTTGATAAGTCCAATATGCCGCACGTAGTATGTCAACCTATAATGACCATAATACGTCTATTAACTTCTTACTTCAAACGTAGAATATTCTAAGTGCAAAGTCACTAAATTCTACGGAAAATCGGACAGCACTTCCTTTGTTTCCACATACTTTTCCACCTTTTTCAAGGCCCGAATTCAATAACCAAACACGCTACATTTAAGGCTCAACAATATAGTTAACAATAGGGGATTACACGCCTACAAGACGTGTAACATTCCGCCCCACAATTGATATCAAACTAGTCCAAAATACAATGTCAATTCGGCAATGAGGGACAACAATACAAATTCTTATCCAATTCCTTTTCAACTCAAGTTTTTAGTATAACATGATATCATGCCGCAATAGATTATAACTACTACAATCTTCAAGTAGGTAACATGCGACGATTCTAATTAACGACCAAATTGCATTTCAAGTTCAAATGGCTAGAATGTCATTTCGGATATTAGGCTTCCACAATCCATATCACTTATCAATCTTCAATACATATACTTCATGCTAGTTAAAATGTAAGGCTACAACAATATGTAATCTTATAATACTTAAGAGAACAAGATTGTTACCTTAACGAGCCTTAATCCACTTCAAGATCCGAAGTCGCTCCCTAGCAACTTAGAGTCTCTCCTTGACACTCCAATTCGCCACTTGAAGCCCTTAGAATATCACAAACAACTTTCCTTTAATCTTTCAATCTAAACCTAGGAAAGTGACTAGGTTTTCACCTTGCGACTAATACGAAAATGATATTTTTTCGGGATATTTCTATTGAGATACCCTTACAATACCCTTAGGAACCTTAGTTTAAAGTGTGGAGATTATTGGACAACAAACAATTTTTTTTCTTTTGGAACACCTTGAACCCTAGAGCTTCTTCAAGAGTTCATCCAATTTTCTTGAAAATTTAGCTAAGTGTGGGAGCTTGTCTTGCTAGTAGTATTACTATATAACAACATGGAGGGTCAAGATTTGCACATATGTGTGGCTTGGATGAAATTCACTTAAATATCAAGCCAAATGGCTCTTGACTAAGTCAACAATGTCAAGCTCTAAGACTTAGCAAGACTTGCTCATCTTATTAATGGTCAAATGACCCTTTTATCCATGCTAAAATCGTCCAAGACCAACTTAAGGGGTGACACATGTCTCCCTCCCATTCGTCGCAATATTTCGTTTTCCGACAATTTCATAATTCCGATAAATTTTTACTAGTCTCAAATCTTAACATTTGAATTCTTACGTACGTTCTTATAAACATGTCCTGTAATTACGGGGTGTAACATTCTTCCCCCCTTAGAAACATTCGTTCCCGAATGTTCTTTCGGAGTCAACTTATAAATAGCGACATAGTCTCCTTTTACAACCCCGACATACCAATAATGCCATACGTGGCCACATAATAGCACTTAAGCAAAATACTTCAATTAAAACTTGACAAGTAAGGGAAAATGAATTACCTGAAGGTGTAGGGAATAAGTGAGGATACTTCCTCAACATGTCCTCCTCCGCTTCCCAAGTCATCTCCTCCCTGTTATCATTCCGCCACAAGACTTTGACGGAAGCCACATCCTTAGTCCGCAGTCGCCTGACCTGGCGATCGAGTATCGATATGGGACTCTCCTCATACGATAACCCCTCTGTCACCTGGACCTCGCTAGCTGGGAAAACTCTCAATGGATCTCCGATACACTTCCGCAACATAGAAACATGAAAGACCGGATGTACCGCCTCTAAATCTGATGGCAGATCCAACTCATAGGAAACATTTCCTACTCTACGGACGATCTGGTAGGGCCCAATGTACCTTGGGCTAAGTTTTCCCTTCTTTCCGAACCTCATCACACCCTTCATGGGTGATACCTTCAAGAAGACCCAATCGTCTACCTGAAACTCCAAATGTCGACGTTGATTATCTGCATAAGACTTCTGCCGACTACGCCGCTATGATGCATCTGGATAAGCTTTACCTTATCCACAACCTGCTGAATCAAGTCTGGGCCAACTAACTGCACCTCGCCCACGTCGAACCAACCAATCGGCGACCTACACTTCCGCCCATACAAAGCCTCATATGGCGCCATCTGAATGCTAGAATGGTAGTTGTTGTTATAAGCAAACTCTACAAGAGGTAAATGATCCTCCCAGCTACACCTGAAATCAATAACACAGGCCCGCAGCATATCCTCAAGTGTCTGGATAGTACGCTCTGCCTGTTCGTCGGTCTGAGGATGAAACGCAGTACCGAGACTCACCTGTGTCCCTAACCCCTTCTGGAAAGACCTCCAGAAGTTAGTCATAAATTGGGCCCCTCTGTCTGATATAATCGATATAGGAACTCCGTGCAGTCTCACGATCTCCCTGATATACAATCTGGCATAATCCTCAGCCGAATACGTAGTCCTGACTGGAAGAAAGTGGGTTGATTTCGTCAGCCTGTCAACAATAACCCAGATTGAATCATACTTCCTCTGAGTACGAGGTAACCCTGTAACAAAGTCCATGTTGATCACCTCTCACTTCCATGTCGGAATATCAATAGCATCTGATAGCCCCGGGCTTCGTGCTCAACTCGACTGCGACAATTAGGACACTGAGTAACAAAACCTGCCACGTCCCTCTTCATGACATCCCACTAATACATACATCTGAGGTCATGGTACATCTTAGTCGACCCCGGATGAACAGAATAACGGGCACTGTGTGCCTCCCGAATCTGCGACGGTCCTGCACATCGGAACACAATCTGCCCTCAAATCTTAGCACCCCATCAGGCGCTACCTCAAACAGACTCTTCTCCTCTCGAAGAGCCGTATCTCGATACCGTATCATAACTAGGTCCTCATACTGTCGCCTCTTCACTTCATCAACGATGGAAGACTCGGCAATCTCACGAACCGCACCCACTATCATCGGTATCGACCAATCGAACCCCAAGGCTCGCTAGGCGATGGATCGACGGACCATATCCTCTCTCCGGGCCGCATCGCCGGACTCCCCATCGATCTACGACTCAAAGCATCTGCAACCACGTTGGATTTTTCCGGATGGTATAGGATGTCAACATCATAATCCTTCAACAACTCTAACCACCGTCTCTGCCGCAAGTTCAGCTCCCTCTGCCTGAAGATATACTGGAGGCTCTTGTGGTCTGTGTAAATATCCACATGAACCCCATATAAATAATGTCTCCAAATCTTCAAGGAATGAATAACCACGGCCAACTCTAAGTCGTGGGTAGGGTAATTCCTCTCATGTTTCTGTAGCTGCCGGGAAGCATAGGCTATTACCTTGTCGTGCTGCATCAATACGCACCCTAGCCCGATACCCGAGGCATCACAATAAATCACGTAGCCCTCTAACCCCTCAGGAAGAGTAAGAACTAGAGCCGTCGTCATCTTTTCCTTCAGTAACTGGAAGCCCTTCTCACAAGCTTCTGTCCACTGGAACTTAGCTCCTTTCTGAGTAAGCCTAGTCAACAGTGCTGATATCGAAGCAAACTGCTCCACAAACCTACGATAATAACCTATCAGCCCTAAGAAACTGCGCACCTCCGTCGGAGTAGTAGGTCTCGGCCAAGACTTGACTGTCTCAATCTTTACCGTATCCACCTGAACACCGTCAGCCCCAATAATGCCACTGAGGCCAACCAAAACTCACACTTGGAGAACTTGGCAAACAATCTGCGCTCCGAGGACCCAGTATCGTCCTCGAGTGATCTGCGTGCTCGCTGCGTGCGCGTATAAACCAGGATTTCATCTATGAATACTATAACATATGTATCCCAAATGGCTTGAACACCCTGTTCATCAAATCCATAAATACATTTGGAGCGTTGTCAAACTGAAAGACATCACCTCAACTCATAGTGCCGTCTAGGGTCCCTGAATGCGATCTTTGGGATATCTGCCTCTTGAACTCGCGACTTTTGATGATAACCAGCACCGCAGTCTATCTTGGAGAAACACCTCGCACTGCAATTGGTCAAACAAATCATCAATCACGGGAGGGTATCTGTTCTTGATGGTTACCTTATTCACCGTCTGTAGTCAACACACATACGCAGCGTCCATCCTTCTTCTTTACAAACAAAGCGGCGCTCCCGTGGAGAAACACTAGGCCCGATAAAGCCTTTTTCGTAAAGTCTTTCAGTGGTCCTTCAACTCCTCAACTCAAGGCAGTGTCGTCATGCGGCGGAATAGATATAGCCGAGTGTCCGCAACATGTCAATACAAAACTCAATCTCCCTTTCGGGAGGATACCCGAGGTCGCTCGAATACATCCGAAACTCTAACCATCGAATCGATCAAGAGTGACACATCGACCTCTTTATCGAATACGAACCGGATGATAGATGTACCGCTTCTCGCACCATCTTCTTAGCCTTGAGGTAAGAAATAAACCTACCCGCCGGCGTATTTGTGTTGCCACTTCCACTCGATAATCGGCTCGCGAAATCGAATCGGACCAACTTTGTCTCTGATCAACGTTGGCGTAATAAGAAGTCAACCATCCATACCCATAATGACGTCAAAATCACATCTCCAACTCTATCAAGTCTGTTGGTCGGCGGCGTAAATAAACACCGCGATCTTTGTACACCCGCCGCCTAACACCGAATCACCATCGCGTAGCTACCTCAAAAGGCTCTATCGACACCGGCTCTATCCCGATTCTACCCGCATAAGAGGACACATAGGACAAGGTAGAACCTGGATCTATCAAAGCATAAAAGTCACAGCATGAAATCAATAATGTACTGCGGCGTCGGAAGCCTCACGATCTGGCGGTGGCTAAGGAATATATGCGGTTCCGTGGACCGCTAGAATCGGGACCTCCGCACGACCCTGCGCGGCTGCGGTCCGTGAACACCACGCCTCGGGGCACATAACTCTGAGCAATGAAGATCCGAGAATCGACCGCAGCCGTTTGTCGGCTGAACCATAACACTCCCGCCGCCTCTGGTCGGACAATCCCTATTCATATGGCCCTGCTGGCCACAAGAGAAACAAGCTACTGAAGCCATACGGCACTCGCCCGGGTGAGATCTACCGCATCGAACACACCGAGATACTGGTGTTCTCGATCGGTGACTGCCTCTGCCTCGCGAAACCCGAAGTCTGAAGCTCGACCTGCTCACGAATGACCGGTGATCAACCTCCCGCGAGAAAATCGAGAAGGGCATTCGTGCGGTGAAATGTGGACCTAGTTCGCTGCCGAAATTTGTCGCCTCGAAAAATTGTCCTGGAACCTGCTGTCCCCGCCTCTTGGGCCGCTCTGGTCCGATGGTCCTCTCTCTCTTTGTCCTCTATCCCCTGTGCATAAGTCTGCATCCTGGCAATATCCATACCTGGCTGAAGGGCCACTCCCAAGCATGCAGTAATCATATGACGGTCTAGCCCCATCACATAGCGATGAACTCTGTCTGCCATGTCAGCCACGATGGTGAGCGCATACCTGGCCAATGAGTCAAACTCCATACTGTACTCTCTGATAGTCCTCCCATTCTCTCTCAATGTCAAGAATCTATCAACGCGGGCTCTCCTCACCTCAGGAGGCAAAAAGTGATCCAGGAAGGCCTCTGTGAACTCATCCCAAACAGCTGGAAGACCACCCTCACCTCTGAGCGGCTCATGACTCAAACCAAGATAACGCAATATCACGTAACGAAGAGGCTAACACAACCGACTCGTCTCCAGGGCCCTAAGCACTGCATAGTCCGTTGAATCGCTGAATAAATTCCTGAGGATCCTCCTCAGATCTCGAACCATAGAACTCGGGTGGATGACAACCCAGAAAATCCCGAATCCGCAAACTGTCGGCTCTAGGGTTAGCTACCTGCTCCTGTCGGCGGTGCCCTGCCACTATGCTGGTCAATAACCGGATCTGCTCTCCGTAATCTCTATACTCTCGGCCCAGGCTGAGGCTCGAGGCTCAGTCGGAACCTCTGAGAGCTACGCCGCTCTCGGCTCTCTGTCTTGTCGGTGTGGTGAACTCGCCGACCGGCCCTGACCTCGGGCATAGTCCGGGCTCGAGTCTCGTAACCTCTCGCGCACCGCTAGAAGCTCCTGCTCTTTGCGCCGCTTGCCAGGCTCGGGCTTCCGCGTGGGCATAATCGATACATAAGAATAGGTCGGAGAGGATTCAACCTATAAGGCATTTCTCTTGCGATCTCGGAGGAGAAGAATGGAAACCAATCCTAAATGTCCTGCGACCTCTCGATTATAGATGTGGTGCAACACACCGATAATCAAGACTCTACTGAACACGGTGCGTAGACACTTTCCGAGGACTAACTGCTCCGATACCACTTTTGTCATGACCCGACCCCGGGCCCGCGACTGGTGCCCTACCTGGGCACCCCTTTCAGGTATACATCAGAGAATAGCAGCGGAACATACACAACACATATACATACGTAGACAAATAAACATCACAGGCTAGCCGATAAGGCCATCTTCCATAAAATATACATAAACCAAAAGTAAAACAGTACATCTCTACTTTTATAACCCAATCCACAAATGTGACTACAGACCTCTAGGAATAACAACTGTGGCGGGACAGGGCCCCGCCATACCCCTGAATGTACATAAATCTACAACATCAGGGAAAGCCGTACCAAAAGACAAGCCTCCGAAGAAATGGAGCTTCTGACACCTGATCAGTGATCCTAAGAATGAGGATCCACCACCGCTACCCTACTGTGGCATGAACGCAACCCCGAGGAAAGGGTCGACATAATATGTACCAAGTATGTAAAGCGGAAAATCTGCATTTACATCATAAGTCTAAAATAAAGCCGAGACATGTATGATAACCAAAATTACGATAATCGTGCCTTACTAACAATGAGAGTAACCAAGTATATACTTTACTGCATAAAAATAGGAGGCTCATGATCAAAGTAAGGTCACCCGCCCGTAGTATCATTAAACAATCCTACTCCTGGGACTATTTCACCCGCAAGGACCGTATGGACCCGCATGAGGTAACTTCCTCGCATAGACTGTATCCGCCCGCATAGGTCGTATGGACCCGCATAAGGTAACTTCCTCGCATAGGATTGGTCCGCCCCGCATAGGACTATTTCACCCGCATAAGCCCTACGAACTCGCATGAGGTATTCCTCGCATCATGGGTAGCAAATCCACGGAATATGCAAATGCCACAAACCCGGGGAATGACTCCGTAATGAACAATATATATATCTCTAGCACAACCGGCTATCATACATAACATAAGCACTACCGGCTTATCATACATAACACAAGCAATTTAGGAAATCCCTTAACTTCTTATTAGCAGTGTTCATAAACACTCTCATTTTATTAAGGTACTAACATGTCAATATAAAAAAATCCGGGAATTTAACCCAAAGTACTACGTACTTCTATTCTTTTTAAAAAAATGACTCTTTTTCATATAGTACTTTCAAGATACTAATAACCGTAGTATCAAGTCATATTTACTTTTCAAGACAAGTCAACAATACCTTTTAGAAATATATTTATAGGCTTCTAAATCAAGTGACTTCTTTCTTTTAAAACCTTAAGCAATTGATGCCTTCAAATCAATTTGTCTTTCATTAATTCAAGTCATTTATCATTACTTACATTACTTAGAGTAAACCACTCTTTTTAACTTTCTATAAAGCTATTATAACCAACTTCCCATAAAGCCGTTATACTAGCTTTATTCCTTAGATACTTACATTCTTCTTTATAACCAAGAGACTTAAACTTTCCAAACAAAACAAGTATCTTTCAAAATACTTTAAGTCTCTTAACTTTTAGAACTAAGATAACCTTAATACTTTTAAACAAGTGAATTAATCCCCTAACTCAACCAACTTGGACATTCTTAAAACAAGTAAAGGATATCAAAATCTCGTACGTCTACCGTACTATATAGGTACAACTACTCATGCTCAAGAGATAGAAAAGTTTCACATACCTCTTCGGTTCAATCCACTTGCTAAGTCCAATATGCCGCACGTAGTATGTCAACCTATAATGACCATAATACGTCTATTAACTTCTTACTTCAAACGTAGAATATTCTAAGTGCAAAGTCACTAAATTCTACGGAAAATCGGACAACACTTCTTTTGTTTCTACATACTTTTCCACCTTTTTCAAGACCCGAATTCAATAACCAAACACGCCACATTTAAGGCTCAACAATGTAGTTAACAATAGGGGATTACACACCTACAAGACGTGTAAAATTCCGCTCCACAATTGATATCAAACTAGTCCAAAATACAATGTCAATTCGGCAATGAGGGACAACAATACAAATTCTTATCCAATTCCTTTTCAATCCAAGTTGTTTAGTATAACATGATATCAAGCCGCAATCGATTATAACTACTACAATCTTCAAGTAGGTAACATGCGACGATTCTAATTAACGACCAAATTGCATTTCAAGTTCAAATGGCTAGAATGTCATTTCGGATATTAGGCTTCCACAATCCATATCACTTATCAATCTTCAATACATATACTTCATGCTAGTTAAAATGTAAGGCTACAACAATATGTAATCTTATAATACTTAAGAGAACAAGATTGTTACCTTAACGAGCCTTAATTCACTTCAAGATCCGAAGTCGCTCCCTAGCAACTTAGAGCCTCTCCTTGACACTCCAATCCGCCACTTGAAGCCCTTAGAAGATCACAAACAACTTTCCTTTAATCTTCCAATCTAAACCTAGGAAAGTGACTAGGTTTTCACCTTGCGACTAATACGAAAACGATATTTTTCCGGGATCTTTCTATTGAGATACCCTTACAATACCCTTAGGAACCTTGGTTTAAAGTGTGGAGATTATTGGACAACAAACAAACAAAAAAATTCTTTTGGAACACCTTGAACCCGAGAGCTCCTTCAAGAGTTCATCCAATTTTCTTGAAAATTTAGCTAAGTGTGGGAGCTTGTCTTGCTAGTAGTATTACTATATAACAACATGGAGGGTCAAGATTTGCACATATGTGTGGCTTGGATGAAATTCACTTAAATATCAAGCCAAGTGGCTCTTGACTAAGTCAACAATGTCAAGCTCTAAGACTTAGCAAGACTTGCTCATCTTATTAATGGTCAAATGACCCTTTTATCCATGCTAAAATCGTCCAAGACCAACTTAAGGGGGTGACACGTGTCACCCTCCCATTCGTCGCAATATTTCGTTTTCCGACAATTCCATAATTCCGATAAATTTTTACTAGTCTCAAATATTAACATTTGAATTCTTACGTACGTTCTTATAAACATGTCCTGTAATTACGGGGTGCAACAATGGGAGAGAGGCGTCGCGGCTCCACGATCACTACAACAAATTAGTTCAGTCGCCCACTTTGGGTGGATTATCACCCTCTTTGATCAAAGGGGGCGATTTTTAGTCGTCTTATTACGTCCGTTGTCTTATATCAAGAAGGGCGATTTTTCAAGTCTCCCCCTTTGGTAAGGACCAAATAGGGCGACTACACTCGCCCTTTTTGAGATTCATCAAAAAGGGCGAGTGTAGTCCCTATTTAGTCTACAAAGAAGCGACTGACAAATCACCCCGTTAGTGAGGACAAATAGAGGCGACTACGATGCTCTTTTGAGATACATCAAAAAGGGCGACTTGAACCACACCAAATAGGGCGATTTTTCTGGTCATCCTATTTGGTCCTCACCAAAGGAGGTGACTTGAAAATCTCCCTATTTGGTGTAGTTCAAATAGGGCGACTGAATGTAGTCGTCCTTTTTGATATGGTTCAAAAACAAGAAAAAATTAAATGCACCAACTGGGATTCGAACCCTGGTCTGAACTGTGACCACTACTACAGAATTGCGCTTGTATAGCACTTTTTTCCTGCTTGCATAGCGCTTTTATGAGCTATGGTAGCTTAGATAGCGAAAGCGCTATGCAAGCTTACTACTACCATAGCGCTTTTCTTAGTTAGCGCAAAAAAAAACGCTATGCTAGTTCTCGCAAAAAATTAAAAAAGCGTTATTCAATTGTTTTTATCTGTTTTTTTACTTTTTATTTATTATTTTGGTACCTATCCCCCCCCCCCCCCTCTTTTTCACCTAATAAATAAAATATCAAAAAGAATACCCATTCAAAATATAATATAATATAATCATTCGCATAAAACATAATAATATATTTAAAATAGTATCTCAATCATTAGTAGCTTACAATCATTAACTAATAACAATACGACATAGTCGAAAATTACATCAAAATACTAACTAATAGCCAAGAAAACAACAGATGTTTAGTAAACTGCAGCAGTAAGAGATTCAAAAATCGAGCAACAATTGGTTGGTTGCAAGAAAACATGGCAACAATTTGGCCTTAAAATCTGCCTAAAATGCAGTGACAGTGACCGAATGCAGAGCTCACGGGCCAAAAATATGGCAAGAAAATCGTTAATAATGCAAAGCAAAGAGTTGAATCGACACTTTTAAGTGTAGCATCCGTCCATTTTCAGAGACAGTAGCAGCAACCCATCAACTAACCCTCAAGCTTATCAGTGATGGACAATAGCAAACCAATACCAGGTATATCCATAATTTAACGGGACTCAGGAATACATCAGACACGCACCAGCTAATACTTTCATATGACAAGAAACATTTCTCATTGGGTATGATGTCTCAAAATATAGCAGCTGAAGTGAAGTGATCTCAAGTGCAGCACAACAACCCAATAGTTGTTTATAGCAACTTAGTCCACTGCTATGAAACAATATCTTATGATGGCTCATAAAAATGCTGCGAAATGGCCAAATTACAGCAGTAAAATACTCCCACAGCAAGTGTAAATGACCAAGCTTGCAACATCAATGGGCGACAGAAATGCAGTAGCTCGATAGCATTGACGAATGGAGAATTCCCACCAAGTCATGCAAAGAAAAGAGTGGTGAAGAATGAGTATCAAGAATTATATATCTCTTAGCAAACCAACAACGTAAAAGAATATTAAGTAGACAATCATTTGAAGTAACTAAAGAAATCAAACAACTCCATGCTTTAAGAGACAATAGTATTAAAGACTGGTTATAACCATCCTATGCCTCGGTTTTGAAAGACAAGAAAGAAAGAGGGTTACCACCATCCATATTTCGAACAAATATAACCCGAAACATGATTACATGTAAACATGTACATACTCTAAATTACACTAAATTAGACGCGACTCCATTCTTAATTGTAAACATTAGCAGATACATGAATACATAGCGTGATTTAAACAAATACAGAGGTTATGTTGTCAAACCGAGGCAACAAAAGGGAAAGGAACTTAATAACAAAATTCAAGATCTCTACAAAGACTTCACATGCTAACATGGTGACATTTAAACACTTGACAGGTTTGAACATCAAGACATTAGGTGACACGACCCGACCCAGGCCCGCGACTGGTGCCCTACCTGGGCACCCTTACAGGTATACATCAGAGATAACCAGCGGAATATAAATAAAGCTCATAGACATGCAGTAATGTGAAATAAGAACCAGGCTAGCCGATAAGGCCACATTCCTGCATATATACATAACAAAGGGATACATCTTTTACAAGTCCAACCCACAAAATATTACTACAAACCTCTAAGAGTTTGGACTCTATCTATGACGGGACAGAGCCCCGCCATACCCCTGAATGTACATAAATCTACAACAACAGGGATCCGTACCAAAAGGTAAGCCTCCGGAGTAATGGAGCCTCCCGAAAGCTGAACAGTGATCCTAAGAGTGAGGATCAACAACCTGTTTACCTCTATCTGCGGCATGAACGCATCCCCCGAGGAAAGGGGGTCAGTACAAAACATGTACCAAGTATATGAAACTGAAAGTACTGTAATGAAATCATATAGTCTAAAATAAAGCTGGAGACATGTATGATAACCAAATTAACGATCGTGCCTTACTAATAATGAGAGTAAATAAGAGTAAACCTTACTGTTTAAAAATAGGAAGCTTATGATCAAACTAGGGCCACCCGCCCGTAGTATCATTATGTAATCCTACTCCTGGGACTATTTCACCCGCATAGGCCTTGTGGACCCGCATGAGGCAATTTGCCTCGCATGGGACTATTTCACCCGCATAGGACTATTTCACCCGCATGGATCATGTGGGCCCGCAATGAGCATATACGCCATACTCGCATCGTGGGGAGCAAATCCACGGAAATGCAAAATGCAACATGACCCGGGGATTGACCCCGTAATAAATAATATAACACTAGCACTAACTGTCATCATGAACAACATATGCAAGTTAGCAATCTTTAACTCTCATTAATTAAACTTAAGACACTATCATGTAAAATCCGAGAATTTAACCCCAAAGTACTACGTACCTCTATTCCTTTAAAAAGAATTCTTTTCATATAAAAGCCACAAGATACCAACACCCGTAGTATCAAGGCATGTCTATTTTTCAAATCAAACTACTACACCTTTAGAAATTCATTTCTAGGCTTTGAAACGAAGTAACTTCTACTTTTCAAACTCAAGTAACCTATACCTTTAAATCAAGTTACTTATACTCTTTAAATCAAGTATCGTATACTTTCAAAATCAAATCATTTATTCTCTTTTAAATCATTCAAGTAAACCACTCTTTTAACTTTTCATAAAATCGTTATAACTAACTTCCCATAAGCCATTATAACACTTTATGTTTTTTAGAAAACTAAGGCATTTACATCCTTTAAAAACCAAGTGAGTTTAACTTTCCAACTCAACTAAACTTGTACCATTTTAAATCAAATCAATGGTACCAAAATGAAACTGAATTCATTTAAGACATGTACGTCAATCGTACTATACATTTATAAGATGCATGCTCAATAAGATAAGGGAAAGTTCCATATACCTCTTCGGCTTAATCCACCCGCTAAGTTGAATACGCCGCACGTAGAATGTCAACCTATAATGACCATAATACGTCTATCAACTTCTAGATTTTTAAGATAGAATAATACTAAGTATAATGTCTCTTATTCTACGGAAAATTGGACAGCACTTCCCCTGTTTCTACGTACTTTTCCACCTTTTTCAAGACCCGAAATCAATAACCAATACGCCACATTTAAGGCACAACCAACCAATCAACAATACAACATATAGTCCTTTTTCAATTCTTTAATCCAAGTCGTTACTCCAACATGTTAATACGTCATAACAATTATAACAACTAAATTCCCTTTCTTGTATAACATGTGACGATTATAACTAACAACCAAATTGATTAACAACCTCAATGGCTAGCATGCCATATTTCGGTATTCACCCTCCAAATTCCCCAACACTTATAAATCTTTATTCCTTATAGCACAAACTCATTTATCAACTACTATAACATGTAATCTTCAATTACATTAAGAAGACAAGGATCATTACCTTACTAAGCCCAAATATAATCAAAGACTAAAAGTTGATCCTTAGCAATTTTAGCTCCTTTCCTTACATTCCAATTCACTCCAAGCAACCCTTAGAAGTTCATAACCAACTTCTCTTCAAGTTCCAACTCAAAATATGAAGAACACCTTAGAGTTTCAAGGTGCGACTACCGGATTAACGTAGTATTTCCGGGATTTAAGAGGTTGTTTATGCTTAGTATACTATTAGGGATCCTTGGTTTGAATATGGGGATTTATCAAGAAGATTTGAAGAATTTTTCTCCTTCTAGGTTGCCTTAGCCGAGAGCCTCCATGAAGTGCACAACAATTTCTTTAAATTTTTCTAAGTGTTAAAGTCTTGCACTAGTATGGATATATAATGGAATCAAGAGTGGAGATTAAAACACATGTGTGGCTAGGATTGTGCACAATAAATATCTTGAGCCCACTTAGCCAACACTTTCTCGCCCAACATGGGCCATGTGGGGGGGACACGTGTCACCCTCCTATTGGTCCAAAATATTTTATCTCTCCATTCTAATAAATTCCATAAGTCTCAAATACCAAATTTGAGAACCAAAATCCAATTATTAAACTTTTTTCCTTCACGAGGTTCGGAATATTTTCCGTAGGAAAAAGTAATCTTTTTCGTTTCAAACTTAAAGTCGTATATTCTCACATAGGTCCTTATATACATGTCCTGGAACTAAGGGGTGTAACATTCTTCCCCCCTTAGAAACATTCGTCCGAATGTTCTTACTAAGTTCAATCTTAAACCGATGTCGGCATAGTCCCCTTTAACTATACCCAACACAATCAAACATGCCACACATGGCCACAATATAACACTTATGAATATACGTCAATCAAAATTGACAAGTAGGGAGAATGAATTACCTGTAGGTGTAGGGAACAAGTGAGGATACTTCTTCATCATGTCCTCTGCTTCCCAAGTCATCTCCTATATATTATCATTCCGCCACAAGACCTTGATAGAAGCCACGTCCTTAGTCCGTAATCGTCTGACCTGACGATCAAGTATCGCTATAGGACTCTCCTCATATGATAACCCCTCTGTCACCTGGACATCATTAACCGGGAAAACTCTGGATGGATCTCTGATACACTTCCGTAGCATAGAAACATGGAAGACCGGATGTACTGCTTCCAGATCGGATGACAGATCTAACTCATAGGCAACCTTGCCTACTCTACGAACAATCTGGTATGGCCCAATGTACCTCGGGCTAAGTTTTCCCTTCTTTTCGTACCTCATCACACCATTCATGGGTGATACCTTCAAGAACACCCAATCGTCAAGCTGAAACTCTAAGTGTCGACGTCGATTATCTGCATACGACTTCTGTCAACTCTGAGCTGCTAATAACCTCTCCTGGATAAGTTTTACCTTATCCATAGCCTGCTGAATCAAGTCTGGGCCAACTAACTGAACCTCGCCAACATCGAACCAACCGATCGGCGACCTACACTTCCTTCCATATAAGGCCTCATAAGGCGCCATCTGAATACTGTAATGGTAGCTGTTATTTTACGCAAACTCAACAAGAGGCAAATGATCCTCCCAGCTACCCCTGAAGTCAATAATGCAGGCCCTCAGCATATCCTCAAGTGTCTGGATAGTATGCTCTGCCTGTCCGTCGGTCTGAGGGTGAAATGCAGTACTGAGACTCACATGTGTCCCTAACCCCTTCTGGAAATACCTCCAGAAGTTAGCCGTAAACTGGGCCCCTCTATCTGATATAATAGATGTAGAAACTCCGTGCAGTCTCACAATCTCCCGGATATACAGTCTAACATATCCTCAGTCGAATAAGTAGTCCTGACTGAAAGAAAATGGGCTGATTTCGTTAGCTTGTCTACTATAACCCAGATGGAATCACACTTCCTCTGAGTACGAGGTAACCCTGTAACAAAATCCATGTTGATCACCTTTCACTTCCACGTCGGAATTTGAATCGTCTGTAATAGCCCACCAGGACTCTGGTGCTCAACCTTGACCTGCTGACAATTCGGACACTGAGCAACGAACTCTGCTACGTCTCTCTTCAGGCCATCCCACCAATACACACATCTGAGGTCATGGTATATCTTAGTTGACCCCGGATGAACCGAATAACGAGCACTGTGTGCCTCCTCTAGAACCTGCTGACGAAGTCCTGCAACATCGGGTACACACAATCTATCCTCGTACCTTAGCACCCCATCAGGTGCTACCTCAAATGAACTTTTCTCCTCTCGAAGAGTCGTATCTCGATACCGTACCAGAACCGGATCCTCATACTGTCGCCTCTTCACCTCCTCAACGATGGAAGACTCGGCAACCTCTCGAACCCAAACTCTACTATCATCGGAATCAACTAACCGAACCCCAAGGCTCGCTAACTGATGAACCTCACGAACCATGTCCCTTCTATCTGGTTGTACGTCTGACAGACTACCTATAGATCTACGACTAAGAGCATCTGCAACCACGTTGGCTTTCCCAGGGTGGTATAGGATATCAACATCATAATCCTTCAGCAACTCTAACCACTATCTCTGCCGCAAGTTCAACTCCCTCTGCCTGAAGATATACTGGAGGCTCTTGTGGTCTGTATAAATATCCACATGAACCCTATATAAGTAATGCCTCCAAATCTTCAAAGCATGTATCACTGCCGCTAACTCCAAATCATGAGTAGGGTAGTTCCTCTCATGCTTCCTGATCTATCGAGACGCGTAAGCTATAACCTTACCATGATGCATCAACATGCAACCAAGTCCGACACCCGAAGCATCACAAAAAACCACATAACCCTCTAATCCCTCGGGAAGAGTAAGAACTGGAGCTATCGCCAACTTCTCTTTTAATAACTGGAAGCCCTTCTCACAATCATCCGTCCACTGGAACTTAGCCTCTTTCTGAGTCAGCCTAGTCAAAGGTGCTGAGATCGAAGCGAACCTTTCCACAAATCTCCGATAATAACCCGCAAGCCCTAAGAAGTTGCGCACCTCAGTCGGTGTAGTAGGTCTAGGCCAAGTTTTCACCGCCTCAATCTTCGCCGTATCAACCCGAATACCATCAGCCCCGATAATGTGCCCCAAGAATGTCACTGAGGCCAACCAGAACTCACACTTAGAGAACTTGGCATACAACTGCCGGCTCTGGAGGACTCTAAGTACCGTCCTCAAATGATATGCATGCTCCTGCTCCGTGCGAGAGTAAACCAGGATGTCATCAATGAATATTATAACAAACGTATCCAGAAATGGCTTGAACACCCGGTTCATCAAATCCATAAATACCGCTGGAGCATTAGTCAATACGAATGACATCACCCTGAACTCATAATGCCCGGACCGGTTCCTGAATGCAGTCTTCGGGATATCTTCCTCTCTAACTCGCACCTGATGATACCCTGATCGCAGATCTATCTTGGAAAAATACTTCGCACCCTGCAACTGATCAAACAAATCATCAATCCTGGGGAGGGGGTACCTATTCTTGATGGTTACCTTATTCAGTTGTCTGTAGTCAATACACATACGCAGCGTCCCATCCTTCTTCTTCACAAATAATACCGGCGCTCCCCAAGGTGAAGTATTAGGCTTAATAAAGCCTTTCTCCAGCAAGTCTTTCAACTGGTCCTTCAACTCTTTCAACTCAGCAGGTGTCATTCTATACGGAGGAATAGATATAGGTCGAGTATCTGGCAGAAATCAATACAGAACTCTATCTCCCGCTCTAGAGGAATACCTGGGAGATCATCTAGAAAAACATTCAGAAATTCTCTAACCACCGGAATCGATCAAGAATCGCACTCACCTCAGACGAACACCCGAATAAGATGATAAATATACCCTTTCTGAACCATCTTCCTAGCCTTGAGGTAAGAAATAAACCTACCCCTCGGCGACGCAGTATCCCCTTTCCACTCAATAACCGGCTCACCGGGAAACTGGAATCGAATCAATCTGTCTCTACAGTCAACATTGACATAACAAGAAGCCAACCAGTCCATACCCATAATGACATCAAAATCTATCATATCCAGCTCTATCAAGTCTGCTAGGATCTGACGACTGTGTATAATCACCAGACAATTCGTATATACCCGCTCGGCTATCACTGAATCATCCACTGGCGTAGCTACCTCAAAAGGTTCTATCGACGCCGCGTCTATTCCTATTCTATAGGACAAAGTAGAACCCGGATCTATCAAAATATAAACGTCACAGCATGAAATCAATAGTATACCTGTGACGACATCAATCGAAGTCTCCTGATCCTGTCGACTGGCTAAGGTATAGATACGGTTCGGAGGACCGCTAGAACTAGGACCTCTGCCACGACCTCTGCCGCGACCTGCTGGCCCGTAAACACCCTGGCCTCCGGGGCGCATGACCACAGAAGATGATGACCCGGCAACTGACCTTGTAGGCTGAGGCATACTACTCGTGCCGCCTCTGGTCGGACAATACCACTTCAAATGGCCCTGCTGGCCGCAAGAGAAATATGCTCCCAAAGATATACGACACTCTCCAGGATAGGATCTACCGCTTCGACCACACCGAGGTAAATATGGCCTCATCTGGCTAGTACCTGCTCCTCGAAACCCGGCCCGATGTCACGACCACCCCGGCCCGCGATCGTGCCTTACCCCGGACACCCTAGTGATACTACATCAGAGAAAATTAGCGGAAATAAAAACTTACACATGAAACAAGATATACAAGAAGAAAATAGGCTAACCAAAACGGTCACCTTTCTGCATATATATATAAATGATTAAACCTTAACAATTACATCATTTTTTACAAACCCTGCCCACAACAGTACTACAGACCTCTAAGAGTTTTTATAACAACTATGACGGGACAGGGCCCCGCCATACCCCTGAATGTACAAGAACCTACAAACTCAGGAAAACATACCAAAAGATAAGCCTCCGGAGAAACGGAGCTTCCCAATACGCTGAACTGTGATCCTAAGAGCGAGGATCAACAACCGATGTACCTCTACCTGCGGCATGAACGCAGCCCTTCGAGGTCGGTCTGACAACAGTACCAAGTATGTGAAACTGAAAAATACTGTAAATGAAACCATAATAGTCTATGTAAAACAGGAGACATGTATGATAACCAAACTACAGTTCACAATATATATTAGCAGTCAGGGACTCACGCCCGTAAAGTCATCACTCAAATATAACCCGGGAATTTAACCCGCACAACGCACGTGCCCGGCATCTTACTCGTATAAGCATGGCCATGGAACCATCCTAATGGAAGATACCCGTGGGCCACCCATCGTGTCGATGTCCAAAGGAAATAACCGGATAACAATCATAATGGAAGATACTCGTGGGCCACCCATCGTGTCCGGTATGTCCAAAGCAAATAACAAGATAACACTTAATGGAAGATACCCTGGGCCACCCATCGTCGGTGATGTCCAAAAGGAAATAACAAGATAACAATCATAATGGAAGATACTCGTGGGCCACCCATCGTGTCGGTATGTCCAAAGCAAATAACAAGATAACACTTAATGGAAGCATACCCGGGCCACCCATCGTGTCGAGATGTCCAAAAGGAAATAACAAGATAACAATCATAATAAGATACTCGCGCACCCATCGTCGGTATGTCCAAAGCAAATAACAAGATAACACTTAATGGAAGCATACCCGTGGGCCACCCATCGTCGTATGTGTCCAAAACAAATAACAAGATAACACTCCAATGGAAGCATACCCGTGGGCCACCCATCGTGGTCGCATGTCCAAAAGGATCGATATAGTGGAAGATACCCTGGGCCACCCATCGTGTCAGTATGTCCATCAATCAACCAGATAGCCGGCCCTCCAACGAGAGACGTGGTAGCACAGAAATACAACACTTGCACAACAAAGGCTATCACCACAAGCATAAGCAAGTTCAACATACTCATAGACTTTCATTTTATTACAACAAATCCGGATTTTAACCCCAAGGTACTACGTATTTTAACTCTTTAAAAGATCCATTTCTTTCACAAAAAGTCACACGATACCCGTAGTATCAAAATAGAGTAACTATCTTTTTAAGTAAACCAAAACAATCTCCATATCTTCTTTTCGAATAAACCAATTTAAGACAAAACCATGACTTCCTTTTTAAACAATTTTAAGACAAAACCATGCCTTTCTTTAAAACCAAAACACTTTAATTTCCTCAAGTCTCTTTTCTTTTAGAAAACAAGTTCCTTACTTTGGAATTTAAGAAAAATCAATACTTGTTATTAATGATCTTATTAAAGCAACCATGATCTAGGAAATGTAATACAATTTTGTCTTATCTTAGCTTCTATGCAGATGGAGGTTTCTACTGGTTTTAATATAATTAATTATTCAATACATTTTCCATTATTAACGCTGCAGTGGTTTGTTCGATACTTATTCTCATTTCCGAAATCAATATAACTTATTCCTTTTAAAACCAAATTACCCATTTCTCATAAAAGCGGTTTCACAACTTTTTAACACAAACCAAGTCTTTAATATTTCACATCAAGTCATTTATAAGTCAAGTCTCTTATCTTTTAAAAATCACAAACCATTTCTTTACCTACATAAAGTTGTTATAACAAACTTCCCATAAAGCCGTTATAACACTTTATGTTTTAAACCAACCAAACTCGTTTAGCACATGTACGTCTACCGTACTACATAGTTCACATAATCATGCTAGAAAAGATAGGAAGAGGTTCACATACCTCGCGACAATTAGCAAAACGCTCCAAAGTACTATAACCCTGCTAGCCTTTTCCACCCTTCAAGTAGAATACGCTACTCGTAGTACTTCAACCTATAAAGGCCACAAAACGTCTATCAACCTCTAGATCTCTTCGTAGAACAATTCTAAGTACAAAGTTCCTTATTCTACGGAAAATTCTAAGAAGACCTCCCGCAACCACATAAATCTCCTCTCTATCAAGGCCCGCTACTAAGCCAACAACTCCATGGGGGTTTACACGTCTAACCGAACGTGTACAATTCTACTCCACAATAATACTACAAGTCTACTGTAAATACAGTCCAATGTAAATACAATTCAATTCTTTATAAACATCCTTCCATATATCTTATACTCAATTCTAAACTACTACAACATGTAATATCCAATTACAATAGAAGGACTAAGATCATTACCTCGATAAGCCCAAAATTATCCAAGATTATAAGTTGATCCTGAGCAACGTTTAGCTCCAATTCCTTACGCTCCAACCCGCTCCAAGCAACCCTTAGAAGTTTCTAAACAACTCCTCTTAACACTTCATCCAACTATGAAGGTTTTTCCTAGGGTTTCGTTTTGTGACTATTGGAATAAAGTAGTATTTTCGGGCTCTTAGTATAAAGATAACTTTAGAATACTACAAGGGATTTTAGGCTAAGGTATATGGGATTATAACAATACTTGAAGAAATTCTTTCACAAAAGGGGGGGTGTGGGACGAGAACCACAAAGGGAGGGAGGGGGAATTTTTGCCTTGGAAAAATATTTCAAGTGAGGGATGAATAAAGTCTTGCAACAAGGGGGGGTATTTATAGAGAAATCAATGGCTAGGATCAAAGCAAGTGTATGGTGAGGATTTGGTCCATGTGGGAGTGGAGTCCTCCAACCAAGTGTCCACCACAACAATGAGACATGTGTCCACCACAAAAATTGGACAAGTGGCTTGCCACTTGTCCACCAAAAACGTCCAACACTTGTCCACCAACCATTCGGCCAACATGGCCACATGGGGGTGACACGTGTCGCCCCCCTACTCGTCCAAAATATTTCATCTTCCGAAAATATCCGTAATGCCGAAATCTCGAAAATAAAGTGGGCCCCACAACCCGTAAATTTTCCCCGTGGGCCCCACGTGACCAATTCCGGAAATAAAATTCCATAATTCTCAAATATTCCAAAAAGTCCGAATACCAAATCTGGGAATCCAATTCCCATTAACGAACCTTTTTCCTTCACAAATCCGGAAACTTTTCCGTCGAAAAATCACATCTTTCTTCCTTTCCAATTTTTGTGTCGTATTCTCGCATTTAACGCTTCGTATACATACCCGGAACTACGGTGTAACATCGAGCCTTGACCGCTTCCCGAATAACCGGCTGATCAAACCGTGCGCGTAAGACCGAGAGAAGTACTGTCTTTGGCCGGGCCGAGACGCAGACCTAGCTCTTGGCCGCCCGCCACGAAAGTTACCCGAAAACCCTACCGTCCTGGCCCTCTTATACTTGCCTCCGTCTGGCTGACTCCCTCTATGTCTGTTTTCCACTCTCTGTGCGTTACCAGCTTCCGATCCAGCAATGTACTCAGCTTCAGTTGTCGAATCTATAGTTTTAGTTTGTTTGGAACTTTTCCAGCTCACTGCTCCACCATTGAAAATGAACATGTAACCAGAATGAGATTTGAAGTCATCAATATCTGTCTGGAAGTTAGCATCAGTGTACCCAGTACAAGTTTGCTTATCATCTCCACCATAGATGAAGAAGTAATTTTAGTACGTCTGAGATACTTAAGAATACTCTTGACTGCATCTAGTGTTCATCCCCATGATCCTGTTGGAATTTACAAGTCATACTAAGTGCAAAGGCCACATTTGGCGTAGTACAAGTCATGACATACATGATTGATCCTATAGTCGAAGTATATGAGATCCTCTTCATACGCTCAAGTTCTACAACATTAGAAGGACAATCCTTCTTAGATAACTTGATGTCTTAACCTATAGGTAGACCGCCTTTCTTGGAATTTTCCATAGAAAAACGTCTAAGCACTTTGTCTATGTAGACCGACTGTGATAGCCCCAACAATCTATTAGGTATATTTCTATAGATCCTAATTCCCAGAATATAGCAGGCTTCACCTAAATCATTCATCATGAAGGTACTGGACAACCACTTCTTGACTGACTGCATAAGAGTCTTATTGTCTTCCATGATTAATATGTCATCTACATATATAACAATGAAGACAATACCCCTCATCCTTGCGTTTGCTATAAAGTATAAACACAAGGATCCTCTTTGCTTCCAACGAAATCAAATGACTTGATAGTGTTGTCAAAGCAAATGTTCTAACTTCTTGAGGCTTGCTTAACCCATAAATGGACTTTTGTAACTTGCATAGAGCATTTGGTTTGGACTCAAATGAAAAACCCTCGGGTTATTTCATATACACTTCCTCAATTAGATTACCAATGAGGAATGAAGTTTTGACGTTCATCTGTAAAATGTCATAATCATAATATGTAGCTATTGCAAACAAAATTTGAATGGACTTAATCTTAGCAACAGGTGAAAAGATTTTATCATAGTCGACTCTAGGCCGTTGATTATAACCTTTAGCCACCAATCTAGCTTTATAAGTCTGTACCTTGCCAAATGCATCAATATTCTTCTTGAAGACTCATTTGCATCCTATGGGTTTAACCCCATTTGGCAAATCAACCAAGTTCCACGCTTGATTGACATACATAGATTCTATTTCAGATTTCATGACTTCTTGCCATCTCTTCGAATAAATATCCAATATTACTTTGTTGTAGGTTCATCATCATCTGGAATATCTATCTCGCTGTGTGTTTCCATAAGTAGATTTAGTCTTTCTGGAGGACGATGAGTTGTAGTAGACCTAAGAAGTTGATTGTTTTGCATTTCAATGCCAGATATGTTCTGACTGTGAGAAGGTTCTTGTGTGTTGGTTGATCCACCAACTCGAGAGCTTTCAGGAATATCATTTTCATGTCTTTAATGAACATGAGGAGGTGCAATCATTGCACTTGCTCCCAAGGGTTGTGTATGCGGATCTTGTATTTCTGCATCATCCTTGCAGCACTCCCACTAGACAAAGGGTGTACTCGTAGTTCCCAATCTTCGCCAAATACTCCCACTGAATTCTTGCCTTGGTAATTCGGCAAGGATTAAACCTCTATGTTATCTCGTGGTTCTTGAATTTCTTCAAGTTCTATCTCTGTGCAGCTCTGTTCCTTGTAGACATATTCTTCTTCAAGGAAAGTTGTGTTCCTAGAAACAGTGACTTTATGTTCGCTAGGAAGATTGAAGTAGTATCCCTTAGTTTCCTTTGGATACCCCACGAAGTAACATTTCTCACTCTTGGTTTCCAACTTATCAGTTAGCATCTTCTTAACATATGCAGGGCACCCCCGGGGTCTCATATGTTTAAGAGTTGGCTTCTTGCCACACCATATCTCATATGGTGTCTTTTCAACTGATTTAGAAGGAAACATGTTTAGAACATAAATTCAGGTTTGTATAGCATATCCCCAAAGATATGTTGGTAGAGTTGTGAAGCTCATCATAGATTGAACCATATATAGTAGGGTTCAGTTTCTCCTCTCGGCAATACCATTCATTTGTGGTGTTCCATGAGGTGTCCATTCTGAATGAACTCCATGTAGCTTCAAGTAATCTAGAAATTCTTTACTGAAGTATTCACCTCCTCGATCAGATCGAAGAGTCTTGATACTTTTGCGAGTTATTTATCAACTTCAGACTTGTACTCCTTAAACTTTTTGAAAGTATCAGATTTATGTTACACATATCCATACCTTGTCAAGTCGTCAGTAAAAGTGATGAAGTAAGGGAAACCTCCTCTAGCTTGAGTAAAAAATGGTCCACATACGTCAGTATGTACCAACTCAAGCACCTCCCTGACTTGCACACCTTTCCTAGAAAGGGGCTTGTTGGTCACCTTACCTTTCAACCAGGATTCACAATTACCATAAGACTTCAAGTCAAGTGGTTCTAGGTAGTCAAGTTTCCTTAACATTGTTATCCTTGTTTGATTAATGTGACCAAGTCTACAATGCTAAATGTAGGTAGAATTTTCGTACATTGAAAATTTCTCTATATTTCAATGATGTACATACCTTGTCCACTAGAGGCAGAAGCATCTGCTGCTTTTCCTCCTCCTGGAGCAGTGCAGTCATTCTTCTAATGCCCCTTATTGTTACAGTTGAGGCATACATCCTTGTCCGGATTCACCTTCTTATTCTTCATATCTCCCTTAGGCTACATAGCTGAGGGCGCAGTGATTGCTTTGCCCTTCTTCTTCTGCCATTCCTTACCTTTCGGTTTGGGCCGGCTAGAAGAGCTCACCATGAGCACAACTTTGCCTTTGGTAGTTGAAGATTCAAAGGTCTTGAGCATGTTGTGCAGCTCCGTTAGACTCGCCTTCGTTCCGCTCATATTGTAGTTCACAATAAAATTCTTGAACTAACGAGGGAGAGAGTTCAGGATGAGGGTGGAAGCGATCTTCAACACATGCTGAGATACTTGGATCCCTTCACTTAGCTTACATTTGGAGAGTTCTATTAACACCTCATATTCCATAGTTTGGGACTGAGAGTCATAGAGATTCTTTAAATGTTCGAGCATCTCGTTAGGGCCCATGTTCTCATTTTGTATCTGAAGTTCCACAGACATGGAAGACAACATTACGCATTGTGCTGAAGTGATATCATCTAGGTTCTTATGGTAGGCTACCTTATCAAATGTGACATATTCTGTAGAATCCTCGGCAAGGACTATGGGGAATACATTGTACAACACATATTCAACTCTTTCTTGCCTTACGACAATCCTTAGATTCCTAAGCCAATCCAGATAGTTTGGTCCGGTGAGTTTGTTCATTTCCAATGATAGACTCGACATTTTGATAATCCGAAGAGTTCAGATAGACAGGAAATTATACTCAAATTTATTTCCTATTATACACATTCATTTAGACTAATCAACATGGTCTTTTGTTTGATTAGCTCCTACTATTTTAGCATACTTCTACGACCCCATGGTAGAATACAAACCTAGATTTATTTAGGGCTCGTTTGGTACGTCGTACTGGACTGTACTAATTTCATTGGACTGGACTGTACTGTATTGGATTGGACTATATTAATATATAATGGACGGTATTAGAGTATTAATATATAATGGACTGTATTTTTTATTTTTAGTACAGTACAGGGGAGACCCACCTGCTATATGGGTCTCAAAAATGGCAGTTGGACTGCACTATTTATAAAAATAGTATAGTCCATTGCGGCTGAAAACGCCCACCAAACGCTGTATTATTTTTTTGTCCAGTTTAATACAGCGTACCAAACGTGCCCTTAAGGTTATAATGGGCCAAGATCCAAAACTATGTTATATCCGCGTTTTCTTTGGCTGATAAATTCAATAGCACATTTTGGTAGGTTCTAAACCAATTGCAAAACTTATTTGCAACTCTTGGTTGATTAAATATATTTCATTTTAATCTCGCGTCCTTAGATTAGTCCGACACTTTAGCGCCAATATTTGTCTAAGCAAGTCAAACTCATTACACGACTGCGTTTATGTATCTAAGTAAATTTGGCCTTTGTGAGCAAACACTTTGGTGTAAATACCAACAAAAGTTTATCATCTACTTTTACATTTAAATACATTTATAAAAGAGCCTGAGTCCTCGTAGACTTAGAGCAAATGCTTTGGCATAAATACTCGTATCGCCGAAAAGGATTTTGTGCTCTAACAATTATAATGGACGACGCGTTTTAATTTAGATTTGTATTCAAGTTTGCGGGACATTTTAGTTTTCGGGGATTTCAACCAAGATCAACATACATGTCATATCCAATACGACATTCTATCATGCAATTTCTAAAACACATTTAGATGAAAAACCATCAACCCAATAGGCATGATAAAAGATGGTTTTAATCAACTATTGGGTGCCGCCTACCCAGACAGTTTAGCGGACACTACCAATTACTGGGCGCCGCCTACCCAGACTTTTACAGCGGATACTATGCTAATAATTAAATGCACGCATTTAAAACACTTCGCATATATTCGTATATTATATAATAATATACAATTAATGATAATCATGAGTAATTTGTCTAAACTCTAAAATCTATGTCTATGCCAAACAGTCCCTAAATATTTTCTGATTTTAAAATTGATTTTCAGGATATTTCTGCAAACTTTCAGAATTTATAGTTTAGTCCCTCAAGAATTAAAATAAATAAATTTGTACCCATTTAAATTCAGAAAATCCAAATTTAACTTTCAGAAAATATTTTCAGGTTTCAGAGACCTGTCTGCAATTTTCAAAATTTAAAAATCTGATTTTCAGAAACTTTATTTAATTACAGAATTACCCAAAAGGACCAAATCTGTCTATTTAAAAAGTTTAAATTTCAGATTCTGAAACCTTTTAAACTTCAGAATCTGGATCTGAAATATTTAAAACTTCAGTTTCTGATTTCGGGGTGGCGCCGCGGCGCCTGACCGGCAGTGACTAAAAATTTTAATTTTAAGCTTCGGGATGAACAATGTCGCGGCGCTCCAGAACGAAGCCTCGACACTTCGGACAAACCCTAGGCAGCGCCACGTCGCTCTATCGTGGAGCCGCGGTGCCGCCGTAAAAAACTTGTCAGGCGCCGCGACGCTCCATCGTGGAGCCACGACACCTCTGTCCAAGAAACATAAAATCTGCAATTCTGAAACCCTAAAACTTGTTCAGGGTCAGATTTGCAGATTCAACCTCATACCCCTTCTCCATTAAACAACACGTTCATCGACCATTATCATCCGTTCTTCTCGTCTTCGCGTGCACCATGTTCGAACGAACCGCATACATCAACTTAGAAGAGTTAGATCGTAATGACTTCCTCGATTACATCATTGTTTAATAGTTTAAGAGACAAGGAATGTGTGTTCTTGAGGTTTAAGGTTTTAACTCTTCTGAATGACATAAAATTAGATTTAAACAAATCTTAACCCATATTATCATTAATTATCGTTACATAATCACACAAAACAGCCCAGGCTCTGATATCACTATAGGGTTTTGTCGGGTTCGTGTACGGAGCAAAATTTGAAAATTTATGTTTCAAACCCGACAGATGGACAAACTGCGGGATGATTGTAATGATAAACACATATAAACATAAATGTAATAGTAACTGTAATACTTCGAACGAAAACTTATAGTTTGTATAATCCGGAATCTTCAAGTGTGTACCGAGGGTGAGCACACAACTGTTCCTCGATTGCAAGTCCAAGACTCCAATGTAATTACTCTTTCGGAAAGCTAGGAAATCCGGCAGAGTTTCAGCAGAGAATAATTCTTATGAATTGGATGTAGTAAAATAATGATTGAACCATTTATTTATAGCTGTAAAAAGCAATTGGGTTCCCACGTGTGCCAAGCCCAGAAACCGAGGCAAAATGTCACGATCCGAGCCGACAGGCCGCGACTGGTGCCCAACCTGGGCACCCTTATACCCTCATGATCGGTGTATTTTATATACACATTTTGAGTCATTTTTAGTTAGTATTTTACTCATTTCATTTATGTTTAGTATAGTATTAGGGTCGTTTTCCTTTCTTTTGTGTCACAGAAGTCAGAAATGGAGAAATGACAAAAAAAAGAAGTTGAAATGAGCATAAATGAGATGGAATTGCACACTAAAAGGGCCAAGAAATGAAGCCTAAGAAGTTCCGGAAAGTATAGAGGAAATCAGACGAAGACTGGACGAAAAAGTATGAAGAAACGAAAAAATGCCAAATTCACGCCTACGGCGACGCGGCGCCTGGCAGAAGCGCTGCGGCGCCCAATGTTCTGCGGAGTCCAAAAGTTGCAGATTCTTCAGAGCCGTGGCGCCGGACTGCAGGGCCACGGCGCCGACGCGGGATTTCTGGGTTTTGGGCCGAATTTGACACGTTTTCAGGGTCCAAAAGGGATAACTTTTCCTACCTACATAATCCTTAACCCTTTACCTAAAGGATTCTATAACTTCTTCTACCTACATAATCCTTAACCATTTACCTAAAAGATTTTTGGGCTATAAATAGTCTCTACATCATTAGAAGAATTCCATTCCATCTAGTAAATATTCCACAACACAATCCTTGGATGCTAGAAGGTTTGGAGACTTGTTCTTGAGTAATTTTCTTTTCTTTCTTTTCTTTGTTTATTTCAGTTCATGTATGGAGATTGTATTAGTTCTTTGCGTGACTATGGCTAGGAGCTAATTACTTATTTAGGGATTTCCTTATGATTCTCTTGAAACTCTTATTCATGAATTAATACATTAGTTGATTTCTTCTTCACTTAATTAAGATTTATTCAATAGTTGCTTTGATTACTTGATAATTAATTGATCACTAGTTATCATCACTTATATGAGTTCTAATCGAAATCTGAAAGGGGAGATTGTGAATATGCTATAGTTGAATAAACATAGGTTTAAATCGTGGACGAAAGTACCCCGATACTTGTGTAGCTTAATAAGTTATTGCTCTTAATCCTCCTTTGTAGTCAATCTTGTCATAGAAAGATAGAAGGGTTCTCCATTGGGGTTGAGTGTTTATATTACCTTAACAGGAGTATAAAACGGTCTAGTTAACCTGCTATCTTAACGTAGAAGAAGAAGTCAGTCTAATTGTATTAAGGATTGAATAGAGTGGATAATTGATGATCTTGGAAGCCCTAATTCTCCATCATAACTGATTTAAATCAAAATATTTTCATAATTAGTTTATTTCCTGCATTATTAGTTTAGAACTCCAACCCAATTAACGTTAACCAAATAGAAACTAAAGCATAGATAATCGGTACTTGAAAATCAGTCCCTGAGGACGATATTCGGTCTTACCTAGACTATATTACTTGTCACGATACGTGCACTTGCGTTTAGCGTGTGTATAAATCGCACATCACCTCACATCACATATAATCAGCGGAAGATAAGGAACAACTCATATAATAAAAACATGCAAGCCGACAAAGCTGCCACTGTATATAAAATTTTCCAAAACGAGTTACAATATATACAACCCACATGTATCTAAATACACATTTACCACCCACACTTGTCTACAGACCTTTAAGAGTTTGATAATGAAATGTGACGGGACAAGGCCCCGTCGTACCCCTGAATATACATAAGTCTGTACCAAAATGACAAGCTCTTGAACAATGGAGCTATCCCAAAGAGCAAAGATCCTAAGCTCGAGGATCACCAAACTGAGTACCTATACCTGCGGACATGAACGCAGCCCCCCGAAGGGGGTCAGTACAACAATATACTAAGTATGTAAACATAAAGTACATAAATTAAAATCATAACTGGCCAAAGAATAACAGGGACAAGTATAATAATTAAGAATACCAGATCCACCCGTGTCATATAAAATAGAGTCAAATGTACCTTGTATCACTGTATCACTGTACCACCGTACTACTGTACCACTGTACCTTTCAAAAATGAGAGTCAACTGTGCCTTTTAAAAATGAAATGAGAGTCATATCAAGATCATGCACGCCTGCCCCTATAATCAAAATATATACATCTATACTCGCATGAGTATCTCGTACCCGCATCACAGAGATCGGTCCATGGAATCATATTACATATATATACACGCATGAGTATCTTGTACTCGCATCACGGAGGTCGGTCCATGGAATAATATTACATATATAACGCATGAGTATCCTGTACTCGCATCACGGAGGTCGGTCCATGGAATAATATTACATATATAACGCATGAGTATCCTGTACTCGCATCACGGAGGTCGGTTCATGGAATAATAATACATATATACACGCATGAGTATCCTATACTCGCATCACGGACCTTGTCCATGGAATCATATAATCGCATGAGTATCCTGTACTCGCATCACGGATCTTGTCCATGGAATCATATAATATAAATACACGCATGAGTATCATGTACTCGCATCACGGAGGTCGGTCTATGGAATCATATAATATAAATATACGCATGAGTATCATGTACTCGCATCACGGAGGTCGGTACATGGAATAATAATACATAAATACACGCATGAGTATCTTGTACTCGTATTACGGATACATGTCCATGGAATCATAATATATATAAATACACGCATGAGTATCCTGTACTCGCATCACGGATACATGTCCATGGAATCCTAATATATACGCATGTGTATCTTGTACCCGCATCATGGATACATGTCCATGGAATCATATATACGACCCTTAAGTGAGGGACCCAGTGAAGTGGAATAATAATACTTTGCACAAATAGTTATCATGAGCCACCATGCAATTTAAATCATCCTTTCACTCTCAATAATATCATTTAAAATGAACTTTCACTTATTATAACCAAGGCACTATCATATCATGTATAAATCATTAAAATGAACTTTTCATTTTAGAAAATCCAAGACACTATCACATCCTTCATTAAGGATTAAGATCCAATAATACTATGTACGTCCGTCGTACATTTACATCATATAAACATGTCAAAAGAAGAAACAATAGTTCACATACCTCGAATATTTCCAATAATCCTGCATTTGATTGGTGATAACAGATCCGAATTTACCTAATTAATTCTTATATGAGCCGTTAGTAATTATATGATGAAACCTTATCTAATCAGCTGTGAACTAGAAAATGTAAAATAAATTGGTTATATCTTAGTTTCTATGCAGATAGCGTGCTAATCATTTTGATATAATCGTTTGTCGATACCTTTTTCACTTAACGCTGCAATGACTTATTTCAACACGTCTATTAAAACATACCCAATTATTATTAAAACAGCCTCAGCGCTTGATATTATCAATTACTTTAAATTAGCAAAGTCGAACCGACTCCAGTGCTTACTAAGAACTCTTATGAATATTAACATCTCTCCCCATATGCCTTAATAAGGACTTAGGAACAACTTAGACATGCTTTTAGCATAGAATCAATAACATGAATACCCCTTAACTTCTAAGA
Organism: Przewalskia tangutica; assembly: GCA_029844215.1. Taxonomy (NCBI): domain Eukaryota; kingdom Viridiplantae; phylum Streptophyta; class Magnoliopsida; order Solanales; family Solanaceae; genus Przewalskia; species Przewalskia tangutica. Next base: position 33,634,780 of record CM056732.1, read on the forward strand.
GTAGAATGAATCATGAAACAATACCACATGTATATTTCGTACGTAGAACATGTCAAAAGAAGAAAGGATAGTTCACATACCTTATCGGCTATACCAACACGATAGTAGAATATGTCTCAAATAGGTACTTCAACCTGTAACAACAATAACACTTCTATCAACTTCATGAATACTAGTGTAATTCATATACCACATAATGGTCTCCTTTTCATATAAATATTCGGACATCACTTCCCCTATATATACTCTCATCCACAACTTTCAAACGGGACTAATAACATCAATAACCAAGCACCAATTAAGGGTACAACCAAAACATCAACCAATGTGATTCATATACCTACTTCTCATATTAATCCGGCCTCTTAATCCATATAAACACAGTCTACTAAAACAGTCCATACTTCAATAACAACAACGAGGGTGAAATGTGAAGCTCTTCTACACCTTTCTACACCCTTATTCCTTTAGGACATGCATTAGCAATTACCACATTAAACATGCATAATGGTAACTAAATTTCCAGCATTATACATGCATAAAATAGCCCATAAAACAACACGACAATATCCAACAGTTTTAAGATAGTTTCGGCCAACAACAACAATCCAAAGCCCTTTTCATAATGCCTTATAATCCAATTCAAGTTTCAACACTTTAATATAAATTATTTCAACTTTCAATAACAAGATTTCATTCAATCTAACATGCACTTATTGACGATAATAACAACAACAACCAACGAATCCAATATGAACAAAACAGTCCATTAAATCGGCTAACATACCAAATGTCACATGCACTTCTTATTCTCCATTTTACTTAACGCAAGTTCATCTCTTAATTATAACATCATGTAACTTTCAAATACTTCAAGAGGAAGAAGAAATCTTACCTTCACTTTTAGCCAAAATAGTCCACAGGTTCTCGGCCACCACCACTTCTTCACGTTACAACAACACACACGTATCCTCTACAAGCTTGTAACCATCTTACTTTTATGTTTTACTTCCCAAAAGTTCATCAATAATCTTATGGTTTCAAGACAACTTTCAAGCTAAAAATCGTGACTCACTAACTTGCAAGGTTAACTTGGCTTAGCACTTGATTAAGGAACTTAATCTTGTAATATAAGTTGATCTTGTTCTTCACTTTTTTTAGGGATTTTCGAGAGCTTGAAAGGAGAAGGGAGATATAAGTGTTTGAAGAAAAAGATATTATGTGAGCTAAGGTCTTGCAAAACTTGTATACATAAATGTATATAGCACAAGTGGAGGGTGACCCAAGTAGACCCACTTGTCCACTTGTCTTCCCTTCACATAAAATATCTCCACACTAATCTCTTCACAGAATATTAATCCAACACTTAGCCAAATCTTACTATTTTCGATGGAAACCTCCCCCCCCCCCCAATTTGTGAAATTTTCGATTGACTCATATTCTTAATGCCAAGACTTAATAATATAATCCTAAGTCCATAACTCCATTTGGAAAGAATTCAACCACTAATATTAATTATCGTCGTCACATTTGTTGTATCCAAAATTGTTCCATATAAAAAATGTAAATATACTTTCCTTCCAACATTCAAATCGTATTTTCTTACTTACATTCTCACTTATGTGCCCTGGAATTACGGGGTGTAACACAAAACGGGCCAATCGGACTGCCCATTGGACATGAGGCGCCGCAGCCCTAAATGGGAGGCACCCTGGGTCCCCATACGCCGCTGCCCTAGTCTAATTATGCCTCGTTTCTATTTTAATTAAATCTGAAATCCTATCTCGATCATTATTTATTCTAATGTCTCGATTATAAATCGAACATTTATATTCTCTCTTATTACATCTTTGAATCGATGGAACAATTGACTTAGTGTTACCCTACAAGCTTCACATATCGACACTAATTACATTAGGGTCTACACGAACTCCTAGACGGCACCGGAAGACGAACTCAATATGTGAAATATAGTTACATGAATCATGTAAACTGAACCTCTATGTGGGAAGACAAAATCCTTTCATTCACGACACACTCGATCAAGCTTAGGATCTATCAAGTGTCTATCAAAATGGCTTGATCATTATATCTCATCTATATTAGCTGATAACAAGACCATATCATAAATATATCTACTGCGTTGGCCAACGACTTAGTCAACCTAATATCATATGAGAATCTGAGTATTCTCTCGAAGATACATTCGAGGAATTAATCCTAATCTTGGCTCAACTACCACCTTTAATCTACGTCGCAATGTACCTATTACAAGTCGTCTCAACCTATAAGACATTTGAGCTTAGGCAAGATCAAAGTATATTACTCTGTAGACAAGGCGTGTATTGACCTCAAGTCTAAGGACTTCTATCTCCCACACGCTGATCATAGTTTAGACATATATAACTAACAGTATATCAGCAGGGTATACCAATACTTCCCAAGTATCCACATGTCCATCATGAGTTACCATAACTCGTAGCAGGTAAGACATACTACATCCTCTAAGGATATGATGCAGACCACATATCGACTTATCACATATCATCGATATCCCTATTTCGATGATCATTAGTCGAGGCTGTTTTAAGAGTTACGCTATAATATTAATATCTTATATTATTAATAATCACGTAACCTCTAGGGATGCATTTATAGAATATTATAAATAATCAACTTATAATTCAATAATTGCAAATTCCATAATATTAATCTCCGTTAATAAAATACGAATGTGTATAAAGTACATTTTTCCTAATATAGATTGTCACTAGGACTATATATACTTTCAAGTTTGACCATGGCTAGTGCAAAGGAGATTGGGGACACGTTGATAGCCAGAGGGCTTGGGGGGAGTAGTGGGGATGCGACCGGTATGTGGGATAAGACGACCAGTTGCATTCGGAAGATAGCTAGAGAAGTGTTAGGGGTATCATGAGGTAACTGTGGTGGGCATCGAGGGGACTGTTGGTGGAATGGTAAAGTTCAAGAGAAGGTGGAAGCAAAGAAAGTTGTGTATGCGAAATTGGTAGAAAGAAAGGATGAGGTGGAGAAGTTGACAAATAGGGAATTATATAAAATGGTGAGGAAGGAGGCAAAACTAGCGGTTACGACGACGAAAATTACTGCTTTTAAACGCCTGTATATGAAATTAGAGGAAAAAGACGGGGATAAGAAGTTGTACAAACTAGCCAAGGTGAGGGAGAGTAGGACCCGTGACTTGGATCACGTGAGGTTCATCAAAGACAAGGACGACAAAGTACTGGTGGAGGACGCGTGTATTAGATGGAGGTGGCAGTCTTACTTTCATAAATTCTTGAACGAAGAATGAGATAAAGACATTGTGTTGGGAGATCTGTAGCAATCCGAAAGGTGTCGGGATTTTGGATATTATAGAAGTATTAAGGTTGAGGAAGTTAAGGGTGTTGCTCGCATGATGCGCATGCGATGAGCGACCGGGACTGATGAGATCCTAGTTGAATTTTGTAAGAGCGCATGCAGGGCAGGTTTGGAGTGACTGACTGAGTTGTTTAATGTCATTTAAGACTTCAAGAATGGCCGAAAAATGGAGGTGTAAGTACAATGATTCCTTTGTACAAGAACAAATGTGACATCTAGAGTTACAACAACTATAGGGGTATCAAACTACTAAGCCACACTATGGAGGTTTGGGAAAGGGTCGTGGAGATGAGGGCGAGAAGAGGCGTGTATATTAGTGAGAACTAGTTTGGATTCATGTCGGGGTATTCGATTACACAAGCAATTCATTGTATTAGGAGGTTGGTGAAGCAGTATAGGGAGAGAAAGAGAGACTTACATATGATTTTCATCGACCTCGAAAAGACATACGACAAAGTCCCTAGGGATGTTCTATGGAGATGTTTGGAGGTTAGAGGTGTGCATGTGACATATACTAGGGCGATTAAGGATATGTATTATGGAGCTAAGACTAGGGTACAAACAGTAGGAGGAGACTCGAAATACTTTCTAGTGATGATGGGGCAGCAGCAGGGATCAACTTTTAGCTCGTTCTTATTTGCCTTGGTTATGGATGGACTGACACTACAAATTCAATGGGAGGTGCCATGGTGTATGCTATTTGCAACCGACATAGTCCTGATTGATAAAACTCGCAGCGGAGTGAACACTAAGCTGGAGGTTTAGAAACAGACTCTAGAGTCTAAAGGATTCAGGTTGAGTAGGACCAAGACATAATACTTAGAGTGCAAGTTTATTAACATGAGCGACCATGAGACAGGCGTGGAGGTGAGGCTTGGTACTCAGGTCATTCCAAAGAAAGAAAGCTTTAAGTATCCCGGGTTTATTATCCAAGGAAATTGAGAGATTGATGTCGATGTCAGACATCATATTGAGGCATGGTGGATGAAATGGAGGCTCACATCTGGAGTTTTTTGCGATACAAAGGTGCCACCAAAACTTAAAGGCAAGTTCTATAGGGTGGTGGTTAGACCGACTATGTTGTATGGGGCGGAGTGTTGGCCAGTCAAGACTTCGCACATCCAAAAGATGAAAGCTGCGGAGATGAGGATGCTGAGATGGATGCGTGGGCATACAAAGAGGGATATGATTAGAAATGATGATATCCGGGACAAAGTGAGAGTGACCTTGGTGGAGGATAAGATGCAGTAAGCGAGGTTGAGATGGTTCAGACATGTGCAGAGGAAAGGCACAAACACCTCAGTGCGGAGGTGTGAGAGATTGACTATGGACGGGTTCAGGAGGGGTAGAGGTAGGCCGAAGAAGTAGTGAGGAGAGATGATTAGACGGGATATGACACATGTACAACTTACTGAGGACATGACCCTAAATATGGGGTTGTGGAGGACATGAATTAAGGTAGAAGAGTAGTAAGTAGTTGAGCTTAGTCCTACTTACGCTTACATACAGATAGTTGTAGTGTTATTATTGTAGCCCTACTTAACATATCATACTATTAGACGCAATATTGCTTTATAGTCCCCTGTCATTTGATTTTTGCTGATGTATGTTCTTTCGTGTACTTTGTTAATCTTATTAACTGCGCTAGTTCTTTTTGCAGAGTGCTTTATCATGACTTGTTCTCTTTTGTTACCATAATTTTCATCATGCTTTAAATTTCTTGTACGAGTCTGACCATTTCTTTTGCTTTGCTTGTTCTTATGCTTTGTCTTGAGCCGATGGTCTTTCGGAAATAACCTCTCTACCTACCAAGGTAGAGGTAAGGTCTGCGTACACTCTCCCCTCCCCAGACCCACGTTGTGAGACTTCACTGTATGTTCTTGTTGTTGTTACATTTTTATCCTCCTAAATTAAGGTTTAAAACTAAAAGATTTTCTTTTCATAAGTTAAATTATAAGTTTTCTTATTCATAACAATAATTTTCTTTCCTTGCAGGTCTGAAATAAAATGCAAATATTATTTAGAAAATATATGAATGTGATTATTCGAAGAGCTGGAGATCTAAAAAAATAACCATACTCTTTTATTCAATAATTGGATGAACATTTTCTCTTTTTCTGGTAAGCTATTTTCTTTAACGAAAAACTGTTTTTATATCTAAAGTCGGTAACTATAAGCTGCAATCTGCTTAACTTACATATGAAAAATCTGACAATAATGACCTACTTTATAACCTAAGCCTGGAATATGTGAATAGCTTATGAAACAAATTCTTGGAAAATTTTAAGCATTCTTCAAAAAACTTTGAACCTTATTGCACATAACACAGAATCTCATAACAATTTGAGATAGCAAATTTTTTTATCTACGATCCTAGATTAAATGTTAAATTTCACAATTAATTAGACAATAAAAAATTAAGGTCAAGTATATAAGATACTTATTATGATTTTTCTCTCTAACATTTTCCGCGCATACGCATGTAATATACTATTTAATTAGTCAAAGAGGAAGAAAGGCTCGTTGGAGCATTGATAGATTTGTTCAAAGCATCCTCAACCAACAATGTCCAAATCCTCTAATGTCTAATACTACGACAACAACACACCGAGTAAAATCCTATATTATAAGGTCTGAGGAAGGATTAATATATATATTTTATTTCTATCTTGATATGTAGATAAATTGTTTATGCGACATTCTCGACTCATGATAAGCAAACTCAAATAACGTATCTTGAAAAAGAAGTAATAACCAGACAGTTAAATGAACTATGCCTAATATTCCAAAGAGCCCTGATTGCTCTCCACGTGGCTAATTCCCATTTGGTGCACTTTAAACGTGCTTTCTTTTTAATATTCATAGTTACATTATTCCCCCCTACTTTTCTCTCTCCACTTTTACACCTCACCGGAAAATAGACGTCTCCCAGAATATCTTCACAAGAACGCCATTTTGATTGTAGATAAGAGTTTCTAGTACAGAACAAAGTTAACCCACTACCCCCTTCTCCAACCCCGCCCCTATCCTATCCCACCCCACCCCCACCCACAAAAAATAAAAAGAAAAGAAAAGAAGAGTAAAGTTCAAAGCTTTATAGGGGTCTTCAAAGTTGCTTGCTAGGTCCTCATCTATCTATGCATGAAATAGTTGATATATATATATATATATAACTGCCACTATAATTCTCTTGTTGCTTCCTTTGAAGCTTCTTGCTTTTATATTTTTTTTTGGGGGGGTTAAAAATCAACTCTTTTTTAGTTTTTCAATAAAAGGGGTTATCTTTTTAGATCGGTGAGAGTTATTTTTCTTTTGGAGGTTTAAAGTTTTGAGTCAAATTTTACACTTTGAGTTGTTGGACTTGTTTGGAAGTTAGTTGTATTGAAGAAGGTGTTAAAGGAAGAAGCCTTGCATATGAGGGTTAAAGTTTTGCTAGCATCAAATATCCATACATGAGAAGATAGTATTGACTTTTTAGTGTTGGGAAAATGGTTGTTTGCAAGTAATTTGTAGGTTGAAAGAGTGAGGTGTGTGTTATTTTTGAGGATGAGGCATTCAGGGATAATCTGATTTCGAGTTTTGCAACGATGAGTTGCAGTGAGAAGAGCAGAGAAAGAGAAGAGGAAGAAAATCCTGTTGGTAGTGTAGAGAAATATGTTGAAGGTGTTTCGCGGAATGGATCAATAGTACCCTCAACACAATTATCTATTGATGAAAGAGTGTTGGTGGATCCAAAACAGCTCTTTATTGGAACGAAAATTGGCGAGGGGGCTCATGGAAAAGTTTATGAAGGAAGGTATGTCACGCCGTTCTTGCAATGTTACCTATATTCTTTTAGGCTAATGATTTGAGGTTGTAGTTTCCTGTTGTCGTTAAAGAAGGTTGCAATAGCAGTGTAGTGCTGATCATCAGTGTTGTTCTGATACATTTCATTTCCTACTGGAAAATTGTGATGCTGTAACTTGTGGATTTTGCTTTAGGTGATTGGCCAGTGTGATACTGTTCCATTGGTTTACTAGTTAGGCTAATGCTACGTAATTCAGAAAATGTAACATGAGAGTTTGCTTGCCATTTGGAAAGGGCTTACAGTTTGTAATTGATATATTCATTGATTTTTACATAGTAACGGAGAGTAACTATTTCCTTCCGGTGGTGTTTCTAAATTGGTTATTTTCCTTTGTCTGAGAAGCAGTCAAACAACACGTAGATAGAAAGAATATTTGTGTTCTGTTTTTTGGATTATCTGCTCTCTAGTTTTATTGTACATTCTTCATCTATCAAAAAATGCCTCGTGTCTCTCCAGGTATGGTGATCAAATTGTTGCAATAAAAGTTCTGAATGGTGGTAACACCTCAGAAGAAAAAGCTTCACTTGAAAGCCGTTTTGTTCGGGAAGTTGTTATGATGTCAAGAGTAAAACATGTGAATCTTGTAACAGTAAGTATTATTTTTCTTTTTCTTCCAAGTTCCGTAGACTCCAAATTAGTATTCCGATTATCTTTTCAAAGTGCTGCTTTATGACTTCTCTGAGCAGCTTTTTTTTGGTAACTTCAGCAAGCAGTACGGTGTTAGCTAGTAAATATTCACATACATGGTTATTTAGGTTCTGTAGTTAGCTCATGTTGCTTTTGCTATTATGTAACTGGAGTTGGTCTTTTTCATTTTCTGAGGATGGTTTCTTGTTTGCAGTTTATTGGAGCTTGCAAGGATCCTTTGATGGTTATAGTCTCAGAGCTGCTGCCTGGAATGTCCCTTCGGAAATACTTGGTCAGCATTCGGCCAAAAGTGCTTGACCTTCATGTGGCCTTAAATTATGCGCTTGACATTGCTCGGGCCATGGAATGTTTACATGCCAATGGCATTATACATAGAGATCTAAAACCTGGTACCACTTGGCTAGCGAGCTGTACAAGAATTTTTTCTTCTTGTTATTGTAGTTATTCATTGAAATGTTAAACAGGCCAAATATTATGGTTTTGGACTATATTCTTTTATCCATCAACTATTTTACTGCTGGTAGAGTTCTTTTTCTGGGTTATTTACTTATTTTATCATTTTATGTTTTCTCGTCTATGGTCAGTAATCTAAGTACCATTGACGGAAGAAGTTATTAGTGCAGACATTGTGGTATACATTTCTGGCTCCACCACTCACTTTAAGCTTGCTATCTCTTTATAAAAAGAATCTCAATATATAGGGGAATCAACAGAGCATAGCGTGACTCATTCTTACTTGATAATTTTCCCGTGATGTATATGGGTCAGTTTATGCTGTTAACTTGGAGTTTATTCTTAAGTTGCCATCAAAATCTTTTTACCTTCCCTGTTTCATTTGTTAGTGTAGTTTATTTTTAATCTTCTCCTGTCTAAGAAAGAACACATGTGAAATGTCATTCATGCAGACAATTTGTTGCTTACGGCCAATCAGAAGTCTGTGAAGCTTGCAGATTTTGGGCTAGCAAGGGAAGAGACCCTCACTGAGATGATGACAGCAGAAACTGGGACATACCGGTGGATGGCACCTGAGGTTTGTATCTATTTAACCACATGTTAATCAACCCCATAATTTCTCGAGTGAACCGTGTAGTTTGCTCCACTAGATATGTAAATCAATACGACTTTGAAAGTTGCTGCTGGTTATTATTTTCATATCAATATATCAGTATCTTTTTGTATGGAAGCTAAATTATTGGTGATATAAACTTACATGATTGAATAAAATGGTTAGGGACAGTAGCTATGATTCCACTAGTGGAACTTGAGCAGACTACACTTTGCATTTTCTCATCTGATAGATTAGTAAAGGCTAGTAATTATGATGCAGAATAGGATTATGTACCTAGCACATAGGAATATATGCTCAAGTATTGAGTATTGACCCATCAGAATTATTTGCAAATAGAGGTGAAAAGTGACATAGAGTAAATAGGTGATGATTGAAAACCAAACTTACATCCTATTTACCCGTTTACCCACCTATAAAAATTGTAGTATGTAAAAGGAGTTTCCTTAACTTATATTAGAAAGGAAATCTATGCCCCAGGGATTTGATTGTGGTAAGACTACAGTACGTGATTTGAAACCTGCTACATACAAAAGCATGATATTTAAGTGGGGGGCATTATCCACCGAGTTTCGAATTGTGTCACTGTACCTCAGGAACTTATTGGTTATCCAATGAAAACTTAAAAAGAAAATCTTCATGTGTAATTTTTATTTTCTCTTCTGTTCTGAATCATCTTGATCTGAAGCAAGCCTTGAAGTGTTTCCTTTTTTAACTTTCAAAGGGATAAATGGACCGTGTACTTTGACATGATCATATTCTTATCCAATTTATTATCTTTAAGGCAATTCTATGTTGTTGTCATCATTTTCCAATCGCCTCTATCAACTACTATCCTTCCTGGTTAATTTGGTAGTTTGGTGCCCTCAAAAGTTTATTTATTTTGTGATACTCTCCTATCCTATTGTAACTCCCCAATGAACTCTTAGGAGTCCACTATATTTTATGATATGATGGTGTGTACTTATGCCTTGTCCTTTCTCTCTTTGTACCTATTCTTTCAAATATGTTCTTACTTGGGTCAGTTTCAATATGTTTCATCCTGTATTTTCAAGGTTTCCCAATTATCTGAATTAATTTTTCTTCTTTTTGCAGTTGTACAGCACTGTTACATTGCGTCAGGGGGAGAAGAAGCATTATAATAACAAGGTCGATGTTTATAGTTTTGGCATTGTCTTGTGGGAATTGCTGACAAACCGCATGCCATTTGAGGGAATGTCGAATTTGCAAGCTGCTTATGCTGCTGCTTTTAAGGTACGAAGGTTTTTTCTGTCTTCATCCAGATTTTCCTTGGTATATTTATTGCAGTACAATGGAGTATGCTCTTTGTTATATTATTACTGTAAAAGAGCCAACCCTTTGGATTAACTTCATTAAGTATCCCAACCCTCGAGCTGCCCGAGGATTGGAAAAACAATGTAGATAAGGCTGAACTCCTTTTTAGATTTGTAGAAATTTATTGAATTAAAAATATAAACCCCACTCTCCACAAAAATCAATTACAGATGCTTTTCATTGAACTTCTTATCAGATTTCCAATCCAGATTAAGAACTTCTGCGATCGACAATGGCTGCTAATACAGAGTGTTAAAATGATTCGAGAAGAACTTCTCTTTTGTATAGGTAATGATACCAATCTCATTATTGGGTGCCAAGGGGGCTCACATCCAGTGAAAATAAGGATATTCAAGACACATACGCAAACACAATAGAATGATTATATCCTCCTAAAACACTCCTTCCGGTTTCTCGTCTAGGGAGAGAGAGGGCGTCTGGTGGCGCGGTGCTTGGATTTTCTGCGTTTTTCGCGCAAGTCGAGGCGCCGGGTCTCACGGACACCCCTTCACGTGTCCGTCGGACCTCTCTCTATCGTGTCGTCAGTGTGTCGGACACCTCTCGTATCGGACACCTCTCACTGTCCGCCGGCGTCCCTTACCCTCCACTTCACGTGTCGTTGTCCGGTGTCTCGGTCTCATCAATGTCCGTGTCCGCTCGAAGTCCGGTTCTCGCGACGTCTCGTGTGGCGTCCTCTCGGACCTTCTCTCTACCTTCGTCCGTTCGGTGCGTCTCGGACACCTCTCACGTGTCTCGTGTGGTGTCTCATCACCTCTCACCTCTCGTGTCCGCGTCCTCGGACGTCTCTCCACTCGGTGTCCGCAGGTCCTCCTGATCTCTCACGTGTCCAGATGTCGTGTCCGTGTCCTCACCCTCACTGTCCCGTGTACCACAGATAGCACTCAACTTTAGTAGCTTAGCTCGTCCACAAAGTTTAACAGATCACAAGAAGAAAGGTGGTTATCCTTGCACCAAGGTATAAATATTGAGTGATCAGATACCCCTGGGGCTTGTGTTCAGCGGTAAAGGTAGTATGCCGTGGGATGTATGGTAGGTGTACGTCATAAGTACGAGAAACCTGGCTGGTGAATCCAGTTTGGTATTTAAGTAGAGAAAGTTATCGGTGGTGGTGTCCACTATCCTCGGAATTCAAAGGTTAAAAAAGATTGGATTATGAGATACTTAGATATTTTCATTGGTACTTTCGGTTGAATCATTCTTCTGTTCCTCTCCAACCATTTATTCTAATCTAACATTTTGAAATTGAGTTTCAACTTTTTCTATTTCTGTCAGAGTAACAACCACTCCAGCTAACTGAGAAATACTTTGCAATAGGGGAAAATCATCCAGGTAATGCCACAAAAGGAGAGAAAAAATGCCCCAACACTCAGCCACCACTTGCATTTAATATGGAGGGAAATGTGATCCACTGTTTCCCTAGCTGGTTTTTGAACAATTCATCTAAAGATAATGTAGTGTTCCTTTGTTTGTATAATAAAAGTACTTCACTTTCTCTCTAGAAGAAAAGGAATACTTCAACGTAAAGTTGCTTCCATTGAATCCTTTGGCGTTATCAATCAAACATATATTGGTTGACTTCTCGCTGACAATAGGAGAACCATAACTAGGCTTTTGCTTACATCAAGAAACTCATGTTTTGCCTTGAAATCAGAGTGTATCACTAAGGTTGTGACGAGAGTCTTCACTGGTTCTTATGATCTCAGTTGTCTGTCTACTATGAATGTTTTTAGTCTGGGAAGAGAAATGAAAGATGTAGAGATCCTCTAGTTCTAGAGGACCTCTATTGTGTTGTAAAAGACTATTTTTCTTATAAATGGAAGCGTTATGGTGAAACGGATTGCCATAATAGACAGTTGGTACGGAATCATTGAAATGAGGAGATAACGGGCGAAGGATATTCATTCTCTTAGAATTCTCGTCACGCTTCTCCTTCTCCTTATAGCTGAGTTATTAGAGCAGTGTAACGGCTGTAACTAAGCTTCTTAAAGAGATAAGTTACTGCAACTACTTGTTTGTGTTAACTACCTCTTCCCCTTGTTGTTGTCTTATTTTGCATATAGGTGGGACATAAAAATGTGATTTAGAATTACTTTCTTAGAGTGAAAATAGGATTGTCTACTTTTCCCCCTATATGGGACAGAAATGAGTTGAAAGTTGCAATGGAGTTTTCCGTAGCGAGCGCGTATCAGTTGGCGCCTGGTGTCTAAACCGGAGACATCCAGTTACTGCGATTGATTGGGGAGAGCGTGCTAGTCTAACTGCCGGTAAAAAATGAACTGACAAAGCCAAAAGTGGGGGATGGTATCATATTCTCTTATAAGTCCTCTAGGCACCTTTGGAAGGCAGGGAGTGTGACAACGTACACCCTAGGTCATATCGAAATGACTCCATTGAGAGTAAGATCGGTGGTATAGTCACTACCTGTAAGGCAAGCCCAAACCGAACTCGCCCATCCTTTTGGGCACAGGGATGCGAGAACCAATCCGCTCAAGTTGTAGCATGCAGTCAGATTGTTTATCGAGATTGTTTCAATCCTCCTTGAATTACTTGTTCAAGGCTGGGTTCATCAGTTCTAGGGAACTCTTTTATTGAATGGGCCCTAATACTAACTAAAAAGATCGAGGAGTTCGTCACTCTTTTTCACATACCTTATAACGAAAAGGAGAAAGGGTTACGATAGCAAGGCCCTCCCCGGCCGGAGAGCCTCCAGGCATTCATTCAATCAAATCTTTTATGCCTATGCCAGCCCAAACTAATTGACTTTTTTTGGAAAGGAAGGAATGCAAGGATTCTGGGCCTGTCATATCTCTCTCCTCACCAACCACTGGCGCTACGTCTACTTCATCTCGAGATTAGATTGACTTCCCCTCATCCAGTTCGTAGTTTCTAAGCTACTGATATGTCCAAGCAATCTTCTGTTCATTTTTTTTAGTAAGAGCTCTCCCAGTGTTTTCATTTTATAGTACATTCGAATAGAGTGGGGTCCTACAGCCCCCAGTTGCCTCAAAATAAGGGGTTATATATGTTTGATTCTTTATCGGATCATAAAAACCCACTTTACGAAGATCTTTTCCTTCTCTTCGGGATCGAACATCAATTGCAACGATTCGATAGACGCCGAGAGAATGCAGGCAAACTTGGAAAAGGAGTGGCTCCCGTCCCTAAACAAAGCACCAGTCAGCTTTTGCCTTCCTTCTAACCTCCCAGTCTCGGGTCAAATGCAGAAGCGAGACTTCGTACCTCGGGAAAGGAGTAAGCAACTTAAGACAGGCAGAAAGGTAAGTGGTCGTTCATTCGAGAATGAGGTTTCTCCCCGTTGACAAAGGGAAAGGGGGGAGCCTTGTTCAGCAGGTGCGCAACAAGTATTCTTTCACAAGTTTGACGCAAGTCAAAATGACTGCGCTAAGAAAGAAAACGGATGCAGCAAAAAAACGGATGCGCGTTACTAACACTAACGCGCAACGGCTTTCGCGCTACTGCGCTCATCCGCTGCTTGTTGGACAACGTAGTCAACGCCTCGATTGAAGATTCCCTTGAATCGGATTGCTCGAGCCGTTTTTTAGGTCATTAGTCAACAACTCCCTGGACAGCGAAATAGGGGGCCTTTTAGAAATTATTATGCCAGACGTCCCGATTTATTTCATCCATGACTGGGAGAGGGGAAGAAAGGGCGGTAAAGAATAGAATTCCTTCCCCTTCCTTCTTCTAATAAGAGAGAGCGAAAGACACTCAAACGAATATGAGAGGAACAGAGCGGCAAGCAAGCATATCGTTAAAAGACTGGTAAACCAAATGTAGCCCTACCTGAACCTATGGAGACATAGGCGAATATGCCGTCTGCTAGTGCCTCTAGTGGAGGGATCTTGAAGAGAGTCGTGCTTAGCGAGTATGCTTTGCTCATTCTTGAACTCGCTGACCACCCTTCATTCTCTACCTTTTTCTTCAAAAACTTAAGCTACTTAGACTGATGCTGGCGATCTCGAAGGGAGATATCTGGACCAGTGCACGGAGCATAAAGGTTTGGAACTCTTTTCTTCTCTGAATCTTAAGGACAGGATCCTACCCTATTCTCGAACCCTCTGCCGAGCTCTACCCTGCCCGCATTTCCTTGTGTTTTGAAGAGGAAAAAAATCTCTCTACCTGCTGCCAACAGTCTTTTCTACAGTCTTTTCTTTGAAATTATCTGAGCGGATCGATCCTCCCATCCCCTTTGTTTTAGCAACTTATCCTAAGGTCTCCTCGCCAAGAGCTCCCCGACGACGACAGAGGAAGCAACCCGTCTGCTATGGCGGGGCGGCTTTTTTCTTTCACAATAAGACCTGTACGATTATCCCTACCTTCGGTAGCAAATTTAATTCTCTCAATTCCCGGGCGATTGCACCAAAAATTCTAGTTCCTTTTGAATTTCCTTCTTGATCAATAACAACTGCAGCATTGTCATCATATCGTAAGTTACATAGGATTCATCTTTTAATAACTGAAAAATTCCGAGGACCAGTGTTACACGGTTTGAAACTTAGTGTATAATAGGTCTTCCATTCTACCTCTTTCAGCTTATACCAGGCTTTTATCGGCGGAAAAATTCAAACTTGTGATGTATTCCTAACCCGCAGATCACATGGTGTGCTCATACCACTAGACCAAAGCCCTGGCGGCGAGTTACAGAGGAGCCATACATCTCATTCAACAAATTTAGTTTTGAGAAATAGTTAATTGATGGTTGATTTATTAGTCTTTTTAATGGGGCTAGGAGATGAAACAATAGGATGGTGGTGAAAGTGATTTGATTAGTCGACCTTTTCATCAAATCGAGCTTGGAGAAAGAAAGAGTTTGATCTTATGAAAGGTGATTGCTTGGATGAGCGAGACAAGATACATGAGGATCAGAAAATGAGTGTGATATGTATCATTGTTCTGCATCGATGATGCATATAGAATTCACATCATATGAAAATAGGATGGACAATACCTAATTAGTAGAAGTCCGATAGGTATTCAAGCTGAACAAGGTAGGTCTTACAGATTTTGATCTTGACAAGGTTAAACATAAGTGAGCTACACTCAACTTTTTCACAACTTGACCTTGTTCTCTTTCAACGATATCCTTAAAAAGTTCTCAAGTACTAGGTGGTCTAATAAATGGTGGCATGACAAGTAGCATCTCTGTAGGCTAACACCTCCACAAACTAAAGATTATTAATTTTTGAAGTGTGTGATGATCTCATTTAAAAGCTTAAGTTGTTAGGAATAACACACTTTTGATTACTTATATTGTCTCAACATACCTCACGTGTGAGCCTAGTTTTTTTTTCATTAGCCAAATATGTGGAATATTTTTCTTGCTTGTTGGTGGCGGTAAGATTTGAACCTAGAACTTCTTGCAATAACAAGAACATACCTAATCCCACAGATGGGGCTGGGAGAGTGTCGGATGTAAGTAGACCTCACCCGTACCTTGTATAAGGTAGAACTTTCTGATAGACCCTCGGCTTAAGAATAGCGTTTCAAAACAGATTTGAAATACAAGAGTTAAAAAGCTATAGAGACAACACTAAAGAATAGAAAAGTATTGACATCAAAATAGTAAAGATGACCAAAGTAAAAGAAACAACAGTAAAAATAAAATTGAAGACTAAGATATTACAACATACCCAGTAAAATCCATAACGTAGGGTCTGGGGAGGGTAGAGTGTACGCATACCTTATCTCTACCTTGGTAGGTAGAGTGACTATTTGCGAAAGACTATCGGCTCAAGACAAAACATAAGCACAAGCAAAGCAAGAAAAACGGTCAGACCCGAAGAAATTTAAAGCAGTACTAAAATGATGGTAGCAAAAGCGAATAAATCATGATAGAACATTCTGAAAAAAGAAGCAGTAACTAACTCATGTAAATAAGGTAAACAAGATACACTAAAGAACACATAACAACAAAAATCAAATGACAGGGGACTATAAAGCAATATTGCGCCTACTAGTATGATAGGCTAAGCAAGCCTACAATAATAACACTACAATTATCATTTTGTGAGCGTAAGTAGGACTACGCTTGGCTACTTACTGCACTTCTACCATAATCTGTGTCATCCACAACCCTATCTAAGGTCATGTCCTCAGTAAGTTGCACCTGTGCCATATCCCGTCTAATCACCTCTCCCCAATACTTCTTCGGCCTACCTCTACCCCTACTGAACCCATCCATAGACAACCTCTCACACCTCCACACTGGGGCATTTGTGTCTCTCCTATGCACATGCCCGAACCATCTCAATCTCTCTTCCCGCATCTTATTCTCCACCGAGGCTACTCCCACTCTGTCCCGTATATCATTTTTAATCATATCTCTCCTTGTATGCCCACACATCTATCTCAGCATCCTCATCTCCACAACTTTCATCTTTTGGATTTGCGAAGTCTTGACTGACCAACACTCCGCCCCATACACATAGTCGGTCTAACCATCGCCGAGTCGCGTATTAATTTTGTTATGAACTATGACTTGCTCATTTGATAAGATTACATAAGAATTAGGAAAGTTTTGATGATTTTCATAACTTGTGAGTTTTTTATGTCAATGAGTAAAGATACAACTTAAGAAACTCAAATTGCATGTCCAAACAAAACTTCAACTTCAAATCATATGATTTCAAACCATGATTTATTAATCATTTGTTTATGTTGCTTTAGTAATGTATCTAGACACAAAAGGGAGTGAATTGTGTCTTGCCTGATTTTTGTGAACTAAACAATTTTATTCTTTAACGTGAGTAATTCAGACGCAAACTGAAAATGTACACAAAATTAAAGTACATAAGCGATTGAGTTTTTGTGACACATTTTTGTCGCATAAGACTCCAGATGCGAGTCTCCATTTCATCCACCCTGCTATGATGTGTGACATCATCATCAATATCTCCATTCCCTTGAATAATAGACCCGAGGTACTTGAAGCTTCTTTTTTTGGAATGACCCGAGTCCCAAGCCTCACCTCCACACCTGTCTCAGGGTCGCTCCCGTTGCTGAACTTGAACTCCAAGTATTATGTCTTGGTCCTACTCAACCTGAACCAGTTAGACTCTAGAGTCTATCTCCAAACCTCCAGTTTGACGTTCACTCCGCTACGAGCCTCATCAATCAGGAATATGTCGTCTGCAAATAACATACACCAAGGCACTTTTCCTTGGATTTGTTGCGTCAGTCCGTCCATCCATCATCAAGACAAATAGGAATGGGCTTAAGAGCTTATCCCTGGTGCAGCCCCATCACACTGGAAAGTGCTCCGAGTCTCCTCCTACTGTCCGTACCCTAGTCTTGACTCCATCATAAATATTCTTGATCGCTCTAGTGTATGCCACATGCACTCCTCTAACCTCCAAACATCTCCATAGGACCTCCCTAGGGACTTTGTCGTATTCCTTCTCGAGGTCGATGAAAACCATATGTAAGTTTCTTCCTCTCCCTATATTTCTCCACCAACCTCTTAATAAGATGAATGACTTTTGTAGTCTAACATCTCGACATGAATCCAAACTGGTTTTCTGAAATAGACACGCCTCTTCTCACCCTTATCACACCTCTTTTCACCCTCATCTCCACGACCCTTTCTCAAACTTTCACAGTGTGGCTTAAAGCTTGATACTTTTATAGTTGTCGCAACTCTGAATGTCACTTTTGTTCTTGTACAAATGAATCATTGTACTCCATCTCCATTCTTCGGGCATTCTCGTCGTCTTAAAAATAACATTGAACAACTTAGTCAGCCACTTCAAATCTGCCCTGCCTGCGCTCTTTCAAGACTAATATATTAATGGAATAATAATATGGATATTGACAAGGAGAACAGGGAGTAGATAAGGTACTCTAATCTAGAGACATGCTCTCCCATAGAGAATAGAGAAATTGCTCGGCTACCTACTAACCTTCTATCCTAATCTTCGACTTCCATGCTCTCCTATCTAGGGTCTTGTCCTCGGTGAGTTGGGGATGTGTCATGTCTTGTCTAATCACTTTCCCAATTCTTCCTCGACCTACCTCAACCTCTCTGTTTGACCTAACATTTCCAACCTCTTGCACCTCCTTACGAGGCATCTCTGCTCCTTTCACATGTCCGAACCAGTTCAGTCTCGCTTCCCGCATCTTGTCTACCGTTGAAGTCACTCCCACCTTCCTTCGTATATCTTCATTCCTAATCTTATCACTCACGGTGCGCTTACGGTATGCCATCGTCAGTTTCGTATCGCGCCGTCAGCCATTGGTGAGTGAGCGGTCGAGTTCGCCAACACCCGACACTAGTAAAGAGTCGGGTCTAATTGTCATTTTGTAGAATTTACTATTTACGCTGAAGTCACCGTTGGCATTATCATCATATAATATCTTTTTGGATCGTTTCCGTGCATTTCATCGGCTTTATGGCATCATGGCTGATCTCCCCATTTCCTTAGATCATTTACCCAAGATACTTGAATCTTCCTCTCCTTGAGATGATCTGCGTACCAATCATCACTTCCACGCCCGTCTCATGCGATGCTTCACTGAATTTGCACACCAATGTATTATGTTTTAGTCTTACTCAACCTGAAACCTTTAGACTAGGGTTTGTCTCCAAGCGTTCAGTATATCGTTAACTTCGTCGCGTGTCTCATCAATTAATACTATGTCATCTGCAAATAACATACACCATGATACCTCTCCTTAAATATGTCGTGCCAATTTATCCATCACCAAGGTAAGAGCTGATTCATGGTGCAATGGTGCAACCCCATCTCTACTTGAAAGTATTCTGAGTCTCCTCCCACTATTCAGACTCGGGTCTTGGCGTCATCGTACATATCTTTAATCGCTCTAATGTTATGCCACAAGTACATCTCTATGCTCCAAACATCTCCATAAAGCATCCCTTCAGACTTTATTATATGCCTTTTCTAAGTCGATGAACATCATACGTAAGAGGGTGTTTGGAATGACTTATTTTAAATGTTTATTGGCTTTTAAGCTCGTTTATACTTTTTGTGGTGTTTGTGTAAGATAAAAAGTGTTTTTAAGCACTTACTTTTAGGCTAAAAAAGTACAAAAATTGAATATTACCAACTTATGGCGTTTAGCTTTTAGCTTATAAGTTACTTTTAAGAAGTCAATCCAAACACCCTCTAAGTCACTTTTTCTATCCCTATACTACAAGAATCTCCTTAAAAGATGAATGACTTTCATTGTTGATCGCCCCGGCATGAATCTGATTTAGTTCTTGAAAATAGACACTTCTCTTCTCATCCTCATCTCTACCACCCTCTCCCAATAGTACTTTGATACCCGTATAGTTGTTTTAATTTTGAATATCACCCCTGTTCTTGTACAAGGCGATCATTGTACTCCAGCTCCATTCTTCGGGCAGTTTTATTGTCCTCAAAATGACATTAGACAATCCAGTTAACAACTCCAAATCTATTTTGCCTTCATCCTTCCAAAATTTCACAGGAATTTCGTCTTGCTCGGTCCCTCTTCCCCTCATCTTACGAATTGCCCCCTGAACCTCCTCATGCTTTATACGCCTACAATATCCAAAATCTTGACGGCCCATCGAGTTCTCTAAATCATCCAACCCAATATTCCTGTCCCCTCTATGTTTAATAGCTTATGGAAGTATGCATGCCATCTTCGTCTAATGTGTTTCTTCCCTCAATACTTTGCATCCTCATCTTTAATGCACCTCACTTGGTCAAAGGCGTAAGCCCTCCTCTCTCGCCTTAGCGAGCCTATACTTCTTTTCCCTATCTTTGAATTGTATTTCTTTATACAAGCGTAACTTCATGTAAGCAGTCTTCTTGCTACTCCCGCCCGATCAGAGTACTCAAAAGCGGAAAACGCAAAAAAGTGTATGTTTGTTGCGGCTTTAAGCGCAAAACACGAGTAAAGCTTGGACTTAAGCAAAGAAAAGCGCCAATGAAAGGAAAATAAAAAGTAGAAAAATAATGCAAAATAATGTAACTAAAATCACAAACAATAATTATTTGGGATAAGAAATGAAAAACTATATGTTGTGGCATACCCTTTTTGTCGTACTTCCTCTTCTCCTTCTCTCCTCTCTCTCCGAGCTTGTCGGAGTTTCATTGCCAATATCTAGTGTGATTCGTTGTCGTCCAACTGTCTTTTTATGTGCACGTACCACTCGCCTTAGGACCTTGACGCGTACATTGCAGCGCCAACTAAGTGAGGCAAAGCGCACCACCTGGGCTGCACCAAGATTCAGGGTTTAGACCTGCTTTAAGCGGGCCTTTGACAACAATGATCCCGAGAAACTTCTCTTACTTTTCTTTTTGAGTTGCATCGAGATATTGTCCCCTTGTTAGAATCACAAAAGTTTTTAGGGGGTTCATTTACTATCGTAACAATACACTTTACGCTATATTTCTGTGATGCAAATATTATTCAAGCCATTTTCCAGCACTTCTCTTGATAGTCATACCAAGTCAAAGTGGACAAGCAAATTTGGATGGAGAACTAAATGCATTAGGAAAGAGCTCAAATGCCCCAAAATACTTGGTTTATGCGTGTAGAAAATTTTAATTGAAATTCTTAATTCTATCACATGGTGTGCGTAATTGTCTAGTTACATTTGTATAATGACCAAGATCGTGACTGCATCAGGGGATTCTTTCTCTTGATTAATTAGGTTCCCTAACGCCGTTGCAAAGGTCTTTGTTAACATTCCTTGGCATCCATGTATTATATTATATGAGGGTAACTGAAGTAAAATTGTGCTCTTAGATGGGATGTGATAACATCCCCTTTCTTTTTTATAGTGATACTGAATTTTTAACATTTAACTCTGAAGAGCGTAAGGTAAACCATCATTTGCCTTTTGACTTTTTCCATGAGATTGATCTTGACACTGATCATTTACTGGAGTTCTTCTGAGTTCTCCCGTTATGTATTAAATTGATTTATGACCTGGAAATGCAGCAAGAGAGACCTACTCTTCCAGAAGATATTTCTCCGGACTTGGCATTTATCGTACAATCATGTTGGGTGGAAGACTCTAACATGCGACCAAGCTTCAGCCAGATAATCCGGATGCTTACTGCATCTCTCTTCACACTTCCACCGCCCTCACCATCCGTACCAGCTACTGAATCTGTGGAGCAGACGGTTGCCAGCAATGGTACTATTGTTGAGTTTTCTGCACGAGCAAAGGGAAAATTTGCTTTCCTTCGCCAACTTTTTGCTGCAAAGAAGGCTAAGAACTCACAGTAAGCTGGCAAATTTCCGATACACTGTTCCAGCTCAGTGACAGGGCATGTGGTAGGACATCTGTCCAAGCAGAGGGACGAGAAGTGTTGAACAGAAACAATGTTAGTCGACTAACCAATAAACAAAACAAAGGAAGAAAAACAATAGCTAATGTCATTGTAAAGGAAGTTTGTTAGCTGTACTCTCTTGTTCCTATCCAATCCTCTCATTTTTATGGGAGTCTCTGTAGCGTAGGCCGTATAGTAACACTTTTCTATTGCATTTATCACTTGGTATTAGGATGGTGATGGCTGCTTCCTGACAGATGTTTCTAACAATATATGTTGCTCTTCAGAATGATATTCATCTTAAGCTAATTTCAAAAATATATGTTACAGTCCTATTTTGAATTAAGATATTGGCAGGCCCTTTGAATGAATGTTTTGTGTTGTTTTCATATTATACAATACTTTTCTTTGTGGGATCTTTTTCCACGAGCGCCAGAACAAAACCCGGAATTTGTTCTAGAGAATCTCATAATTGTTCCAGAGTGACTAGAAAGAGATTCGTTGTTGTGGTATTATTGGAACATATGTTTTCTGCATCCCCCACCCATCCGTTTTTGCAACAGTTATACAGGATTTTAGCATCTCAAACATGTGCAGGTATTGATGGTGTATGAATGTTCTGATAGTGTCAATCTAGATTCATCAATGAATAAACACAATAAAATTCAAGTAATTCAAGATAACTTTAAATCAACAACAATAAGTACAACAAATACTTAAACACATACTAACTTGGTGTAGATAGAGGCTTGCTTGATACATTGTCCTAAGATAAAAATTCGTCCCCACTTGTGCTGTAGTTCTACAGTCTGCCTTGATGATACAACTATCTAAGTGAGAGTTCTAGCACAAGAACTTCAGTTCTGGCGAATTTACTTTATGTGTTTTTCAGAAATATTCTTGTGGGAAGAAGATGAAGATAAGACAACAATCTTATATCATTAATTGAGTTTAATGATTGATTGTTAAGTGTATTGTGTTGTGTATCTTCTAACAAGTGATCAACATGCTTTATAAAACATAAAATTCGACCATAAGCAACCTTTTGGTTCAAATCGAAATTACAGTTAGGCGCCTCACTCTTGCCTGGTGCCTACTCCTAATTCATTTTCCGGTGGCTTCACGCGATCAAGAGCCTCGACCCTAATTCGCTTTGGTAATTCCAGTAACTTACTGGAAATTAAGAGCATAGGCCCTTCCATCAAACGCCTCGACCCTTCGACCAATTTTTGTCGAAGTCATTTTTGATAACTTTACTCTTCTTCTTCTACAAGTTCCAACAATACCCCACATTTTCTATTCACACATCTAACAATACCCCACATGTGGATAGAAAATAAGATAAAGATGAACTTATCGTCTTTTCTG
Organism: Przewalskia tangutica; assembly: GCA_029844215.1. NCBI lineage: Eukaryota > Viridiplantae > Streptophyta > Magnoliopsida > Solanales > Solanaceae > Przewalskia > Przewalskia tangutica. The sequence continues at coordinate 33,657,755 of CM056732.1, forward strand.
TCAAACGCGATATGACATGCATTGGAAATAGTGTCTTTTGGACTTGAACCGTTCGTAGTGAATACCTATCGGGCTACTTGTGAAGTAGTGAACGAAATGTCTTGAACTATTCACGTTTTGTAGTAAACCAAGACAACAAGTATTACACACATCATACCAACATATTTCAATTCTTACGGTTGTGTTCTTTTCGGTCATGAGCAACTCCTTCTTCATGAGAATTTCTAGAGAACATAGCCATCTCGGTTCTCCCAGATGCGACCCCACATCAATCTCATATAGGTAATACCAAACAAGAATAGTCCGTACTATCCCACCATAAAGGCTTTTGAGTATTATTAAGAATAATATATTCATCCCTTAAAACATCAACAGATTAACACACTTAGTATACCATATGAATGAGCATATGTGTGTTTTATGCTCCTTGAGTCTTCCCCAACTAGTTTTCTTATTGAACCTAAATCATGGGATCTCCAATTATGATAGGTTAGGTTTCCACCAGTTAACGACTCATTGTATTGGCTTTAAGCCAATTCCCCTCGATGTAAATACAACTTGCTCTCTTGTAAGGACTTTTGTCAAAGGATCCACTATATTGTCCTTTGACTTTACATAATCAATGAAAATAATTCTATTCTTCAGCAAGCTTTGTATTGTATTATGACGTCGCCTTATATGTCTTGACTTGTCATTGTATATTTGATTCTGTGTCCTCGTCAGGGCAGCCGTACTATCACAATGTATGCAAATGGCTGTCACAGGCTTTGTCCACAATGGAATACCTTCTAGGAAGTTTCTTAGCCATTCTGCCTCTTCGGCAGCGTTGTCTAAGGCTACAAACTCTGTTTCCATAGTTGATCGCGTATTTTACCGTTTGCTTTGATGATTTCCATGATACCGACGCTCCACCAAGTGTAAATACATACCCACTTGTGGACTTACTCTCTGAATGGTTGGAAATCCAATTAGCATCACAATATCCTTCTAACACGGGAGGATATTTTGTATAATGCAACTCATAGTTCAGTGTATGCTTTAGATATCGTAGTGCCCTTATTAGCGCTACCCAATGATCATTTTCAGGATTGTGTGAGTATCGACTAAGTCGACTCACTGTATATGCTAAATCCGGTCTCGTACAATTCATTATGTACATCAAACTTCCAAGAACTTGTGTATACTCCAATTGAAACACATTATCACCTTCATTCTTCTTAAGGTGACTAGCGGGATCAAATGGGGTAACAACCGGTCTATCATCATAGTGTCCAAATTTTCTAAGGACCTTCTCAACATGATGAGATTGAGTTAATATATAACCCTCAGAATTCCTTTGAATTCTAATACCAAGAATGACATCCGCTATTCCCATATCTTTTATATCGAAAGCGGCATGCAACATCTTCTTAGTTTGATTAATTACATCCTTACTTGTTCCCATAATTAGCATATCATCCACATACAAGCATATAATGACATATGGATTATTACACTCCTTAATGTAGACACATTTGTCACATTCATTTATTTGAAAATCATTTGATAATAATGTATTATCAAAATTTTCATGCCACTGTTTTGGAGCCTGTTTAAGTCCATATAAAGACTTAATCAACTTACAAACTTTTTCCTCTTGACCTTTAACAACAACCCCTTCAGGTTGTTTCATGTAAATTTCTTCATCTAGTTCACCATTTAGGAATACAGTCTTCACATCCATTTGGTGTATTTCCAAGTTGTGAATCGTTGCTATAGCAATTAACGTCTTTATAGACGTAATTCTAGATACTGGTGAGTTGGTATCAAAGAAATCTACACATTCCTTTTGTCTAAACCCTTTGGCTACTATACGTGCTTTATATTTTTCTATAGTACCATCAGGTCTTAGTTTCCGTTTGAAAATCCATTTATGGCCTATTGGTTTTTGTCCCGGAGGGAGATCAATCAATTTTCATGTATTATTTTGTACAATGAATTCTACCTCACTTTGGATAGCCTCCTTCCAATAAGGTGCTTCAGATGATTCCATAGCAGCCCTATATGTTTGATGTTCTCCTTGGTTCAGAATTTTTTTCTTGAACAGAGGAAGTAAGATTTTCATCATTTTGGTTTGACTCATTTTGAGGCAGAATCTGATTGCATAAGTGTATTTTTGTGAATACCTTCAACATCTGAATGATACACCAAAAACTTATATGCTGCACTTTATTGGCATGACCAATATATATGCAATCCACCGTTTTTGGTCCAAGTTTAGTTCTTTTTGGTAAAGGAACTTGAACTTTTGCTAGGCAACCCCACACTTTCATCATTTTGAAAGTAGACAATCTTCTTTTCCACAATTTATAGGGAGATTAATCATTTTCCTTTTGAAGAATTTTGTTTAATATCATATTTGCAGTCTTTAACGCCTCACCCCATAGACTAAGAGGTGCCCCCGAACTAATCAACATAGAATTTATCATATTTTTCAATGTTCTATTCTTCCGTTCGGCAACTCCATTTTGTTTTGAAGTATATGGCGCAGTGGTTTGATGAACTATACCATGAGTAGAACATAATTCTTTGAACTCATTCGATTGATATTCACCACCTCTGTCTGACCTTAGAATTTTAATTCTTTTGTCAAGTTGGTTTTCCACTTCTGCTTTGTATGTTTTAAACATGTTCAAAGCCTCATCTTTGGTAGATATTAAGTATACATAGCAAAATTTATTGCAATCATCGATAAACGATATGTAATAATTCTTTCCTCTACGAGATGAGGTTGCTTGGTAATCACACAAATCACTATGAATTAAACCAAACACTTCATTTGATTTCACAATAGATTTATGAGGATGACTTGTATATTTTGACTATATGCAAACCCCACATTTAGTCATTTTGTTCATAGAACATTTTGGCAACATGCCTATCTTTACCATTCTTTGTAAGGAACGGTAATTAACATGACCTAATCGGGAATGCATAAAGAAGGGGAATCAACCATATACATAGAAGCGTGTTAGTGTCTGCATTTTCATTAATAATGGCAACAACCTGAGTAGGTACAATACTTAATTTGAAGAGTCTCTCACTGAGGTAACCCTTTCATACATACATCCCACCTTTGGTGAGTACAAATTTGTCAGACTCTATTACAATTTTGAAGCCTTTGTTACTAAGAACAGACCCAGAAATTAAGTTCTTACAAATTTCAGGCACGTGCAACACATTTGTGAGCACAAGATCATTTCCGGAAGTGAGCTTCAACGTCACCTTCCCTTTCTCTTCTACCTTCACAACAACGACATTTCCCACGAACAGTGGTTCTCCATCCTTGATGGCTTGGTAAGATGAAAACATGTCATTTTCTGAACATACATGCCTTGTGGCACCCGTGTCCAACCATCAATCAGTTGAATTTGTAACCAGATTTGCTTGAGCAGCAACACCACCAATAAATTGGTTCTTAGTTTCAGTCCGGTTGGTTTGGTTGACATTACTTGAACCTCCAACACCACCACCTTGACTCTTGCGAAGGCGACATTATTTTGCCCTGAGCCCAGGTTTTCCACATACCCAACATAGTCTCGGTTGTGGTTTCCTGAATGCATTGGTCCTTTGTGGGGCCAGTGCATTCTTCCCGGTTGCAAAAGATGGCTTGACACCAATAAATTTGCCCTTGCCTTTCTGAAACTTGGAAGCATTGCCTCCTACCATGTTGGCATTAGGCTCCAATGAAACAACATCAACCCTTTCATTCTTCCCTTCCAGGCTAAAACTCTAATTCAGAACTAATTTCGTAAAACAAAACTCTCAAAACTCATCTCTCCAAATAAACCTTAAAATCATTTCAAAAAGGATGTAATTTTTCAATAATAGCATCAATAAGAAAATATTGGTTAAGACCCATACCTTTAACCTCTAGTTCATGAACAATGACTTGGAGTTCCTCCACTTGTTTGACACCATGCTTTGCATCACTCATCTTGAAGTTTAAGAACTTGCCGACGACGAACTTCTCCGAACAAGAAACTTCAGTTTTGTACTTGTTCTCCAATGACTGCCATAACTCCCGTGGTGATCCGAACGTGGAGTATATATCATAGAAAGTATCATCCAAGACGTTAAGAATGTAGTTCTTACAAAGAAAATCTTGGCTCCACCAAGTCTCAATAGCCATCAGCCTTTCGGCTCTCTCCGCATCAGTATGAGCATTCTCCCCTTCTCCTTCTGGCAATGCCGTTGGAGCCTCAACAATCAATACATTTGCCACTTGGAGAGTGGTCAAATAAAACATCTTTTGTTGTCAGGGTGAAATCAGAACCCTTGAATTTGCAAATTAGGAAAATGTATTCTCTGTTTTTTTTTGCAAACTCAACTAATCAGAAAATAAATTTTTTTGAGAATTTTTTGTCGTAGATTGATATTGCCAATCTAGACTCATCAATGAATAAACACAATAAAATTCAAGTAATTCAAGATAACTTTAAATCAACAACAATATGTACAACAAATACTTAAACACATACTAACTTGGTGTAGATAGAGACCTGCTTGATGCAGTGTCCTAAGACAAAAATTCGTCCCCACTTGTGTTGTAGTTCTACTGACGTCTGCCTTGCGGATACAACTATCAAAGTGAGAGTTCTAGCACAAGAACTTCACTTCTGGTGAATTTACTTTATGTGTTTTTCAGAAATATTCTTGTGGGAAGAAGATGAAGATCAAGCAACAATCTTATATCATTAATTGGGTTTAATGATTGATTGTTAAGTGTATTGTGTTGTGTATCTTCTAACAAGTGATCAACATGCTTTATAAAACATAAAATTTGACCATAAGCAGCCTTTCACCTAAAGGTTGTGACCTTATGTGAAGAGACACAACTTTTGGTTCAAATCTGAAAATTACCGTTGGAAGCGCCTCGGCTCTTCCCCCTAGCGCCCCGGCCCTAATTTTCCAGTTCCAGTGGCTCACTGCCAATCAAGAGCCTCGGCCCTTCGTCCAGTGCCTCAGCCCTAATTCACTTTGGTAATTCCAGTAACTTACTGGAAATTAAGAGCCTAGGCCCTTCCATCAAGCGCCTCGGCCCTTCGACCAGTTTTTGCCGAAGTCATTTTTTATCACTTTACTCTTCTTCTTCTACAAGTTCCAACATGTTCAAACTTCTAACTTAATCCAATAGTGAAAATATTTGTTCTGCAAAACTTATCCACTTCAGAGCTACTAATTCGTTTGAATGTGTAATATGGAGTACAATTTCCTCATGCCAGATCCTATTCATTTTGTTGGTGACTTTTTATCAGAGTTTAGTTAAGGTTTTGAATTCTTTTATTTATGGGAATTTGATGAAAGTATATGTATATCCTAGAGACAATCTTTATTAGGACACAATGTATTTTACACACATTCGTATTTATATTAATGATGATTAATATTATGACAATTTGCATTTGTTGAATTATTAATTGATTGTTTATAATATTCTATAAATGCATCCCTAGAGGTTACGTGTTTATTAGTGATGTGAGAATTAATGTTATAACGTAACTCTTAAATTACCTCGACTAATGATCATCGAAATTGGAATATCGATGATATGTGATACGTCGACATGTGGTCTGCATCATATCCTTAAGGGATGTAGTATGTCTCACTTGCTACGAGTTATGGCAACTCGTGATGGATACATGAATACTTGTTGAAGTATTGGTATGCCCTGCTGGTGTACTATTTTGTTATATGTCTATAATGTCATCGGCATGTGGGAGATAAAAGTCCTTAGACTTGAGATCAATATCATCTTGTTTACGGAGTAATGTACTTTGATCCTGTCCTAAGCTCAAATGTCTTATAGGTTGAGACGCGACTTGTTTTGGGTGCATTACGAAGTAGATTAAAGGTGGTATGTGAGCCAAGAAAGGATTCATTCCTTGAATTTATATTCGAGTGAACACTCAGGTACTCATATGGTATTAGGTTGACTATGTCATTGACAATGCAATGGGCGTATACGTGACACGGTCTGTTGTCAACTAATATAGATGAGTTATAATAATCAAGCCATTGGATAGACACTTGACAAATCCTAAGTTCGATTGAGTGTGTCATGAATGAAGGGATTTTATCTTCTCACATATAGGTTCAGTTCACATATTTTGTGTAGCTAAACTTTACATATTGGGTTCGTCTTCCGGCGCAGTCTAGGAGTTCCGTGAAGATCCTAATGTAATTAGTGACGATATGTAAAGGCCTGAAGGGTAACACTAAGTCAAATATTCCGTCGATTGAAAGATGTAATTAGAAGGAGAGACCTAAATGTTCGGTTGATGAACGGGACATTAAAATGAGAAGGTGGACAGAAAATAGGACGGAACCGCGGTGCCTTGATTCAGGACCGCGATGCGAGCTGCGACGCGGCGCGGTACCTGCGAGGACGCGGTGCCTGCTGCGAGGATCGCGGTGCGGGGCGTGGCTGGCGGTCGAATACTACCGGTCGTTTACTGGGCACGGCCTCAAACCTCGAGCTCTTATTTTATTCTATAAATAGGAGGCTCCTCTTCTCATTTCAATACACCAAACCCTAAGAGAGGTAAATATCTTCTAAAGCTCTGTCAGAATCCCTAGTATTCCTGACTTAGCAAATTACATCACAGTTCTCCAGAACTTACAAATCGAGGGACGTTTGCGTGTGCACCCTCGGACTACACAAAGATTGAAGATTCAACTGCTTGGCTGGCTACTTCCAAAATGTAAGTCTTCGCTCGAAGTTTTACATTTACTTTGTGTTTGTATTTTTCATTACTTATCATACTGCAGTTCGACCTACAGTGGTATCAGAGCCTGGAATGTTTCGTGTGATTTGTAGTGAAAATTAATGATAATATGAGTTATGATTTGTTTAGATTTATATTTTATGTTGTTAAGAGCTTTAAACCCTTTAGAACACATGGTCCTTGTGACTAGATCTGTTAATGCAATTATGTATTCGAACAAGTCAATTCAATATATAACTCTTCTTTATAGTTGAAATGCGTTATCCGACTTAAAGCATGGTGCATTGAAACGAAGAACGAGAAGAAAATTGGATTTGATGGTCGATGAACATGTTGTTTTAATGGTGATCGTAATACAAGTGATATATCTGAACGATCTGGCCCTAAACCAGTTTTAGGGGTTCGAAAATTTCGAATTTTGTGATTCTGGAGGAGAGGCACCGCGGTTCTATGATGGAGCACCGCGGTGCTGCCCAGATGAAGCCAGAGGCACCTCGGTACTATTCATGGGAATCGCGGTGCTGTTCATCCAGAAGCTTAAAATTAATTTTTCGGACAATTTGCCTTCGAGGCACCGCGGTTCCACCTGTTACGACCGCGGTGCCTGTGACGATAATTATGAGACACCGCAGTGCCACTTGTTAGGATCGCGGTGCCAATTAATTTGCAGATTCCAGTGGCTTACAGCCTCGAGGTAACACACGGTCTGCGACTTAATTTAAAAATCGAAAATCAGAAACAAAGACTTAAAAATTTCAGATTCTGAAAATAAAGTTTTGAATCAAACAGATTTGGTCCTTTTGGGCAAATCTGAAATTAAAAAAAGTTTTCTGAAAGTTGATTTTAGGTTCTGAAAATTGCAAACAGGTTCCAAAAGTTTAAAAATATTTTCTGAAGTTTAGAATTGCATTTTTATGAATTTATAAGGATTCAAAATTGAATTTTAAATTCTTAATGGATTAAAGTGTAAATTTTGAAAATTTATAGAATTCCCGAAAATCAAAATTTTAAAATCAGAAAATATTTAGGGACTGGTTGACATTTACATAGATTATAGAGTTTAGACAAATAGATCTATAGTTATCATTAATAGTATATTATTGAATAATATACAAATGTGCTAAATATTAAATGTGATGCATTTAAATTATTAGCACAACGTCCGTAGTTATTGTCTGGGTAGGCGGCGTCCAGTAATTGTTTAATTTCAAATGACCGCTATAACTGTTTGGGTAGACGGCGCCCAGTATGTGATTAAAACCATATTTTATCATGCCTATTGGGTTTGATGGTTTCCCATCTAATTGTGTTTAGATATTACATGATAGGATGTCATATGATGTATGACTTGATCTTGAATGAATTCCCGAAAACTGAAAATGTTCCCCAAACATTAAATACAAGTCTAATTATAATGCGTCGTCTATTATAATTGTTAGGGTGCTAAGTCCTTTTCGACAATAAAGATATTTATGCCAAAACATTTGCTCTAAGTCTAAGAGGACCAAGACCCTTTCATAGATTTGTTAAAATGAAAGTGGATGATAAACTTTTGTAGGTATTTACACCAAAGTGTTTGCTTGCAAAAGCTAAATTTACTTAGGCATTTAAATGCAGTCGTGTAATGGAGTTGGCTTGTTTAGATGAATCTTGACGCCAAAGTGTCGGACTAGTCTAAAGACGTAATATTAAAATGAAAGATATTTAATCAAACCAAGAGTTGTAGAGTTGCTTTACAATTGGTTGAGGACCTACCAAAGTGTGTTATTGAAGTTATCAGCCAAAGCAAACGCGGATATAACATATGTTTGGATCTTGGCCCACTATGACCTTATGTTGATTTATGTTCGTATTCTACCTTGGGGTCGTAGAAGTATGCAAAATAGTGAGAACTAATTAAACAAAAGACCATGTTAAATTAATTTATTATGAATGTGTATAATTTAGGAGAGTGGATTTTGATTGCATTTTCCTGTTTTGTCTATTATCTTCAGATCTTCAGAAATGTCAAACTTTTCGTTGAAAATGCTCATGGAGTCAAACAGACTCACCGGACCCAACTTCATTGACTGGCTAAGAAATGTTAGAATTGTTCTAAGACAGGAAGAAATTGAGTATACATTAGACAAGGTATTCCCAACCGCTTCAGCGGAGTACTCTACAGAGTATGCAACTTTTGACCAGGTTGCTTACAAGAAACATTATAAGGATGCCACATCTGCTCAATGCTTGATGTTGTCTTCTATGTCTCAAACATTGCAAAGACAACATGAAACTATGGGGCCCAACGAAATGTTAGCCCATTTGAAGAGTCTTTATGATTCGCAGAGTCAGACAATGGAGTATGACATGCTCATAGAAATTTTCAAGTGTAGGCTAAATGAAGGGGGCCAAGTTTCACCTCATGTGTTGAGGATGATTGAGTTTATTGAGAGGTTAACATCTATAAACATAAGGTTTTATGACAGAGTCGTCACCACCCCCATCCTACACTCACTTCCTAATTCGTTTGAGAGTTTCATTGTTAATTATAATATGAATGGGACTAAAGCGACATTGCTGGAGTTATATAATATGTTGAAAACTTTTGAATCTTCGACCTCTAAGACCAAACCTATTCTAATGGTTGGCTCCTCTAGTCACCCCAAACCGAAAGGTAAGAGACAGTAGAAGGAGAAGGGAAAAGATGTTGCTCCGGCAACAGCAATGAAGCCCAAGGGAGAGGCGAAGAAGAAGAAGAAGAAACTACCGGCATCAGATGTTTGCATGAATTGCAACAGGAAGGGGCATTGGAGAAATGATTGCACTGCTCCAGGCGGAGGAATGGTACCAGGTGCTAATGTGCAAGGTATGTTTGTAATTGAAATTAATCTATCTATAAATGATTCTCATTCCTGGGTACTTGATACAGCTTGTTGCTCAACACATTTGTACAAATGTGCAGGGGCTAACTGATAGGAAGGTCGGGCCTCCCGAGGTGGACCTGCGCGTCGAAAATGGAGCACGAGTTGCTGGTGAACGCGTGAGAACTTATAAGATAGATTTACCTTTTGGCAAAGTTTTAATATTGAACAATTGTTTTTGTGTTCTTTCTTTGACAATGAATATTATTTCCATTCCTGTACTTGATTCAGAGGGTTTTTCCTCAAACACATCTAATGGCAATATGGTTTTGACTTTAGACAATATTGTGTATGGAATTGCGTCTCTTGTGAATGGATTGTATACATTAAACTGTCACGAAGAAATTTTCAATGTACAAAATAAAAAGGCTAAGTTAAATGAAAGAAATTCTACCTACTTGTGGCATTACAGACTTGGTCATATCAATCAAACAAGGATAGAACGATTGAGGAAATTAAATTACCTCGAACCATTTGACTTACAATCTTATGGTAACTGTAAATCCTGTTTGAAAGGTAAGATGACCATTAAACCTCTTTCTGGAAAGGGGATCCGTGCCAAGGAGGTGCTTGAGTTGATACATACGGACGTATGTGGACCATTTTCGACTCAAGCTAAAGAGGGTTTTCCTTACTTCATCACTTTCACAGACGACTTATCAAGGTTTGGATATGTGTATCTTATGAGACACAAATCCGAGGCTTTTGAGAAGTTTAAAGAGTTTAAGTGTGAAGTTGAGAAACAACTCTCAAAGCGTATCAAGACTCTCCGATCTGATCGTGGGGGTGTGTTAGCGATATTTCGAATGCTCACGCAAGTGTACGCATCGTTGACAAGTAATATAGTCTGATAAGACCGAATATCTTCCTCAGAGACTGGTTTCTAATTACCGTTCATCTATTCTATGTTATCTATTTGACAATCGATATTTGAGTTGAGTTTTTATTTAACTACTAGAATAATTGCAAGAATTACTGAACTATTTAAGTTGTAATCAGTTATGAATGAATTAGGACTTCCAAAATCCTCGACTATCCACTCTATTCAATCTTTAATGCAACTAGAATGACTTCTTCTTCTACGTTAAGATAGCGGTTAACTAAACTGTCTTATATTCCGGTTAGGACATATAATCACTCAACCCAGTGCAGAACCCTTCTATATTTTTATGATAGGATTTACCACATAGGAGGATTAAGAACAGTAACCTATAATGCTACACAAGTATCGGAGTACTGTCGTCCGCGATTTTAACCTATGTCTAGTCAATTACAGCATATCCAAGTCTCTCCTCTCGGTTCTTGATTAGAAATCATATATATTATGATAATTAGTGATCAATTAATTATCAAGCATTCATACCAATTATTGACTAAATCTTAATCAAGTGAAGAAAAAATCAAACTACTGCATTAATTCATGAATAGAAGTTTCAAGCGATTCATAAGGAAATTCCTAATAAAGTGTTTAGCTCCTAGTCATAGTCACGCTAAGAACTAACACAAAATTCATACATAAACTGAATTAAAAACGAAAGAAAAGAAATTACTGCGAACTAAGTCTCCAATTGTAGTCTCTCTTGTTGTCTTGTGTTGTGCTATGTTGTAAAATGACCAACTCTCATAGCATTAATCCCTAGGGTTTAAATATGTTCCAAATTGTGTGCCCTGTGGACCAATCTGCCCTTAGCCAATTCTTCTTCGGAACTGAGATTTTTCGCACCGGCACCGCGGTGCCGAAACTCTTGCACCTTCTCAGCAAATATGGCACCACGGTTCTGCATAGTGGCACCGCGGTGCTGAAAGTCCTGTGCTTCTCAGTAAATATGACACCGCGGTTCTGCATAGTGGCGCCGCGGTGCTGAAAGTACTGGGCTTCTCAGTAAATATGGCACCACTGCGTCAGATATCAGACCATGCGGAAAATCCTTCGTCCTGATGTGCCAACTTTCGTCCTTTTTATCTCAGGAGCACCATTTCTTCCCAATTCTCGCTCATTTTCGTCATTTTGCCTTTTGGAACCGCTGTGACTCAAAAGAAAGAAAAACAAACCTAATATTATACTAAACACAACAAAAATGAGTAAAATACTAACTAAAATGACTCAAAAGGCGTATACAAAATACGCCTAACAAACACCCCAAACTTAACCTTTGCTCGCCTCGAGCAAAGATCAAAACAAAACAAAACAAAGACACAAAAACAAAAGATTCAAAGACTCAAAGACTCAAATCAAGCAGCTGCACAAGTACTTAGAAACACATGAACGTCAGTTGGGATAATATGTAGGAACATATATAGCATGAATTTAGCAATATAGAATTTCAAGTCAGATATTTCGCAAATTCATTTCAATCATAAGTAATGGAAGCATGAATACCTAACATATGCATATCAATTTCATTTAGTTCTATGTGTTGTTTACTTGCTATTCTCCACTAATCATAAACATACATTCTAGAGATCATCAGGACTTTTCAGGGTTGTAATATAGGCTTAGGCAGGGGTAGGTAAGATTAGACATTTAGACTCAATTTACGTACCATAAGCATTTTTCTTACTCAATCATTTTGTCCTTATTTTTGGTATTCTTTTCAGTTCATACCTATATCCCCCTTTCTCTTTTTGAGAGCATGAAACAATTCACATAGGCACCCCCAAACTTAAGCTTTTACATTTTTTCATTGGGGTGCATCACTTTTTCACTCTCTTTTTGTATTCTTTTTTCACTCATTTTCATCCCAAATTTTCAATTACCGCTTATGGCACACGAGGGAATCATGAGGTGTCAAAGAAAATAACTTATTTTAGGCTCAACGGGGCTGACTAAGGATACAATTTATTGCAAGGTAGGTAATGAATGGTAAGAAGGGCTAACAAAAAATGCCTGAATCATCTCCCTAACATGTACATCTTAACTATTTCGCCTCAAATAACAAGCAAACAGACTTCACATACATTTTTCAATTGATAGCACATAGGCTAAGCACCAAATATTCCAAATAATCAAATTTTCATGAAATTTTGGCATATCTAACTTAATCACACAAATTTTAGCTTCTCATTCCACTACATTATCCCACTTAGTTCACTAGGCGTTCCAAATAAGCACATCATGCATGATCATAAAAAAATTTTACTCACATAAAACACAAAAACAAACAAAAAACTCAAAAATAAAATAAAATAAGAACTCCCCCCCAAACTTAAACTACACGTTGTCCCAAATGTGTAAAAGACTAAAATATTAAAGAGTGACGACTTACAGACATACAGCGGCTCAAAATGGTGGTGGTGGTGGCGACATATACTACATTGGGACGGTATCTGTGGGAGGAGATTTGGCGATTCCGGACCTTTTTATTATTCGGAAATCGCTAATCGGCACCGCGGTTATGCATAGTGGCACCGCGGTGCCTAAAGTAATCTTAGGGCCTCTTCAACATTTGGCACCGCGATCGCAGATTAACGCGCATCGACTGACTCCGTGTTTTCCACCATTTTATTCATGCTCATTCTCCGATTCCTTCACCTGGCATCACAACACAACAAACATACCAAAAGTGAGACTGTTCTATTTAAACTAAATTGCATAATTTAAACATTGGGTTGCCTCCCAAGTAACGCTGTCTTTAACGTCTTTTAGTCGGACGCAAGTTCTTTATTAAATCATTGGGGTAAATTAACCCCATAACCTATCCACTTAAGGATCATTCTTCTCTTCCTCACTCTATTTTTCTTTTACACAATATTGAGTTCAGTAGGAATTACCTGTTTGTCAGCTTTTCATGTAATGAACTTTTATTGCATCTTTCAAACTAGCATGTGGGTTCACAACTGTAGGAATGATCTCCCTAGGTTTGGTCATGCTTTGAGCTAGCTTGTGTTAGTGCTTCTTTGCTACTTTGTGGGGCCTGAGACTCAATGGTGGATTTAAACACCTTAAATACCATCTCTTCTTCCTGAACCCTCAATCTCAATTCTCCCTTCTCCACATCGATTAGGGCTCTACCCGTTGCAAGGAATGGTCTCCCCAAAATGATGGGTATTTCATCATCCTCCTCCATGTCAAGAATGAGGAAGTCTGCTGGGAAGAAGAACTTTCCCATCTTGACAAACACATCTTCCACTATGCCTCTGGGGTGTACCACAGTTCGGTCAGCCAGCTGCAGATTAACTGTGGTTGATTTGGCTATCCCCAAACCCAATCTCTTGAACACAGACAGAGGCATGAGATTGATACTAGCCCCTAAGTCACAAAGTGCCCTGTTGCATGTTACTTTGTCAATAGTGCACGGCAGGGTGAAGCTTCCTGGATCTTTCAACTTAGGAGGCAGTTTCTTTGTAGAATGGCGCTGCACTCCTCTGTCAGTGTTACTGTCTCATAATCTGCCAACCTTCTCTTCTTTCCAAGTATCTCCTTCATGAATTTGAAGTATGCAGACATTTGTTCTAACGCCTCAATGAAGGGGATATTGATGTGAAGCTTCTTAAACACCTCCAAGAACTTGGAGAACTGCTTGTCTATGGCCTTCTTTTGGAGCCTCTGAGGGTAAGGGATTCTATCAGTGTATTCCCTCAAAGGTGCTAGTGGAGCTTTCTCAAATGTAGGGTGGTCCTCAGTGACCCTCTCATTTCCTTCCTCAACTGCTTTCTCACCCTCTTTCTCATGAACCATCATGGTTGGGAGCTACCGCTCAAGCTTTTTCACTCTTTAACAACACCGCTCGACATCGCTTCTCTTAGATTGACCTGTGTTGCTTGGAGAGTACCTGCGATCTGTTGGTTACCATCTTTGCCGGTTCAACTCGCGTTTCCAGTTCACGAGAGGACTGGTTTTGATACGAATCGATTCGTGAATTAGTGAGTGTAAGCAATCAGCCTCACCATCAAGCTTCTCTGTGTAGGTAGTGGTCTAAACTGGGATGAGGTAGCTTGATTCTGTCGCCTGGTTACGTAACTACCTTGATATAGTTGCTGCTGGACTTGGTCATTCATCCACGAAAAGTTAGGGTGATTCCTCCACCCTGGATTGTATGTGTTGGAATTATAAGGTCGTTGAAAGTTCCCAACTGCCTGGACCTTCTCCATTGGCACATTATTAGGGTCCACCGCTGTGCATCTATCAAAGGAATGCGGTCCACCACAAATCTCACAATTTACACGATCCGATCGCATTCACATACACGTGGTGTTCGCTGCGATTTAGCCGTCGGAAGGGCCACTGTGCATTCGAGCGATGATGGCATCTAACTCATGTATGCATATAGTCTTCATGCTATTCACTAACCTGTCGTCTGCCCTTTGATGATTGTTGGTAGCCATGTCTTTTAGTAACTCATGTGCCTCATTGACACTCTTTCTTTTAAAGGCTCCCCCTGTTGCAGCATCAATGATGGTACGAGTAGTACCACTCAGCCCATTATAAAAAATGTGGACTAACATCCACTTCTCTATGCCATGATGTGGCATTTCCTTTGAAGATCCTTAAATCGCTCCCAGACATCATAGAGTGACTCACCATCCACCTGGTAGAAATTGTTCAACTCTCCCCTTAACTTTGTTGCCTTTGAAGGAGGGAAGAACTTTGCGAGAAACTTTTGGGCTAAATCCTGCCAGGTGGTGACGGAGTTGGCAGGTAGTGAGTTCAACCAGCTCTTGGATCTGTCCCTAAGTGAGAACGGGAAGAGCCTCAGTCTAATGGCATCGTCAGTAACGCCATTGTACTTGAAAGTGGCACACAACTTCAGAATGTTGGCAATGTGCATGTAGGGGTCTTCAGATGGAAATCCCCCAAACTGTACTGTGTTCTGGACCATGCTTAGGATGACTGGCTTGATCTCAAAGTTGTTCGCCTATTCTTTGAGCCCGATGCACGATGTGCACCAAGAAGTAGGCGTAACATAATCTCTCAAGCTTCTTTCTGGAGGTAGTGGGACTTGTCCCATGTCAGCCGGTACCTCATTATTCAACACCTGTTCAGGTACCCCGTTGTTGTTATTCTACTGATTTTCCATGGCTAGTAAATCAACAATTCTTTTCTCACGCCTGTTTTGCTTGCACAGTTTTTTGATTTCAGGGTTGAAGAGAACAAGTGTATCTGCTCCTCTCCTTCTTCGCATACACTAGATCCCTGAAATAGACCAAAATCAACAAACAAATCAAGGCAACAGTGTTCTAACACTAAGAAAAAATAAAAATAAAGCCTAAGTAGAAATAAAAATAGATGGTTCGATATTAGATGTACGCCAGTCCCCGGCAACGGCGCCAACAACTTGTTAGAGATATTTCCAATGCTCACGCAAGCATACGTATCGTTGACAAGTAATATAGTCTGATAAGACCTAATATCATCTTCAGAGACTAGTTTCTAATTACCGTTCATCTATTCTATGTTATCTATTTGACAATCGATATTTGAGTTGGGTTTTTGTTTAACTACTAGAATAATTTCAAGAATTACGAAACTATTTAAGTTGTAATCAGTTATGAATGAATTAGGACTTCCAAAATTCTCGACTATCCACTCTATTCAATCCTTAATGCAACTAGAATGACTTCTTCTTCTACGTTAAAATAGCAGTTAACTAAACTGTCTTATATTCCGGTTAGGACATATAATCACTCAACCCCAGTGCAGAACCCTTCTATATTTCTATGATATGATTTACCACATATAAGGATTAAGAACAGTAACATATAATGCTACACAAGTATCGGGGTACTGTCGTCCGCGATTTTAACCTATGTCTAGTCAATTACAGCATATTCAAATCTCTCCTCTCGGTTCTTGATTCGAAATCATATATATTATGATAATTACTGATCAATTAATTATCAAACATTCATATCAATTATTGACTAAATCTTAATCAAGTGAAGAAGAAATCAAACTACTGCATTAATTCATGAATAGAAATTTCAAGCGATTCATAAGGAAAACTCTAATAAAGTGTTTAGCTCCTAGACATAGTCACGCTAAGAACTAACACAAAATTCATACATAAATTGAATTAAAAACGAAAGAAAAGAAATTATTACAAACTAATTCTCCATTTGTAGCCTCCTTTGTTGTCTTGTGTTGTGCTATGTTGTAGAATGACCAACTCTCATAGCATTAATCCCTAGGGCTTAAATATGTTCCAAATTTCGTGTCCTATGGACCAATCTGCCCTTAGTCAATTCTTCTTCGGAACTGAGATTTTTCGCACCGGCACCGCGGTGCCGAAACTCCTGCACCTTCTCAGCAAATATGGCACCGCGGTTCTGCATAGTGGCACCGCGGTGCTGAAAGTCATGTGGCTTCTCAGTAAATATGGCACCGCGGTTCTGTATATTGGCACCGCGGTGCTGAAAATATTTCGTCCTGATGTGTCAACTTTTGTCCTTTTTGCCTCGGGAGCACCTTTTCTGCTCAATTCTCGCTCCTTTTCGCCATTTTGCCTTTTGGAACCGCTGTGACTCAAAAGAAAGAAAAACAAACCTAATACTATACTAAACACAACAAAAATGAGTAAAATACTAACTAAAAATGATACAAAAGACGTATACAAAATACGCCTAACATGGTGAACACTTAAGTAAAGAATTTCTTGAATACTTAAAGCTTCATGGAGTTCATTCCGAATAGACACCTCCTGGAACACCACAGATTAATGGTGTTGCCGAGAGGAGAAACCGAACCTTGCTTGACATGGTTCGTTCCATGATGAGCTTTTCAGCTCTTCCTACATACCTTTGGGGATACGCTATTTTGACCTCAATATATGTTCTAAATAGAGTTCCATCTAAATCAGTCGAAAATACACCATATGAGGTATGGTGTGGCAAGAAGCCATTACTTAGACACATGAGGCCCTGGGGGTGTCCTGCATATGTCAAGAAGTTAATCACTGATAAGTTGGAATCTAAAAGTGAGAAATGTTACTTTGTAGGGTATCCGAAGGAAACTAAGGGATACTATTTCTATCTTCCTGGAGAACATAAGATATTTGTTTCTAGGAACGCAACTTTCCTTGAAGATGAATATGTCTACAAGGATGAGAGTTGCACGGAGATGGAACTTGAAAAAAATCAAGAACAAGGTAACAAAGAGGTTGAATCCTTGCCCGATAATGAAGGCAAGAATTCAGCGGGAGCTTCTGGCGAAGATTGGGTATTTAGGGTACCCCCTTCGGCCAGTGGGAGTGCTACGAGGAGTAATGCAGAAATGCAAGATCTTCCGGCACATACCGTGGGAGCAAGTGCACCAGTTGCATTTCCTTCCATTTAGGAAAGACATGAAAATGATATTCCTGAAAGCTCTAATATTGGTGGTTCGACCAGCGCACAAGAACCTACTCACAGTCAGAACATACCTGTAACTGAACCACAAGATAATCAACTCCGTAGGTCTACTAGATCTCATCATCCTCCGAACAGACTAAATCTACTTGTGGAAACACGGAATAAGCTAGATATTTCAGATGATGACGAGCCTAGAATCTACAGCGAAGCAATGCTAGACGTTGATTCGAAGAGATGACAAGAAGCCATGAAATCTGAAATGGAATCTATGTATATCAATCAGGTGTGAAACTTGGTTGATTTGCCAAATGAGGTTAAACCCATAGGATGCAAATGGGTCTTCAAGAAGAAGATTGGTGCATCTGGCAAGGTTTAGACTTATAAAGCTAAACTAGTGGCTAAAAGTATTACTCAGCGTCCTGGTGTGGATTATGATGGAACCTTTTCACCGGTGGCTAAGATAAAGTCTATTCGGATTTTGCTTGCAATAGCTGCACATTATGATTATGACATTTGGCAGATGGACGTAAAAACTGCATTCCTCAATGGTAATCTAATTGAGGAAGTGTTTATGAAACAACCCGAGGGTTTTTCGTGTGAGTCCAGACCAAATGATGTGTGCAGGCTACATAAGTCCATTTATGGGCTTAAGCAAGCCTCTAGGAGTTGGAACATTTGCTTTGACAATGCTATCAAATCTTTTGATTTCGTCAGAAGCAAAGAAGATCCTTGTGTTTATTCCAAACGCAAGGATGAAGGTATTGTATTCATTATTATATATGTTGATGACATATTGATAATGAGAGATAATAAGACTCTCATGCAGTCAGTCAAAGATTGGTTGTCCAAGACCTTCATGATGAAGGATTTAGGTGAAGCCTGCTACATTCTAGGAATTATGGTCTACAAAGATAGACCTAATAGATTGTTGGGGCTGTCACAGTCAGTCTACATAGACAAAGTGCTTAGACGCTTTTCAATAGAGAATTCCATGAAAGGCGGTCTTACGATGGGTCAAGGCATTAAGTTAACGAAGAAGGGCTGCCCTTCTAGTGTTATTGAACTTGAGCGTATGAAGAGGATTCCATATGCTTCGGCTATAGGATCAATCATGTATGTCATGACCTGTACTAGGCCAGATGTGGCCTTTGCACTTAGTATGACTTTCAAGTTCCAGCAGAATCCTGGCGAGGAACACTGGAAAGCAGTCAAGAGTATTCTCAAGTACCTCAGGCATACTAAAGATTACTTCTTAGTCTATGGTGGAGTTGATGAGCTGGTTGCCACTGGGTATATCGATGCTAGTTTCCAGACAGATGTTGATGATTTCAAATCTCAGTTTGGTTACACGTTCATTTTCAACGGAGGAGCAGTGAGCTGGAAGAGTTCCAAACAGGCTACTACTGCAGACTCGACTACTGAAACAGAGTACATTGCTGGATCGGAAGCTGCTAAGGAAGCTGTCGCGATTTCTGAGTTCCTGAAGGAACTAGGGGTTGTTCCGAGTGCTAGTTGTCCAATAACTATTTATTGTGACAACACTGGTGCCATTGCACAGGAAAAGGAACCAAGATCAACAAACAGAAACAAGCATGTACCGAGGAAGTACCACATCCTGAGAGAGATGGTGAAAGCTGAAGATATCAAGATAGATTATATTCCCACAGACAATAATCTAGCAGACCCGTTTACTAAACCATTAAGCTTGGTGAAACATAATGGTCATTTTGAGAACATGTGTATTAGATATGTTGGTGATTGGCTCTAGGTCAAGTGGGAGATTGAAAGTATATGTATGTCCTAGAGACAATCTATATTAGGACACAATGTACTTTACACACATTCGTATTTATATTAATGATAATTAATATTATGGCAATTTACATTTGTTGAATTATTAATTGATTGTTTATAATATTCTATAAATGCATTCCTAGAGGTTACATGTTTATTAATGATGTGAGAATTAATGTTATAACGTAACTCTTAAATTACCTCGAATAATGATCATCGAAATTGGGATATCGATGATATGCGATACGTCGACATGTGGTCTGCATCATATCCTTAGGGGATGTAGTATGTCTCACTTGCTACGAGTTATGGCAACTCGTGATGGATACATGAATACTTGTTGAAGTATTGGTATGCCCTGCTGGTGTACTATTTTGTTATATGTCTATAATGTCATCGGCATGTGGGAGATAAAAGTCCTTAGACTTGAGATCAATATTATCTTGTTTACGGAGTAATGTACTTTGATCCTGTCCTAAGCTCAAATGTCTTATAGGTTGAGACGCGACTTGTTTTGGGTGAATTACGAAGTAGATTAAAGGTGGTATGTGAGCCAAGAAAGGATTCATTCCTTGAATTTATATTCGAGTGAACACTCAGGTACTCATATGGTATTAGGTTGACTAAGTCATTGGCGTCACGATGGGCGTATACGTGACATGGTCCTGTTATCAACTAATATAAATGAGTTATAATAATCAAGCCATTTGGATAGACACTTGACAAATCTTAAGCTTGATTGAGTGTGTCATGAATGAAGGGATTTTTTCTTCTCACATATAGGTTCAGTTCCAAAATTTTGTGTAGCTAAACTTTATATATTGGGTTCGTCTTCCGGCGCAGTCTAGAAGTTCCGTGAAGATCCTAATGTAATTAGTGACAATATGTAAAGGCCTGAAGAGTAACACTAAGTCAAATGTTCCGTCGATTGAAGGATGTAATTAGAAGGAGATACCTAAATGTTCGGTTGATGAGCGGGACATTAAAATGGGAAGGTGGGCAGAAAATAGGACGAAATCGCGGTGCCTTGATTCAGGACCACGGTGCCAGGAACACGTGTCAGCTGATGCGCGAAAAGATGCACACACTTTAACGCAAGTGCACGTTATCGTGACAAGTAATATAGTCTTGGTAAGACCGAATATCGTCCACAAGAATTAGTGTTCAAGTACCAATTATCTATCTTTTGATATCTATTTGGTAACCGATATTGATTTTTGTTGTTTATGACTAACAATTATAAAGGCTAATTAACTATAGGTTTACTTCAGTTGTGATGGGAATAGGGCTTCCACGTCTCCTCAACTATCCGCTTATGTTACTTATTAATGCAATGAATTATGGTTCTTCTTCTTTTGGAGCTAGCAGTTTCTTAAATCGTTTTATACTCCCGTTAAGACTATATAAACACTCAACCTCAGTATTGCTCCTTTCTACCTTTCGGTGATAAGGATGACTCTATAGGAGGATTAAGACCAAAAACCTAGTTAACCGTCACGCGTCATGCGTAAAATTAGGGTTGTTAAGCCTCTCATTAACGCTACATAAGTAATTGAGGTATTTTCATCCCCAATCCAGAATATGTCTACCCAACTTACAACATATTCACAACCTCCTCCTTTCGAAGTTTGATTAGAAATCATATAAATAATGATAATTAGTGATCAATTAATTACCAAGCATTCAAAGCAATTATTGGATAAATCTCAACAAGAAGAAGAAAAACCATAACCATGCATTAATTCATAACATAAGTTTCTAGTGATTTAACATGGAAAACCCTATAAAAGAATTAGTTCCTAGCCATTGACATGACAAGAACTAATTCAAAGTTCATCATAAAAACTGAAATAAAAGAAAGGAAAGAAAAGAAAATTACTAAGTTAAGGTCTCCAATCTTCAATCCAAGAATCCTTGTGTTGTGCAAGAAAGGGAACTCTTTAGAACTGCCTAGGGTTCTCCTTTTATAGGCTCAAAACCGCCTCTAACTTTTCCCTTCAAGCTCGCCCGTAAAATCGCCATTAAACTCGGATTTTCCGGCCGCGTTCGCTATCGGCGCGCGGCCGGAAGTCTGCGATACTTGGATGATTTGGCGCGCGCGCTCGCTGCTATTCGAGGGGCCGCGGCGCTGCAACTCGCGCTTCATCGATATCACGCCGCGCCTCGCACTGCTGGCATAGGCGTCGCGGCGGCGCCCGTGTTTTTGTTTCGTTCGCCACTTTCTCTGCTTTTAAGCTCTGGAACCTCCACTTTTGCCCTCTTTTAGCTCCTTTTCCGCCATTTGGCCATTTTAACCACTTTGACTCAAAAGAAAGAAAATCTATCCTAATACGACACTTATTTGTACAAAAAGGGACAAAAGACTAACTAAAAATATCTCAAAAAGTGTATATAAAATACACCGATCACCAAAGACCGCGTTTCATCGAGGACCGCGGTCTTGGACGGGCCCTAACCGATCTCGCCTGCTTCTGGGCTGGCCCTCTTGAAACCCTTGAGCTCTTATTTTATCCTATAAATAGGAGACTCCTCTTCTCATTTTAATACACTAAAACCTAAGAGAGGTAAATCTCTTCTAAAGCTCTGTCAGAATCTCTAGCATTCATGACTTAACAAATTACATCACAGTTCTCCAGAACTTACAAATCGAGGGACGTTTGCGTGTGCACCCTCGGACTACACAAAGATTGAAGATTCAACTACTTGGCTGACTACTTCCAAAATGTAAGTCTTCGCTCGAAGTTTTACATTTACTTTATGTTTGTATTTTTCATTACTTATCATACTGCAGTTCGACCGTCGACGGGTTTGAAACATAAATTTTTAAATTTCGCTGCGTGTACGAACCCGACGTAGACACCTACATTTAAGTGGGAAGCTAATAGCATAAACTGTGAATTCATATAATTTTGTTATTAGTTGATATGTGTTTTTTTCTTTGTCGCCCCCCCCCCCCCCCCCTCTTTTACTGACTCCATTATTTAACTTTATAACCTGTTTATGCGATTGAGAATGAACGTAAAATAGTATATGATAATCCACTTTTTAAATCAGAAAATCTGAGTAAATATCCAAGGATCAAGTCTTTGTAAATGTTACTCCATACAAAATCTTCATAAAACAAAATTAAATACAAATTTCCACTGATTTGATTCATTTTTGGTCAACTCTAACAGGTGCTACTACTTTTTGAAATAAAATCAGATTCCTGTATACTTTTCCCCTTTTCGGCAGAAGAGAATTTAGTTTAAATTTTTTTATGCTTATGATCAATTATTGCAATTTTCCTTCTTTATCTAAGTTTGAATTTTGAAAAGGACAAAAGTGAAAAATTGAATTTTTTATGTTTACTGATTTCCTCAAATACTATTATGACATAAGTCAAAGTCCACACACGTGTACTCCCTCTTATTATTTCTTAGCCGTACGATCACATCAATATTTTATACAAGAAATTAATCAACAGAACGTACGTCCCAAATCCTACATTTCCCTTAGAACAAAATGTTATAATTAGAGACAAACAAAGTATACAGTAAAGAAACATAAAGGAGTTGTTAGATACTCCCTATGTCTCACATTATTAGTTGTTTTTTGCTTTACCCGCCTTCCAGAAATATTTATTACAACAAGTATTTGATTATTTTATTTTTATTTCATTTATTTGTCATCTTATAATTTTTTATTAAAAATACAAAAAAAAGAACAATTCAGTACATTAAACAAATAAAAAAAATTAATTATATCTTGAAAAATAATCATTTGCGTTTTGAACTTCTAAAATATTAAAAATAACTTTTTTAGTAAGCACAGTGAATAATTTGAGACGGATATATTACATACAAATTTATGTTTATATATTGACAGAGACATATTAGACAACATCAGAAGTCTAAAGTCTCCATGGAAGATTCATGATCAAGATAAAGCTGGACTTTTTCACTATTCGTGGGTAAATAACTTGTTGGTAATTTATTTAGTCAACCTCAGAAGAAGCTCTATATACTTGACTTGATTCAGCTTTGAGAGTTTCTTTTTTGATATATGGGTTGTAAAGATTACAGCTTTGTGAGTAGTGGGGTGGTTGTCTAATCTTGAAAAAATTGCAACTGAGTTTTTTTTTGGGCTAGAAATATTACTGGGTTGTGGATTGATTGTTTGAAGAACTCGGTGAATTGTTTTTTTTTTTGGTTGGAGTAGAGGGGGGATATGATGGAGGATACGGGAGCAGCTATTCATACAGTGATAAATGCAGTGCAGGCACTTGGTAGGGGTTTTGATGTGAATTATGATACGAGGTTACTCTATTGTAAGTAGGGATGTCAATGGGGCGGGGCGGGGGCGGGGAAGGGTACCCCATACCCGTACTCGCCACCTAAAACTCACCCCCTCGCCCCACCACCCATCATAGTAATTCTCCATCCGCCCCGCCCACCTATCTCTGGCGGATCACTCTACGGCACTCCACCTAAATAAGTTGAATGAATCGCATAGCGAATTTTGTTTTTAGTAGTGAATCTCTAACATCTATGAACCTAAGTAGCTACTTTAAAGATACTATGTAGTATCTTGAAGATATAGAGAGTCTCATGATCAAAAGCTGATCAAAAAAATGTTGATTTCATTTGCATGAACTGATCATGATAACACCCTGAAAAACACTTTTAGAATTACCTGTGAAATAGTATAACTATACGGGGAAGAAACACAAAAAAAATGTTACGATTATTACTAAATCTTGATTGGAGGGAAGGAAAAACTGGACCATGTGGAGATTAAAGGCGATAATACAAATGATAAATATACAAAAGTATAAGATGGCATGAAAGGCAATCAAATCTCATCGTGTACATATTCCCAACTCACAGCATCTTGTTCTTGAAGGCAATCGAATAGCAATGACCGGTGACAATAATATGAATAATCTCACCGATATTATCGATGGCGCCTAACTGCTCCCATTTTTTACGCAACACTTCGTCTTGTTATACTTTATATCTCTACTTGTTTGGTACTTTGTAAATAAGTGGTATAGAGGATATTTTGTAAGGCAAATATAGTGAGTTTTACTTCGGAGAAGGAGAAAGGATGCTAAACTTGAGAGTGAAATGCACGTATGGTATTAAAAAGGAAGAAAGGCGGGTACGGGCGGTGCGGGTACGGTGCGGGTCTTATATGAAATCCACCTCCGCCCCACTACCCATGGCGGGTAGCACTTTTGATACTCATACCCGCCCCACCACCCACCAAACCATCCTCCATACCCGCCTAACCGAGCGGCGGGTGCGAGCGATTTACCGCCCCACTGACATCCCTAATTGTAAGGGAGTGGCTGGGTCTATGGTTGTAGAGATTGATGAAGCACATACCAGGGATCTTTGTTTATTTGATGATGATGTTGTTCTGCCAAATGATCTTATATTGTCTAAAGTGATGAGCACTTTAAGTATTCATGTTCTGCATGTAGCTGTCTTTATTGTATGTAATAAACATTTTAGGAGAAAGTAGCCGCTTGTTTAGGCCCGTAGTAGATGATGAGCAAGAAAGAAATGTTTAATCAGATTTTTTTGTGTGGTGCCCATAGTTTTAAATGGCGGGTGGCGCGTCGCGAAGAACTATCGCCTTGCCATAGCGCCACTAGCGCCGCTTTTAATTTGACGTTATTTACTAATAATAATATTATAATAAAATATATAATAAAATAAAAATATTATAAAGACTAATCATATAAATAGTTAAGCACTTCAATTGTCATAAAATTTAGTCTTACAAACAATATAAGACGAAATAACTTAAGTTTTTTAACCATCCAATTACAATTCAAGTTTCAACTTAACAAATACATCAATAGTCTTCATCATACAGAGAGTTATCTCTCCCACATTTTGTTCATTTATACCCATTACTAACTTTATCACAAAAATACATCTCACGGAGTCTTTACTTCTGGCATCATGTATGCCATAATTCCAACATATATCTTTGGATTTTCCAGATGATGATGAACCAATTTTGGCGGATGTAGGTGTTGAAGAAGAACCGACGCCATTTTCTAAATTCAATAGCAATAATAAAGGAAAAAAAAAAACAAAACAAAAAAAATATGTTCACGAAGTCGAGTGGTAGCAATAAACATAGCACAAGAAGATGTTCAAGAAAAAAACAGAGAAGATGTTCTTAAGATGAGGAGAATAAAAACAGAGAACTACAAGAAAAATAAATACAAAGATAAAAGAAGAAAGAACTCACCTTGAGGAGATTTAATTTTAAAATTTCTTGATGAAATCTTCACGATTTGTTGATGAAATCGAAGTAATGAAGAAGAAAGAAGTAGAAGAATGTTGAGGTTTGAGAGAATGGCTGAAAATCGGTTGTTTTTCTAACATTAGGATTAAAAAAACACTTGAAATGACGAAAATACCCATAAGTAAATCAGCTCCCAGAAAGCTCTTAAAGGTGCGTCATTGCGACGCCTCGCCATAGCCCAAAAGGCGAGAATGACGATGCCATCGGAAAATTGTCGCCTTGACACATGTAATGGCGTTCTCGTCACGCGACCACCGGGCCGCGACTAGTACCTCTGGGTACCACATCGGTATATGTCAGAGAATAGCAGCGGAACATAACACAACACATAACATCATAAAAAGGGTAATACATATCTGGCCAGCCGATAAGGCTGCCTTCCATAAACATACTTAACCAATGTATTTATAAAACAACTGGTTCTTATAGCCCAAAACACATAGGTGGCCACGCACTTAAAGATAACAATCGTGGCGGACAGGCCCCGCCATACCCCTGAATGTACAAAATACCTATAGTATCAGGGAAATATCCGTACCAATAAATAAGCTTCCGGAGGAATGGAGCTTCTGACACCGGAATAGTGATCCTAAGAACGAGGATCCTCAATCTGCTTACCCTTACCTGCGGCATGAACGCATCCCCCTTCCCGTAGTAGAGATGAACTGAAGAAAGAAATGTTTAATCAGATTTTTTTTTTGTGTGGTGCCCATAGTTTTAAATGGCGGGTGGCGCATCGCGGCGAAGAACTATCGCCTTGCCATAGCGCCACGGCGCTCGCCTTTTGGACTGCGGCGTTATTTACCTGAATAATAATATTATAATGAAATATGTAATAAAATAAAAATATTATAAAGACTAATCTGTTATAAATAGTTAAGCACTTCAATTGTCATAAAATTTAGTCTTACAAACAATATAAGACGCAAATAACTTAAGTTTTTTTAACCATCCAATTACAATTCAAGTTTTAACTTAACAAATACATCAATAGTCTTCATCATACAGAGAGTTATCTCCTCCCACATTTTGTTCATTTATACCCCATTACTAACTTTATCACAAAAAATACATCTCACGGAGTCTTTACTTCTAGCATCATGTATGCCATAATTCCAACCTATATCTTTGGATTTTACGGATGATGATGAACCAATTTTGGCAGATGTAGGTGTTGAAGAAGAACCCGACGCCATTTTCTAAATTCAATAGCAATAATAAATGGAAAAAAAAAACAAAACAAAAAAAAGATGTTCAAGAAGTCGAGTGGTAGCAATAAACATAGCACAAGAAGATGTTCAAGAAAAAAACAGAGAAGATGTTCTTAAGATGAGGAGAATAAAAACAGAGAACTACAAGAAAAATAAATACAAAGATAAAAGAAGAAAGAACTCACCTTGAGGAGATTTAATTTTAAAATTTCTTGATGAAATCTTCACGATTTGTTGATGAAATCGAAGTAATGAAGAAGAAAGAAGTAGAAGAATGTTGGGGTTTGAGAGAATGGCTGAAAATCGGTTGTTTTTCTAACATTAGGATTAAAAAAACACTTGAAATGACGAAAATACCCATAAGTAAATCAGCTCCCAGAAAGCTCTTAAAGGTGCGTCATTGCGACGCCTCGCCATAGCCCAAAAGGCGAGAATGACGATGCCATCGGAAAATTGTCGCCTTGACACATGTAATGGCGTTATCGCACGACCGACTTCGGCGCGACTAGTACCTACCGGGTACCTCGCCGTATATGTCGAGAATAGCATGAACATAACACAACACATAACATCATAAAAGGGTAATATATATCCGCCACCGATAAGGTTGCCTCCCATAAACATACTTAACCAATGTATTTATAAAACAACTGGTTCTTATAGCCCAAAACACATAGGTGGCCACAGACCTCTAAAGATAACAACTGTGGCGGGACAGGGCCCCGCCATACCCCTGAATGTACAAAATACCTATAGTATCAGGGAAATATCCGTACCAATAAATAAGCTTCCGGAGGAATGGAGCTTCTGACACCGGAATAGTGATCCTAAGATCGAGGATCCTCAATCTGCTTACCCACTGCGGCGTGAACGCACCCCGGAAGTGGGTCAAGACACAATATGTACCAAGTGCGTAAAGTGGGAAAAATACGTAATATGATATCATAAGTCTAAAAGCAAGCTGGAGTCATGAAAGATGATAAAATACCTTTCTGTGCCTTACTAACAATGAGAGTGACAAGTATATATGTATAATACTGCATAAAGTAGGAGGCTCATGATCAAAACAGGGTACCTCGCCCGTAGTATCAATAAAACCATCCTACTCCCGGGACTATTTCACCGCACGGGTCCCTGGACCCGCACGAGGTACTCTCGCGCATTTGTACCGCCAGGCACGGGACTATTTCACCCGCGTAAGCCCATAGGACTCGCACGAGGTATTCTCGCATCACGGGTAGCAAATCCACAACAATTGGTATAACGATCTTGGGAACTTTCCTCGATATACTCTTACCCCGGCGGATGGTATAACGATCTTGGGTGTACCTCAGATATACTCTTACACTGGAGCAGATGGTATAACGATCTTGGGGCTTGCCCCTCAGATATACTCTTATACTGGTGCAGATGGTATAACGATCTTGGATCTGCCCCTCAGATATACTCTTACACTGGAGAAGGTGGTATGACGATCTTGGGGCTTGCCCCTCAGACATACTCTTACCCTGGAGAAGGTGGTATACCGATCTTGGGGCTTGCCTCGGATATACTCTTACCCTAGCTCAAATCATCATATCATAATCATAAATAAGTTAAGAAAACTTATAACTTCTTATTAGTCTTGTTCATATACCTCTCATTTTAGTTTACTTAATTAAATTAAAAATATATATAGTAAAAGAAAACAGTGAGTTTAACCCAAGTACTACATACTTCAACTCTTTTGAAAATGACTCTTCTTTATACATAAAAACCTTTGGGCAATTGATACCTTAAAATCAATTTGCCTCCCCATATACTTATCTTATTTAGAGTAAATCTCTTCTCATTAACCTTTTATGAAGCTAATAAACCAACTTCCCATAAAGTTGTTATATTAACTCTTATGCTTTAGTAAAATCATATTTTCCCTTAACTAAGGGAATTATACATTCTTAAAATGAAACAAGTCATTATATGCTTAAAATGAGTAAGAATACCAAATCTTGACGCTCACCGTACTACATAGTTTAATCTATTCATGCTCAAGAGATAGGAAAACTTCACATACCTCTTTAGTCAATCCACTTGCTAGGTCCAACTACCGCAAGTAATATTTCAACCTATAATAACCATGATATGTTCATTAACCTCTAATTTCAATGTAGAATAATCTAACTCAAAGCCACTAAATTCTACGGAAAATTGGGCAAAGATTTCCTTTGTTTCTACATACTTTGCCACCTTTCTCAAGGCCGAATTTATCACCCAAATGCCTCATTCAAGGCTCAACAATCCAACAATGCAAAGGGGTTACACACCCAAACTAATTCTGCCCACAAGGTACAATAATTCATTTTAACAAGTTTAAGGTAGTTTTTAGGCTACAACATGCTCACTTGTTCTTTTAACCAATCCTTTCATATCCCAACCACATTTCTCACATGCAATCAATCTAAGGGCCTTATTTCCAACTAAAAGTTCTTCCTACTCAACATGCAATACCAAATACCATCAATAAAAGAAGAATGGTTACCTTAGAGCTTTTAGCCAATTTATTCCAACAATTGCTAGCCTCTACTCCAAGAATATCACCACAATAGTCTTCACAAGCTTGTAATAACCTTTCCTTCCTATCACACTTTTCAGATTTTCTTTAGGCTTAGAATTCCTCTTGGAAACTTAGAGAGAAGGGAGAGCTAAAGCTTTAGAGAGAGAAATTAGAAGATGACCAAGTCTTCAAGACTTGGTCAATATATTGCATGCAAAAATCAGATGGGGACACTTGTCACCCTCCCAAGGTCTTTATCGAAAATCGACTTTTAAGTTTTTCCGCCAAAAATCCGCCTCGGCGCTGCCACAGCGGGCCTGCCAATTCCGCCGCTCTGGACTTTTCGGCGCGCGGCCTCTTTCTGGCGCGCGGCTGAAACTTCAGCGACCTCGCATTTAGCGGCCGCGGCCTGATCCATCCGCACTGCGTCGCTTTTGCTCAAACATTGCGCGCTGAACTTGTAACTCTCATAACTTTCTACTCCGACGTCCTATCGACAAACGGTTGGTTGCTTTGGAATCTAGACTCAACGAACTACGCCCTAGGCCTTTAAAATACTTAGGAACTCTCAATGAATCGGGTCATAACCCGCCTCAAAGTTGACTAAAACCCGTCCTAATAATCCACAACCTATCCTTTGAAAATTTTAAGTCTTACATGCTTTCGTACGCTCTCATATGTAGGGTCAGAACTACGGGGTATAACATTCTCCCCCCTTAGAAACTTTCGTCCCGAATGTTCCTTCTAGGCTTACTCAAATCATATTATCGACATAGACCCTCTCAACTACTCTTTTGCAAAAAAAAAAAAAAAAAAAAATAAGGAAGCTCCACGAGCCATAACAGACTTAAGCGAAATTACTAAATCAAAACTAACAAGCAGGAAAGTAGGTTACCTGGAGGTATAGGGAATAAGTGAGGATACTTCTTCATCATATCGTCCTCTGCTTCCCATGTCATTTCCTCCATGTTTTCGTTCCGCCATAGCACCTTGACGGAAGCCACATCTTTCGTTCGAAGTCGCCTAACCTGACGATCGAGTATCGCTATGGGACTCTCCTCATACGATAACTCCTCTGTCACTTGGACATCCTGAACCGGGTGCACTCTAGATGGATCTCCAATACATTTCCGCAACATAGACACATGAAAAACTGGATGCACCGCCTCCAAATCGGACGGAAGATCTAACTCATAGGCAACCTTGCCTACCCTACGGACAATCTGATACGGCCCAACGTGGCTAAGCTTCCCCTTCTTTCCAAATCTCATCACGCCCTTCATGGGCGATACTTTTAGAAAAACCCAATCATCTATCTCGAATTCCAAGTGTCGACGCCGATGATCTGCATACGACTTTTGCCGACTCTGAGCTGCCAACAATCGCTCCTGGATAAGCTTCACCTTATCCACTGCCTGCTGAACTAAGTCTGGCCCGACTAACTGAACTTCTCCCACCTCGAACCAGCCTATCGGTGACCTGCACTTCCTCCCGTATAAGGCCTCATAAGGCGCCCGTCGAATCGGAATGGTAGCTATTGTTATAAGCAAACTCCACAAGAGGTAAATGATCCTCCCGCCTACCACGAAATCAATAACACAAGCCCGCAGCATATCCTCAAGTGTCTGGATAGTGCGCTCGGCCTGTCCGTCAGTCTGAGGGTGAAACGCCGTACTGAGACTCACCTGTGTCCCTAATCCCTTCTGAAAAGACCTCCAGAAGTTAGCCGAGAACTGGGCTCCTCTATCTGATATAATCGACACCGGGACTCCGTGCAGTCTCACAATCTCTCTAATATATAATCGGCATAGTCCTCGGTGAACGTCGTTCGACAGGAAGAAAATGGTGATTTCGTCGACTGTCGACAATCACCCAAATGGAATCATTCTTCCTCCGAGTGGTAGGTAGCCCCGTAATAAAATCCATATTTATCACCTCCCACTTCCAAGTCGAATATCAATAGCTGCAATGACCCCACCGCTTCGTGCTCAATCTTAACTCGCGACAATTCGAACGCGTACGAACTCCGCAACGTCCTCTTTAGGCCATCCCACCAATACACGTCGAGGTCATGGTACATCTTAGTCGACCGGATGAATAGAATAACGAGCACCGTGTGCCTCCCTGCATCTGACGGTCTGTCACATCGGGAACACACAACCGACCTCAAATCTTAGCACCCCATCGTGCTACCTCAAATGAACTCTTCTCTTCCGAACAGGCATCTCTGCATCGCACCAAAATCGGATCCTCATCGTCGCCTCTTTACCTCCTCGACGATATAAGACTCGGTAACCTCTCGGACCCGAATTCCCTCACTATCAGAATCAACCAAACGAACCCCAAGGCTCGCTAGCTGATGTAACTCTCAAACCATATCCCTCTTCTCTGGCTGAACATCGCAGACTACCCATCGACCGCGACTAAGGGCATCTGCGCAACCACATCGCCTTCCCGTGGTATAGAATATCAACATCATAATCCTTAAGTAGCTCCAACCACCGTCTCGCCGCAAGTTCACTCTCCTCGGGTGAAGATGTACCGAGACTCTTGTGGTCCGTGTAAATGTCCACGAACTCCATATAAATAATGCCTCCGCATCTTTAAGGCATGAATCACCGCCAACTCAAGTCATGCGTGGGATAGTTCTTCTCATGCTTCCTAGCGCCGAGATCATAAGCTATAACTCTGTAGTCGCGTCAAAGACGCACTCCAAGCCCGACACCTGACGCGTCGCAATAAACCACATATCCATCTAAGCCCTCTGGAAGAGTAAGAACTGGGGCGGTCGTCAACTTCTCCTTTAGCAACGGGAAACTTTCCTCACAAGTATCCGTCCACCGGAACATAGCTGCCTTCTGAGTCAGCTTAGTCAAAGGTGCTGAAATAGAAGCAAACTTCTCTACAAACCTCCGATAATAACTCGCAAGGCCCAAAGTGCACTGCGCTTAGTGGAGTGCAGGCCAAGTCTTGGCTGTCTCAATCTTAGCCGTATCAACCCGAATACCGCTGCCCAGATGACATGCCCTAAGAAAGCCAAGCTAACGAACTCGCACGAGAACTTGGCATACAATCGCCGGCCTCGGAGGACTCTCAAACCGCCTCAAATGATCAGATGCTCGCTGCGTGCGCGAATACACCAAGATATCATCAATAAACACTATAACGAACATATCCAAAATGGCTCGAACACCTATTCATCAAATCCATGAATCATCTTTGGGCGTTGTCAACTCGAAAGACATCACTCAACTCATAGTGCCCATACCGGTCCCGAATGCGCTTTGGGATATTTATCTCTCTAACTCGCACTGATGATAACCGCATCGCAGTCTATCTTGGAAAAACACTTTGCACCTACCTCGGTCAAACAGATCGTCAATCACGGGAGGATATCTGTTCTTGATAGTTACCTTGTTCGGTCAGAATCAATACATACGCAGCGTCCATCCTTCTTCTTTACAAATAACAGGTGCTCCCGAGGAGAAACACTTGGCCTAATAAAGCCTTTCTCCAAGAAATCTTTCACCGTCCTTCAACTCCTTTTCAAGAGTGCCATCCGGTATGGCGGAATAGATATCGGTCGAGTATCTGGCGCCAAGTCAATGCAAAACTCAATCTCCTTCTCAGGAGGGATACCCGGAAGCTCATCTGGGAATACGTCTGGAAACTCTCTAACGACCGGGCGGAAGGTCGGTACCTCGACCTCGATGTCGAATACCGAACCATATGATAGATGTACCCTTTCGCACCATCTTCCTAGCCTTGAGGTAAGAAATAAACTTACCGCCGGCGCAAGATTCCTTCCACTCGATCACCGGCTCGCCGGAAAACTGGAACCGAACTAATCTCTCTCTACAGTCCACGTTAGCATAGCAAGATGCTAGCCAATCCATACCCATAATCACATCAAGTCCGCTATATCCAATTCTATCAAGTCGGCCAGAGTCCGGCATTATCTATAGTCACAGACAAGCCTTATACACTCGCCACTACCATCAATCACCCATGGCGTAGCCTCAAAAGGTCCTATGGACTCGGGCTCTATCCTATTCTCTCGCAATATGAGGAGATATGTAGGACAAGGTAGAACTGGATCTATCAAAGCATATACATCACAAAGAAGAAACCAATAATGTACAGTGACGACATCGCGACGCCTCACGGTCTGTCGATCGAGATAGCATATACGCGGCTCGAGGACCGCTAGAATCGAACCCTACCACGACCTCTGCCGCGGCTCTGGCCCATAAGTACCTCGCCTCCGGCGTCTAACCATCAAGATGAAGATCAAAGAACGAACCGTCGGTGAACCGTAATGCTCCGCCGCCAAGGGCGGACAATCCTTCGGATGGCTGCGGCCACAAGAGTAACATGATCTCGAACCCATACGCACTCGCCGGATGAGACCTACCGCATCGAACGCACAGGAGGTAGGTGGTCTCGACAGTCTTTGGTCTCGCCTCGCGAAAACTGGCGCCCCGAGCCACGACTGCTCTTGAATAACCTCGATCGGACCTCGCCGAAAATCGTGAAGGAGCACTCTGTCTTTGGTGGAAGGTGGATCTAGTCTGCCTTGAGGCCGCCGCCTCAAATCGCCACGAGAACCGATGTCTCGCCTCTTGGGTGGCCCAAATCTAGCCGATCCTCTCTCTGTCCTCAATCCCGCGTAAATGCGCTGCATCTCCGCAATATCCATCCTCGGTGAAGAGCCACCCCAGCATCACGATGTCGTGTGACGGTCTAGTCTCATCACGTATCTATGAACCCCATGCGCCATATCGCCTACAATGGTGTGTGCATATCGGCCAGAGTCAAACTCAGTGTACTCTCGATAGTCCTCCCGTCTGCCTCAAGGTCAAGAACCTATCTACGCTGGCTCTCCTCACCTCGGAGGGAAGAAGTGGTCTAGGAACGCCTCGTGAACTCCTCCAATCACCGGGAGAGCATCCTCACCTCGACAATACCCATGACTCAAACGTTCAACGCAATATCGCGTAACGGTAAAGCTAGTATAACAGACTCAGTCTCTGATGCCCTAAGAACCTGCATGGTCCGCTGTAACTGTCGGACAAACTCCTGCGGATCCTCATCAAATCTCGAACCATAGAACTCGGGTGGGTGACAACCCAGGAAATCCCGAATCCGTAAACTGTCGGCTCTAGGGTTGGCGCTGCTCTGTCGGCGCTGCCACTGCGCTATCTTTGATCGATAAGAATCAACTTCCCGTAATCTCGTACTCAGGCCACGATCGGGATCGAGGCTCGTGCAGCGGTCTCGATGGCCGCGTCCCGCCTCGAACTCTGCGAAATTTGGCGGCGGCGTGGAACTCGCCGCCTAAACATCATCTCCGTGGGATGGGCCTGTGCCCTCGTGACTCTCCGCGTCCCACTAGCGGCACCCTAAGCTGTCTTGCCCTTCTGGGCCGCGGTTGCCTTGCGTGGAGGCATAACTGATACATAAAGGAAAACATCAGGGGAGATTCAACCTATAACTCAGCTCTATTGCACGATCTTAGAGTGAAAGAATGGAAACCAATCCTAAATATCCTGCGACCTCCCGATTATAGATGTGGTGCACGACACCGATAATCAAGACTACTGCATACACGATGCATGGATACTTTCGAGACTAATCGCTCGATACCACTTTTGTCACGACCGACCGGCCGCGACTAGTACCTCTTGGGGTACCTGCCGGTATATGTCGAGAATAGCAATGAACATAACACAACACATAACATCATAAAAGGGTAATACATATCCGCCACCGATAAAGGTCGCTTTCCATAAACATACTTAACCAATGTATTTATAAAACAATCGGTTCTTATAGCCCAAACACATAGGTGGCCATGCACTTAAAGATAACAATCGTGGCGGGACGGGGCCGCCATACCACGAATGTACAAAATACCTATAGTATCGGAAATATCCGTACCAATAAATAAGCTTCCGGAGGAATGGAGCTGCTGACACCGGAAAAGCGATCCTAAGAACGAGGATCCTCAATCGCCTTACCTGCGGCGTGAACGCGGCCAGGAAGGGTCGATTACACAATATGTACCAAATGCGTAAAGCTGGGAAAAATACTGTAATATGATATCATAAGTCTAAAAGCAAGCTGGAGTCATGAAAGACGATAAAATACCTTTTACTGTGCCTTACTAACAATGAGAGCGACAAGTATATATGTATAATACTGCATAAAGTAGAGGCTCGTGATCAAAGCAGGTACCTCGCGTAGTATCAATAAAACCATCCTACTCCCGGGACTATTTCACCGCATGGGTCTGTGGACCGCATGAGGTACTCCTCGCATCGGCCGCATACCGCCGGCATGGGACTATTTCACCGCGTAAGCCCATAAGGACTCGCGTGAGGTATTCTCGCGTCATGGGTAGCAAATCCACGGAACAGTGGTATAACGATCTTGGGAACTTTCCCCGGATATACTCTTACCCAAGGCGGATGGTATAACGATCTTGAAAGTACCTCGGATATACTCTTACTGAGCGAGCAGATGGTATAACGATCTTGGGGCTTGCCCGCCGGATATACTCTTATCTTTCGTGCGGATGGTATAACGATCTTGGATCGCCTCGGATATACTCTTTACCTTTGGAGAAGGTGGTATGGCGATCTTGGGGCTTGCCCGCCGGACATACTCTTACCACCGAGAAGGTGGTATAACGATCTTGGGGCTTGCCCTCGATATACTCTTACCCTAGCTCAAACTGTCATCATATCATAATCATAAATAAGTTAAGAAAACTTATAACTTCTTATTAGTCTTGTTCATATACCCTCTCATTTTAGTTTACTTAAGGCACTTAACCATATCTATAGTAAAAGAACACCGGGAGTTTAACCCAAGTACTACATACTTCAACTCTTTTGAAAATGACTCTTCTTTATACATAACAACCTTTGGGCAATTGATACCTTAAAATCAATTTGCCTCCCCATATACTTATCTTATTTAGAGTAAATCTCTTCTCATTAACCTTTTATGAAGCTAATAAACCAACTTCCCATAAAGTTGCTATATTAACTCTTATGCTTTAGTAAAATCATACTTTTCCCTTAACTAAGGGAATTATACATTCTTAAAATGAAACAAGTCATTATATGCTTAAAATGAGTAAGAATACCAAATCTTGTACGTCTACCGTACTACATAGTTTAATCTATTCATGCTCAAGAGATAGGAAAACTCCACATACCTCTTTAGTCAATCCACTTGCTAGGTCCAACTACCGCAAGTAATATTTCAACCTATAATAACCATGATATGTTCATTAACCTCTAATTTCAATGTAGAATAATCTAACTCAAAGCCACTAAATTCTACGGAAAATTGGGCGAGATTTCCTTTGTTTCTACATACTTTGCCACCTTTCTCAAGGCCGAATTTATCACCCAAATGCCTCATTCAAGGCTCAACAATCCAACAATGCAAAGGGGATTACACACCCAAACTAATTCTGCCCCACAAGGTACAATAATTCATTTTAACAAGTTTAAGGTAGTTTTTAGGCTACAACATGCTCACTTGTTCTTTTAACCAATCCTTTCATATCCCAACCACATTTCTCACATGCAATCAATCTAAGGGCCTTATTTCCAACTAAAAGTTCTTCCTACTCAACATGCAATACCAAATACCATCAATAAAGAAGAATGGTTACCTTAGAGCTTTTAGCCAATTTATTCCAACAATTGCTAGCCTCTACTCCAAGAATATCACCACAATAGTCTTCACAAGCTTGTAATAACCTTTCCTTCCTATCACACTTTTCAGATTTTCTTTAGGCTTAGAATTCCTCTTGGAAACTTAGAGAGAAGGAGAGCTAAAGCTTTAGAGAGGAAATTAGAAGATGACCAAGTCTTCAAGACTTGGTCAATATATTGCATGCAAAAATCAGATGGGGACACTTGTCACCCTCCCAAGGTCTTTATCGTAAAAATCGACTTTTCTAAGTTTTTCCGCCAAAATCCGCCTGGCGCTGGCACTGAAACCTCGCCGGCTCTCGGACTTTGGTAGCGCAGCCCTACTGTCTGGCGCGCGGCTGAAACTTCAGCGACCCTCGATGCTTTAGGCGCGCGATCCGTCGGGCCAGCGCCGCCGCTTTGCACGAAACGCATTTACGCCCATTGCGCTGAACTTGTAACTCTCATAACTTTCTACTCCGACGTCCTATCGACGAACGGTTGGTTGCGTTGGAATCTAGACTCAACGAACTACGCCCTAGGCCTTTAAAATACTTAGGAACTCTCAATGAATCGGGTCATAACCCGCCTCAAAGTTGACTAAAACCCGTCCGGAATAATCCGTCAACCTATCCTTTGAAAATTTTAAGTCTTACATGCTTTCGTACGCTCTCATACGTAGGGTCAGAACTACGGGGTATAACAGTTACTGCCTCGCCTCGCCTTGTCTCCATGGCGACAAGACGCGCGTCTTTTAAAACTGTGGTGGTGCCATAAGATTGGAGATCAAAGTTTGTTGTTGCTTTATGAGGAAGTGTGGATGTTCTTATCCATCACATGTAGTTAAACCAGCAATTCACTGGCTTGAACTGGTATCATGTCAGCACAATAGTGTGACACATTTTAGTTTCAAGTGGTGGTATGAAGATTGTATTTTATATTTCCTCCTCATCGGGGAAGGATCTGCATTGTATCCTTATAGAGGTCATGTTTGAACTTGTATGGGATAAGAAGAAACTAGTGATCAAATAAAGCTTTGGAATTTTTTGGTGAAGCACCGTGGTTCCGAAATAGGAAAAATTTTCCGTGCTCAGCGCCGCAGCGCCAAAACTCCTGAGAGCTCTGACAGAGTTTAGCGCCGCGACGCTAAGAGGAGGAGTCGCGGTGCTGTGATAATGTCCATGTTGGCGCCGTGACGCTAAGGGTAAAGAGCCGCAGCGCTGTCCAACTGTCAGATTTTCAGAACAAACTAAAAGTTGTATTCTTTCACAACAATCACAACCTTTGGTGTGAAAGACTGCATATGGACGAAAATGCTGCTATATAAAGGATGTTGATCACTTGATTAAAGAAAGAACACTATCAATCAGTTAACACAAATAATGATTTGAGATTATTGTTTTCCTTCTTCTTCTTCCCAAATACATTTCTGAAAAAGACATAAAGTAAATTCGCCAGGGTCAAGTTCTTGTGCAAGAACTTGAACCAGATAGTTGTATCCTCTAGATAGACGTCTATAAACTACAACACAAGTGGGGGAGAATTTCTGTCTTAGGACACTGCGACAGCAGACCTCTATCGTATCAAGTTAGTGTTTGTTTTCAATTTACAGTATTCTTTGTTGTTGATTTCAATTTCAATGTAGTTATTATTCTATTATTGTGCTTGTTTCATTGAAGATACTAGATTGGTAATAACAATCTAAGACAGAAATTTCAGAAATTCATTTTTCTGATCTTGCTAAGTTTGCAAAAAATTTCAGAGAATTCATTTCTTGATTTGCAAAGATAGATCAATCTGGATCTTCGTTGGTGAAAAAGCATGTTGAGAAATCTGAGAAATTCAAGGGTTCTGATTTTAAACGCTGGCAACAAAAGATGTTCTATTTGACAACTCTTCACGTGGCAAATGTATTGACTGCTGAGACTCATCTGGCACTGCCAGAAGGAGAAGGGGAGAATGCTCCTACTGATGCAGAGAGGGCCGAAAGTCTATTGAGACTTGGGAGAGTCAAGAGTTTCTTTGCAGAAACTATGTTCTCAATGCCTTGGATGACTCTCTCTATGATATCTACTCCACGTTCAAAACAGCAAGAGAGTTGTGGCAGTCAATGAAGAACAAGTACAAGACTAAGGTTGCTTGTTCAAAGACGTTCGTCATCGACAAGTTTCTGAACTTTAAGATGAGCGATGCCAAGCCTGTTGTCAAACAAGTGGAGGAACTCCAAGTCATTGTTCATGAGTTATAGGTTGAAGGTATGTGCCCTAACCCGAATTTCCTTATTGGTGCTATTATTGAAAAATTACCCCCTTCTTGGAAGGATTTCAAGGTTTATCTTAAGCATCTAACCGAGGAAATGAACTTTGAGCAATTGATTCTTAAACTTCGAGTTGAAGAAGATAACCGGAAGATTGAAAAGGCTGATGATGTTTCCTTGGAGCCTAATGCAAACAGGATTGAAGGAAATCCATCTAAGGCCAAGTTTCAGAAAGGCAATGGCAAGTTTGTTGGTGCCAAGCCATCTTTTGTAGCCGGGAGGAATGAACTTGCCTCACAAAAGACCAATGCGTTCAAGAAATCACATGTTGGTGTTTGTTGGGTGTGCGGTAAACCTGGGCATAGAGCAAAGGATTGTCGTCTTCGCAAGAATCAAGGAAGTGGTGTTGGAGGTTTGGGTAATGTCCACCAATCCAACCGTGCTGAAATTAAAAACCAATTCATTGGTTTTGTTGCTGCTCAAACAAATCTGGTTACCAATTCAACTGACTGGTGGATGGATACGGGTGCTTCAATGCATGTATGTTCCTAAAAGGACATGTTCACATCTTACCAGCCCATCAAGGATGGAGAACTGATGCGCGGTAAGATGCACACACTTTAAACGCAAGTGCACGTTATCGTGACAAGTAGTATAGTCTTGATAAGACCGAATATCGTCCTCTAGGATTAGGGTTCAAGTACCAACTATCTATTCTCTAGTATCTATTTGGCGATTTGATAAATGATTGGTTGTTTATAACTAAGAATTATGAAAGCTATCTAAATATAAAGATTAACTTCAGGTGTGATGAGAATAGGGCTTCCATGTATCCTTACTATCCGCTTATGCTACTTACTAATGCATTAACTTATGATATTCTTCTTTTGGAGAAAGCAGGTTTACGAAATCGTTTTATACTCCCGTTAGGGTTATATAAACACTCAACCCCAGTATCGCACCTTACCTACCTTTCGGTGATAAGGATAACTCTATAGGAGGATTAAGAACAAAAACCTAGTTGACCGTCACGCACAATGCGCAAAATTAGGGTTGTTAAGCCTCTCATCAACGCTACATAAATAATTGAGGTATTTTCATCCCCAATCCAAGAATGTCTACCCAACTTACAAAGATATTCACAATCCCCTTCTAATCGATTAGAAATCATATAGTGATAATTAGTTGTCAATTAATTACCAAGAATTCAACTCAATTATTGGATAGATCTCACAATAAGAAAAATAACCATAAGCGTGCATTAATTTATAACATAAGTTTCTAGCAATTCAACATGGAAAGCCTATAAGAGAATTAGTTCTAGCCATTGACATGACAAGAACTAATTCAAAGTTCATCATACAAAATCTAAATAAAGAACAAGAAAGGGAAAAGAAATTACTAAACTAATGGTATCCAATCTACAAGCAAAAGTCTTGAGTTGTGCAAGAGGAACCCCTTAAAAGCTCTAGGGTTCTCCTTTTATAGGCCGAAACCGCCTCCTCTTTCCTTCGTGCTGGCCCAATTTCGTCAAAGACCTAATTTTTCCGCGTCGGCGCCGCGGCCTGTAGCGCCGCGGCCCAAAGTTCTGCAATCCCGGGTGTTTTGGCGCCGCCCGATATCTGGCTGCGAGCGCCGCGCGCTGGAACTCTGTAGCTTCGGATGTTTAGCGCCGCGTCCTGCATCTAGCTGCGAGCCGCGCGCCTGGATCTTCTGCACCTCTCGAATAGTGGCGCCATGCCTCGCTGATCGCAGGAGGCGCGGCTACCGTCGGATTTTACCCTCGTTCGCCACTTTCTCTGCATCTCCTCTTTTGCCCTCTTTTGCTCCTTTTCCGCCATTTGGCCATTTTAACCACTTTGACTCAAAAGAAAGAAAAACTATCGATACGACACTTATATGTGCAAAATGGGACAAAAGACTAACTGAATCGACTCAAAGGTGTATATAAAATACACCGATCAAATACCCCCAAACTTAACCTTTGCTCGCCCTCGAGCAAAGATAGAAAGAAATAAAATAAAAGACTCAAAGGAACGAAAAATAAAAGACTCACTGCCATTGATCACTTTTGCTGCATTAGTGTTAACTAGAAAAACATGAAGGTTAGCAAAATAATATGCAGGAACATATAGCATGAAATTTCGGCACACTAAACACATGAAGCTAAATATTTCGCAAACTCATATTCATCATGCTTAATGGAAGTCAATATACTAAACCATGCATATAAATTCAAGAATTCCTATGGCATGCTTACTTGCTATTCTCCACTAATTCTGGATATGCATAAAAGAGATCTTCAGGACTTTAAGGGTTGTAATGTAGGCTTAGGTATAGGTAGGTAAAAACAGGCAATTTAGGCTCATTTCGTGTATCATAAGCTCTTCAGCTTTTCAGTAATCCCTTTTTCCTTTTTGTTCTTTTCTTCATTTCGATTCTATCTTTCCCCTCTTTTGTTTTGGGAGAGTGAAGTATATAATGACAAACACCCCCAAACTTAGGCTTTTGCCTATTTCTTATTATTTTTGTATTGGGGTGCAACAGACTTATTCACTCTTTTTGTCTTTTTAACACAATGTATTCCACTATTTCATATTTTCACTTATGGTACAATTTGTGGGAATATAGGGTGTCAAAGAAGTTTCAAATTTAGGCTCAATAGAGTGACTAGGGATATTTTTAAAGTACGGGATAGAAAAGAATGGTAAGAATTGGCTATCAAAGAAATGCCTGAGTCATCTCCCTAACATGCATATCCTAACTATTTCGCCTCAAATAGCAAGCAATCATAACACATAAGTATTTATCATTTAGCATGCATAACTCAAGCAAGAAACTCCAAATAGACAGATTCTGTGAGTTGTTTTTGGCATATCTAACTTAGGTGTTTAGATAGTTGCTTCAATTTCGTTACATTATTCCACCTTACTTCACTAGGTGTTTCTAGCAACTACAGTATACATGATCTTTGACAGACAATAATGACTCAAAATTCAAAAAATTTTGGTGACTCAAAATAAACATAAAAACAATCAAAAAGACTTAATTAACACATAACATGACACAAAGAAAATAAAACACCCCCAAACTTAAATCACACATTGTCCCCAATGTGTGTAGACTCAAAGACAGTAAAAGAAATAAGACACTTACAAACTTTGGCTAAAATGGTGGTGGTGGCGGTGGATGATGCGCGTTAAGATGCACACACTTTAAACGCAAGTGCACGTTATCGTGACAAGTAGTATAGTCTTTGATAAAACCGAATATCGTCCTCTGGGATTAGGGTTCAAGTACCAACTATCTATTTTCTAGTGTCTATTTGGCGAATTGATAATTGATTTGGTTGTTTATAACTAAGAATTATGAAAACTATATACAATATAAAGATTTACTTCAGATGTGATGGGAATAGGGCTTCTATGTATCCTTACTATCCGCTTATGCTACTTACTAATGCATTAACTTATGGTATTCTTCTTTTGGAGAAAGCGGAGTTTCTGAAATCGCTTTATACTCCGTTAGTTATATAAACACTCAACCCCAGTATCGCACCTTACCTAACTTTCGCTGATAAGGATAACTTTATAGGAGGATTAAGAACAAAAACCTAGTTGATCG
Source organism: Przewalskia tangutica (assembly GCA_029844215.1). NCBI lineage: Eukaryota > Viridiplantae > Streptophyta > Magnoliopsida > Solanales > Solanaceae > Przewalskia > Przewalskia tangutica. The sequence goes on from CM056732.1 coordinate 33,701,148, forward strand.
TCACGCACAATGCGCAAAATTAGGGTTGTCAAGCCTCTCATCAACGCTACATAAATAATTGAGGTATTTTCATCCCCAATCCAAGAATGTCTACCCAACTTACATGTTATACCCCGTAGTTGCAGGGTATGTATGTGAGGACGTGCGTCTGAGTGCGCGAAATTTTGAAAGAAAGAAAGATGTGAGTTTTCACTTAAAAGTTTCCTGTTATTTGTGAAGAAAAAGGTTCGTTAATGGAATTGGATTCCCAGATTTGGTATTGGACTTCATAGATTATATTAGAATTTTGAGATTTTATTTTGGAAATGGTCACGTGGGGCCACGGAGAAATTCTGATTTTGTGGGGCCGCTTTGTTTTTGAGTTTTCCGGTATTTTGGATATTTTGGAAGACGAAATATTCAGGCGAATCGGGCGACACGTGTCACCCCGTGGCACCTCGCCGAAATAACATTTGTGCACAACACCCTGTTAGAGTCGTTTTTCGAAACGTTTTGCGTAACTTGCGAAGGAAAATTCGGCTATGTCGTTTTGTATTTTTGCGGATTTTTCCGAGAGGCGGAATATTTTGGACCAACGGGAGGGTGGCGTGTCACCTCACATTGGAAACTAGGTGGCGCACTGACTTGGGCGATTGGGGTGTCAGTGGGTAGATATTTTTGGTAGATATTTGTGAGGGTTTTAAGGAGTAGGGACTAGGGCACTTGGGCATATCTTGGCCTTACACTTGTGTAGCACTTGGCTAGATCTTGGCCATTGGTTGGCCTTTGGCTTTGCTATAAATACCCTCTTTGTTGAAGACTTCATCATCCAAACGTGTTCTAAGTCTTGCAATCCTTCCCTCTCTTCTTGTTGCTCTCCTAAGCCTTCCCCTCCCTTTGAGTGGCCTTGTGGCGAGCCTCCTCCCTTTGTGGTGCCTTGGCAGTGGGGTACCACACTGCTAGTTGTTTTCGTATAATACCACTTGTTGTGGTATAGAAATACTCCCTAGTATTGTTATAATGCCCAAAATACCTTAGCCTTGCACCTTGTAGTATTCCAAAGATACCTCTTTCGTTGAGTCCTAAATACTACCTTTTGTCCTTTTAATCTCAAACCAAAACCCTAAGGAAATCTTCAGTTGGTTGAAGTATTTGAGTAGAAGTTAGTTAGAACTTCTAAGGGTTGTTTGGAGTGGTTTGGGCGCACAGTGGAGCTAAACCTTGCTCGAGATCGACATTATAACTCGGATAATTTTGGGCTTATCGAGGTAATTATCTTGTCCTCTATTGTAATTGGAAATTACATGTTTGTTAGAGTATATAGTTGAAGTATACTATATATGGAACTATACTTAGTATTCGCAATGTCTTTTGACTTAAGCTGAAGAATAAAGAAATCGAATGTATTTACATGGGATTGTGTGCGGTAGACTTGTGTAGTATTCGAGTAGAATTGTACACGTCCGGTAGGCGTGTAAACCCACTTGGTTGGCTTGGTAGCCAGGCCTCGATAGAGGAGGAGATTTACGCTGTTGCGGGAGGTCTTTTGAATTTTCTATAGAAAGATAGAAACTTGTGTTTTGGGGTTAATAGACGTTTGTGACCTTTATAGGTGAAAGTACTAAGAGTAGCGTATTACTCTCGAGGAGTGGAAAGGGCTAGCAAGGTTGTAGTACTTGGAGCATTTTGCTTATTGTCGATAAATCGTCATGCGGTATGTGAACCTCTTCCTATCTCTTCTAGCATGATATGTGTGAACTATGTAGTGCGGTAGACGTACGTGTGCTAAGTGATTTGGTTGGTTTAAAACATAGGGTGTTATAATAGCTTTATGGGAAGTTAGTTATAACGACCTTATGTAGTGAAAATGGTTTCTTGATGTTAGAAGTTAAGAGACTTGATCTTATAAGATAAGAGACTTAACTTATTTGTTTTAATGTGAATGTTGTGTGAAACCTCATTCGTGAGTAATGAGTACTTGGTTTTAAAGGAATAATGTTTCTTGATTTGAAATCGTAATGTGTATCGACAGCACCAACTGCGGCGTTAATAAAGGAAAATGTATTGAATAATGATGTGTTGTATTAAAACCAGTAAAACCTCCATCTGCATAGAAGCTAAGATGAGACAAAATGATATTACATTTTCTAGATCATGGTCTTAATAAGATCGTTATAAACAAGAATAAACTACTCACGTATATGACATATGTTACTCAATTGTTCTAAAAGGAATCAGTGATTAAGTTTGGGAACTATGAAACCATTTAAAATGAGAAGCTTGAGTAATTGAAACTAGGCAAGCTGGAACTTAGGAAAAGAATGTTGTTACTTGATTTTGAAAAGGAATGTGGGTTGGTCATTCTAATACTACGTATCGGGTGACTTTTATAAAAGTAATGGATCTCTTTTAAAAGAACTTAGTATGTAGTACTTTGGGGTTACAAACCCGACTTTGGCATAAAATGAAAGTACTTTGAGTTGTGTGAAACTTGCCTATGCTTGTGATGATAGCCTTTATTGTACAATCGTTGTGTTTTACGTATTCTGGCGTCTCGATAGAGGTCGGTTGGTAGTTGAGAACTTACTTGGGCGTCTTGGCGTGTGACGGAGAAATTCCGCAGTGCGTTCGCTGATAGTATTATTGTTGTTAATCGCTTTGGACATACCGACACGATCGTGCGCGCGGGTATGCTTCCATTTTGGTTAAGGTCTTGTGGTTAATCGCTTTGGATATCTTACCGCGATCGTGGCGCGCGGGTATGTTTCCATTCGATTATCGCGCATGATTTCCTTTTGGACATCGACACGATCGTGGCGCGCGGGTATGCTTCCATTTGGAATGTTGTCTTATTGTTTCCCTTTGGACATCGACACGATCGTAGCGCGCGGGTATCGTCCATTTGGAATGTTGTCTTATTGTTTCCCTTTGGACATACCGACACGATCGTAGCGCTGCGGGTATCTTCCATTTGGATTGTTGTCTTGTTGTTGAGTCACATGGACATGTCTACACCGTCTGAATTCCGGGCATGTGGCCATGGGACATTAGTATTATTGTTGCATCATGGACATGTCTGCCGTCACGATATTAGGCACGGCCATGTCGAACTGATTGATGTGGTGGCGTGAGACCAGTTATATTGGAGTGATAGTGTTTTATGTTGTGAGCGTAGTTTGGTTATCATCATGTCTCCTGCTTTATATAGACTAGTATGATTTCATTTCTGATGTTATGCAGTTTCACATACTTAGTACTGTTATCTTGACCTCGCCCAGGCTGCGTTAAATCTGCAGTAGAGTACATCTCGGTCGTGGTTCCTCGCCTCTTAGGATCTCGATTCGACGTTTTGGGAAGCTCCGTTTCTCGGAGGCTTATCTTTTAGTATGTGTTCCACTGGTTGTAGGTCTTGTACATTCGGGGTATGAGGGCCTGTCCGTCATAGTCGTTGTAAATCTTAAGTGCATGTAGAAGCTGTTGTAGGCGGGGTTGTAAAAGGATTAAAGCTGTTCGGGTTTATGTATATCTTTGAAAAGCTATTTTGGTTGCTTTGTTTATTTATTATATCTCTTGTTTCATGATTCATGTTTTATTTTCATGGTTTTCTCGATGTTGTATCACTAGGGTGCCGGGGTAAGGCACGATGTGGGCCGAGTTCGGCGTTACAAAAGTGGTATCGAGCGATTAATCCTCGGAAAGTGTCTACTGACCGTGTCTACAGTAAGTCTTGATTATCGGTGTGTTGTGCACCATCTATGTCGAGGCTATAGGACATTTAGGATTGGTTTCCATTCTTCTCGTTACGAGATCGTGCCTTAGAGGCTGTGTTGTAAGTTGGACCCTACGGCGTATCTCGTTTTACGATTATGCCTCGCGCAACAACGAGCCCGGAAGGGCAAAGCGGTAGGAGCTGCTAGTGAGATCTGAGGAGTTCGGCGCGAGCGTCGATTACTGAGCAGTGCTTGACGGCCGAGTTTCGCGACGCCGCCCGGCACCAGCGAGAGTTTAGAGCGCGGCGGTGGCTGAGACTCTGATGCACGAGCCTCAGGTCCGATGCAGGCGGGGAGATGGGTCACGAGAGATGGCGATTATTGGCGAGTTGTGGCGAGATATGAGATAAATTTGGGCCGCGGCGATTCGATAGCACGATGGTTCACCCGGCGAATAGTTTGAGGCTACGGGACTTTACGAGTTAGCCGCGAGTTTTCTGGTCGAGGCGAGGATGATCGCGAGGAGTTCATCCGGCGATTCTGACGGATCATGCGGGTGATCGAGGCTTGGAGACCGAGTCAGTGACCTTTGGTTCGCGTCGGTGCGTGATCCGCGATCGATTGGTTTGATTCATGGGAGCTTTCGGGAGAGCATGCACTCCGCGGTATGGGATGAGTTTTGGGGCTTTCCTCACGCACTTCTTGCCTCCGCGGATGAGGAGGCGCGGTAAACAGATTTTATTCTTGAGGCAGAGAGGCGCCTGTCGGGAGTACAATGTCGAGTTCGATTCTTTGGCTCGATATGTCCTGCGCTAGTTGCGGATATGGAGGATAGGGTGCGTCGCTACGTCGCGGGCTAGATGATTATATGGTGAGTCTTGTGCGGGTGTTTCTCTTGGTAGGGCATGGGCATTGCCGCATGCGACTCGTGCGCTAGGATGTGAGGCACGGAGGGTCGACGGAATGACTGGATCGCGAGAAGAGGGCCGGGGGCGGGGTCGCTGGTGGCTTTAGGCGGACCGCCTCGGCCGGCGAGCTAGTTATATACCCCACCGGTGCAGTGGTCCTCCACCGTCTTGAGGCGGTCGGGCTCGAGGTTGATTTTTGCGAGCGGGGTGTTAACAGTGAAGCCACCCTACCTCGTTGTGACCATTGTGGTAGACTCCATTTGGAGAGTGTCGTGCTAGATTGGGAGTTTGTTTTACATGCGGCGCGGGGCCATTTGCGGCTTGTCGGAGCCAAGGAAGCGCGGATGTTACGACTACGACGCCGAGGATCATGGGTGGTTCATCACTCTACTTATCATGCCTGCAGTGAGCCTATGATTAGAGTGGAGCGGTAGCCGGGTATATCCTTAACCTCTAGAGTTTTGGTATCTTTGGTTATGATGGTCATTATTGTGTGCTATGTCACGGATAGCATTGTGATATGTGTGAGTTAGAATCGTGGTTAGTTGGAAGGTTACGTGTGGGGCATGGTAAGTGTGAACCTTAGACTATGTCACGGCGAGACCTTAGGGGTAAGGTCGTCTTGAGTTAAAGATTTATTTTTGACCACTTGCTCGGAGTAGTAGTATCGTGGGATTTATTTGTGTGATAAGTCAGTGGGTAGTGTGAGATGGAAGTGGTAGCTTTCATGATGTGAATTAGTAAGATTGTTAGGATCGGGAACAAGAGTTTGTGATTGGGGGTCGGGTTGAGGACCATTTGCGGGTCAACCATAACGGTTTGGGGTGGGGTCAGTTCGTGGTCACTTGGTGGTAGGGTCACAGGATGCTAGGCCAAGTTTGTATGATCATCGTATGAGTTCGTAGGCGCGTTCGACGGAAGCGGTTCGTAAAGGCGGGAATGGCCTTAAGGAAGTTGGAGGTTAGTAAGATGACCAAGTTTGGAGGTAGTGACTCGGAGATTTTCGGAGCGGAGTAATGGTGAAGTATGGTACGTCTTGGGAGAGTTCTAGTGTTCGAGAAGAGTGACGAGTAAGAGAGGAAGATAACGTGTGTTGTTTATTGGCAGTGTGGCGTTGACAACTGTTAGAGGAACTTCATCGATGTCCGTCTTGAGAAGGAACATTCGGGACGAATGTTTCTAAGGAGGAGAATGTTATACCCAGTAGTTGCGGGGTATGTATGTGAGGGCGTGCGTGCAGTCTGTGAAATTTTGAAAAGAAAGAAAGATGTGAGTTTTACGGAAAAGTTTAGGTTATTTGTGAAGAAAAGGTTCGTTAATGGGAATTGGATTCCCAGTTTGGTATTGGACTTCATAGATTATATTAGAATTTTGAGATTTTATTTTGGAAATGGTCACGTGGGGCCCACGGGAGAAATTCTGGTTTTGTAGCCCGCTTTGTTTTTGAGTTTAAGGTATTTTGGATATTTTGGAAGACGAAATATTACTGGCGAATCGGGCGACACGTGTCACCCATGTGGCACCTTGGCGAAATAACATTTGTGCACACACGGTTAAGTCGTTTTTTTGAAGCGTTTTTCGTAACTTGCGAAGGAAAATTCGGCTATGTCGTTTTGTATTTTTGCGGATTTTTCCGAGAAGGCGAACATTTTGGACCAGCGGGAGGTGGCGTGTGTCACGCATTAAACTAGGTGGGGCGTGAGGGCGATTGAGGGTGTCAGTGGGTAGATATTTTTGGTAGATATTTGTGAGGGTTTTGGAGTAGGGACTAGGGGCACTTGGGCATATCTTGGCCTTACACTTGTGTAGCACTTGGCTAGATCTTGGCCGTTGGTTGGCCTGGCTTTGCTATAAATACCCTCGCTGTTGAAGACTTAATCGTCAAATGTGTTCTAAGTCTTGCAATCCTTCCTCTCTTCTTGTTGCTCGCCTAAGCCTTCCCTCCCTTTGAGTGGCCTTGTGGCCGAGAGCCTCCTCCCTTGTGGTGCCTTGGCGTGGTACCCCACTGCTAGTTGTTTTCGTATAATACCCCTTGTTGTGGTATAGAAATACTCCCCTAGTATTGTTATAATGCCCAAAATACCTTAGCCTTGCACCTTGTAGTATTCCAAAGATACCTCTTTACGTTGAGTCCGGAAATACTACCTTTTGTCCTTTTTAATCTCAAACCAAAACCCTAAGGAAATCTTCATAGTTGGTTGAAGTATTTGAGTAGAAGTTGGTTAGAACTTCTAAGGGTTGTTTGGAGTGGTTTGGAGCGCACGGAGTGGAGCTAAACCTTGCTCAGGATCGACATTATAACTCGGATAATTTTGGGCTTATCGAGGTAATTATCTTGTCCCTCTATTGTAATTGGAAATTACATGTTTGTTAGAGTATATAGTTGAAGTATACTATATATGGAACTATACTTAGTATTCGGCAATGTCTTTTGACTTAAGCCTGAAGAATAAAGCCCAATTGTATTTACATGGGTGTATTGCGGTAGACTTGTGTAGTATTCTTGAGTAGAATTGTACACGTCAGGGTGAGCGTGTAAACCACATGGTTGGCTTAGTAGTAGGCCTCGATAGAGGAGGAGATTTCTGTTGTTGAGAGAGTCTTTGCCAATTTTCTATAGAAAGATAGAAACTTGTGTTTTGGGGTTAATAGGCGTTTGTGACCTTTATAGGTGAAAGTACTAAGGTAGCGTGATTCTACTCGAGGAGTGGAAAGGGCTATGAGTTGTAGTACTTGGAGCATTTTGCTTATTGTCGATAAATCGTCGCGAGGTATGTGAACCTCTTCCTATCTCTTCTAGCATGATATGTGTGAACTATGTAGTGCGATGAGCGTACATGTGCTAAGTGATTTGGTTGGTTTAAAACATAGGGTGTTATAATAGCTTTATGGGAAGTTAGTTATAACGACGCTGTAGTGAAAATGGTTTCTTGATGTTAGAAGTTAAGAGACTTGATCTTATAAGATAAGAGACTTAACTTATTTGTTTTAATGTGAATGTTGTGTGAAACCTCATTCGTGAGTAATGAGTACTTGGTTTTAAAGGAATAATGTTTCTTGATTTGAAATCGAATGTGTATCGACAGACCCTTTGCCGCGTTAATAAAGGAAAATGTATTGAATAATGATGTGTTGTATTAAAACCAGTGAAACCTCCATCTGCATAGAAGCTAAGATGAGACAAAATGATATTACATTTTCTAGATCATGCCTTTGTAATAAGATCGTTATAAACAAGAATAAACTACTCGTATATGACATATGTTACTCGATTGTTCTAAAGGAATCAAGTGATTAAGTTTGGGAACTATGAAACCATTTAAAAATGAGAAGCTTGAGTAATTGAAACTAGGCAAGCTGGAACTTAGGAAAAGAATGTTGTTACTTGATTTTGAAAAGGAATGTGGGTTGGTCATTCTAATCTACGGGTGTCGGGTGACTTTTATAAAAGTAATGGATCTCTTTTAAAAGAACTTAACGTATGTAGTACTTTGGGGTTACAAACCGGACTTTGCATAAAATGAAAGTACTTTGAGTTGTGTGAAACTTGCCTATGCTTGTGATGATAGCCTTTATTGTACAATCGTTGTGTTTTACGTATTCTGCGTCTCGATGAAGTCGGTTGGTAGTTGAGAACTTACTTGGGCGTGCGGCGTTGGCGGAGAAATTCCGCGAATGCGTTCACATTGATAGTATTATTGTTGTTAATCGCTTTGGACATCTTGACCACGATCGTGGCGCTGCGGGTATACTTCCATTTTGGTTAAGGTCTTGTAGTTGTCGCTTTGGATATCTTGGCACGATCGTAGCGCGCGGGTATGTTTCCATTTGATTATCGCGCGTGATTTCCTTTTGGACATCTTGACGATCGTGGCGCGCGGGTATGCTTCCATTGGAATGTTGTCTTATTGTTTCCCTTTGGACATCACCGACCTTACGATCGTGCGCTGCGGGTATCGTCCATTTGGAATGTTGTCTTATTGTTTCCACTGGACATCTCGACACGATCGTGGCGCGCGGGTATGCTTCCATTTGGATTCTTTGTCTTGTTGTTGAGTCATGGACATGTCTACACCGAGAATCAGTCCGGGCATGTGGCCATGGGACATTGGTATTATTGTTGCATCGTGGACATGTCTACCGTCACGATTAGGGGCATGCGGCCATGTCTGAACTCGATTGATGTGGTGGCGTGAGACCCATAGTTATATTGGAGTGATGATCGTTTTATGTTGTGAGCTGTAGTTTGGTTATCATACATGTCTCACCTTTATATAGACTAGTATGATTTCATTTCTGATGTTGTCTGATTTCACATACTTGGTACTGTTATCGACCTCCTTGAGCTGCGTTAAATCTGCGGTAAATGCATCGGTCGTGGTTCCTCGCTCTTAGGAACTCAGTTCAGCGTATTTGTAACCTCCGTTTCTCAGGAGGCTTATCTTTTGGTCTGTGATACCTGAGTTGTAGGTGATTGTACATTCGAGGTATGGCGAACACTGTCCGTCATAGTAGTTAATAAATCTTAGAAGTGCAGAGAAGTTGTAGGCGAGGTTGTAAAAGGATTAAAGCGTTAGTTTTATGTATATCTTGAAAGCAGCTGTTTTGGTTGCTTTGTTTATTTATTATATCTCTTGTTTCATGATTCATGTTTTATTTTCAGCCCCATTGGTTTTCTCGATGTTGTATCACTAGGGTGCCGGTAAGGCACCGATAACGGGCCGGGTTGGGCGTTACATTCTGATATTCACAATCCACTTTTCGAATCGATTAGAAATCATATAGTGATAATTAGTTGTCAATTAATTACCAAGAATTCAACTCAATTATTGGATAGATCTCTCAATAAGAAAAATGACCATAAGCGTACATTAATTTATAACATAAGTTTCAAGAAATTCAACATGAAAGCCTATAAGAGAATTAGTTCTATCCATAAGATGACAAGAACTAATTCCATGTTCATCATGCAAAGCGAAATAAAGAACAAGAAACGGAAAAGAAATTACTAAACTAATGGTGTCAATCTGCAAGCAAAAGTCTTGTGTTGTGCAAAGAGGAACCCTCAGCGCCTAGGGTTCTCCTTTTATAGTGAAAACCGCTTCAACTTTTCCCTGCAGGCGGGCCCAAAATCGTCTAAAAACCTATTTTTGGCGTCGGCGCGCAGCCTGCAGGGGACAGCGCGCTGGCCGGAGATCACAATCCGTCGGGTGTTTGGCGCCGCGGCCCGATATCTGCCGTCACGGCGCGCGGCACTGCAACTCACTGGCTTCTCGGATGTTTAGCGTCGCGGCCTGCGTCCCGGTCTCACGAGGCGCGCGGCCAGTCTATCTTCTCTGGATAGTGGGCGCCGTGGCCCTGCTTTTGTCGCCGCGGCGCTGGATCTTCTGCACCTTCTCTGAATGATGGGCGCCCGCTAGCTTTGTGCGAGGCGCGGCGCGGTCTTGATTTTTCCTTCGTTCGCCACTTTTTCTTTTTCGACTCAGCGTCTCCTCTTTTGCTGTTTTGCTCTTTTTCCGCCATTTGGCCATTTTAACCACTTTGACTCAAAGAAAGAAAAACTATCCTAATACGACACTTATATGTGCAAAATGGGACAAAAGACTAACTAAAAGCGACTCGAAAGGTGTATATAAAATACAGATCAAATACCCTGACTTAACCTTTGCTGCCTCGAGCAAAGATAGAAAAGAAATAAAATAAAAGACTCAAAGAGCGAAAAATAAAAGGACTCCTGCCATTGATCACTTTTCTTTGCATAAATGTTAACTAGAAAAACATGAAGGTTAGCGGAGAATAATATCACGAGAATCATATAGCATGAAATTTTGACACTTTAACCACATGAAGCTAAATATTTATAAACTCATTATTCATCATGCTTAATGGAAGTCAATATACTAAATCATGCATATAAATTCAAGAATTCCTTTGGCTTGCTTACTTGTTATTCTCCACTAATTCTATATATGCATAAAAGAGATCTTGGACTTTAAGGGTTGTAATGTAGGCTTAGGTAGGGGTTGGTAAAGATAGGCATTTAGGCTCATTTTTACGTACCATAAGTTCTTTTGGCTTTCAATTTTTCCCTTTTTCTTTTGATTCTTTCCTTCACTTCAATTCTATCCTTCCCTCTTTTGTTTTGGGAGAGTGAAGTGTATTATACTAATAGGCACCCCAACTTAGGTTTTGCCTCTTTCATTACTTTTCCATTGGGGTGCATCAAACTTTTCACTCTTTTGTTTCTTCTTTTAACACAATGTACTCCACTATTTCATATTTTCACTTATGGCACAATTTGTGGGAATATAGGGTGTCAGAAGAAGTTTCAAATTTAGGCTCGATGAAGTGACTAGGATATTTTAAAGTGCAGGATAGAAAGAATGGTAGAATTGACTATCAAAGAAATGTCGAGTCATCTCCTAACATGCATATCTAACTATTTAGCCTCAAATAGCAAGCAATCATAACACATAAGCATTTATCATTTAGTATGCGTAATTCGAGCAGAAACTCCAAATAGAGTTCTATGAGTTTTTGGCATATCTAACCTAAGTGTTTAGATAGTTGCTTCAATTCTTTTACATTATTCCACCTTACTTCACTAGGTGTTTCTAGCAACTAAAGATACATGATCTTTGTGAGATTATGACTCAAAAGAAAAATTTTGGTGACTCAGAAATAAACATAAAACAAATAAAAGACTTAAATAAAACATAACATGACACACAAATAAAACACCCCAAGCTTAAATCACACATTGTCCCGATGTGTGCAAGACTCAAAGAAAAAAGAAAAAAAATACTTACAAACTTGGCTAAAATGGTGGTGGTGGCGGTGGATAATCATCGACCATTGGTTGAACAAGGCACTCGGTTCGTCGATTTGTTTCTCGTTTCTTCTTTGTCCTTGTACTCATTGTTTGCAAGGTCTGCGTCATCTCCTCGATGTTGGTACAATTGCCCGTTGTGGGCTCACGAAGGTTCTGCTCATGGTTGGCGGTGGTGGGTCTGCCTCGTGTGAGCCCTATTTCAGGCACGTCTTCATCCATGGCGGCCTCTGCTGCTGCTTTGGTGGTGGTTGTACTCTCGCCTGGCTTTGGGGGCTAGGGTGCAGAAAGGAGTGCACTATCTCATGGGACACCGTGGGTTGGTTTCTTTCATGAGTATCAGTGGGTAGTTGTGGGACGCACTCGTATGGCATAGGCCCGGTAATGCGAGCCGTGTCCCAATCCACTGTTGTCACCAACTGCTGATTTCTTCAATGCTCTGACTATTTCTTTCCCCATCAATTGTCGATTATAATTCCATAAATCAACTTAATCCTATCTTCGGCACTCTGGTGAAGTCGTGGATGGAATCGTGCGAAGCGACAAAAATCACGACAAGCCGTGGCTACCTTGTTGAATTGGCACCTGCTCAGTGCTCTAGATCCATTTCTTCCGATCTCAAAAGCATCTCGCGGTAGCTCGCGATTATGCAGCGGCATTCGGTCGATGGTCAATGCTTACGAGACCATGTTCTAAAGTGATTCCAATCACTTCTTTCTTCAACATCAACTGCTTTCAATTGTATATTAATATTTCTGTTATCACTGACACGTAGCTTCCCTTACAAAGCATCCCTTTCCACCTTCTCAGGAAAGTTGGCATAAAATTCTCGCACCATTGTTGTGTTTGTTGGTGTTATCTTCTCAGGGTTCTAAATTTTCTCCTCCGCCTTGCTTTCAGTCATCGCGAATGGGCTCATAAACATCTCATACTCCAAATGGCGCCCTCGTAGTCCATTCCTTCTACGGTATTAAAGTGCAGTATCGAAGCTTTTGTATCTTTGAGAGGCGTAGCTTACAAACCTACTTTCTCATATTGTGGGGTTGGGGTGGATGTGGAGCCTCTTCTTTCAGTGGCCATGGTTAAAAGCAGTTTACGGAGCTTTCAATTTAGTGGCACAAATGTCTCTACACACTCAACACTAGCGTGAATACAACACCCCAAACTTCAACATTTCTACTCTTTCTCCAAACTTCACAATCACTTTTCGGCACCCAAACTACTCCAACTATAATACTCCTCCAAACTACTACTTCATGACTTGATAAAAGGATTTAAGAACCAAGAAAGGGATTACCTTTTTATGAGAGCTTCACGTTGTTCTTGTTTCAATTGGTTGGCTTGAGGGTATGGAATGGAGCTTCGTTGTTTGAGATAGTTGGGGGTTTTTAGGAATTTAAGAGTTTAAGTTGTGGTTGGGTTGGATTTGTGGAGGATTTGTGGGCAAAGTTCTGGAATTTCGTGGGTTTTTGGAGAGGGAAAGTTAGGTTTTTGATATTGGAATTGGGGAAAATCTGATTTTTGGGCGTTTTTAAGTTTCTGAATTCCCGCTTTGGCGCGCCGCCTAACTTTTGCGCGCGGCTAATCTCTGCGCTCGCCGGGACTTTTAGCGCGCGCTAGACTTAGCAAATTTTCGACTCTTTTAGCCGCCTCGCTTAAACTGCTGTTCGGTTCTTTTGGCCATGACCCTGCTCACGGCCATGCGCTTTACTGCTTTTGACGAAATTCTTGCTTTTCTTCAGTTTATTTCCCTGTACCTGTCAATCACAGCACAAACACAAAACCCCAAGACCGTGAGACTGTTCTTAGACAAAATAAAATTAACTAAAGACAGAAATTAAAATAACAAAATTGAAAGCGTTGGGTTGCCTCCCACGTAGCGCTGTCTTTAACGTCTTTTAGCCGGACGCAAGTTCCTTAGCCTTAATAACCCTGGGGTGGATTAAGCTGACCTATCCATTTCTCCACATTTGCGTTTCTTTTCTTAACTTTTCTTGGCATTATCGGTAATAGGGAGTTCGGAAAACTTACCTCGCTTAGTGGCATTTCAAAGCAAACCATGCTGTTTTTCTTGGGCTCATCGCTCTTTGGTTGACTTGTATCGGCTCGCGTGGTTTGATGGTCTTGATTCAAGCACCCACTCATTGTTGGTGGCTCGATGGCGTGTTTAAAACTTTAAACACCATTTCTTGGACTCCACCCTTAGTGTTAATTCTCCTCTTTCAACATCAATCAAAGCTCTTCCGTTGCTAGGAATGGCCTCCCGATATGATAGGGATTTCCGTCTTCTTCCGTGTCAAGAATGAGGAAGTCTGCAAAGAAGAATTTTCCTACTTTCACAATCACGTCCTCAATTTTTCCTCGTGGATGAACCAGCATCTGTCGACTAGTTGAGACTCACGATTGGTTGGTTTATCTCCCAACTCAATCTTTTAAAAGCGATAAGGGCGTCAGTTTATACTTGCCCAAATCGCATAGAGCTCATTGCAGTCACCACATACTTGCTGTGCAAGGTAGTGTAAAGCTGCCGGGGATCCTTTAGCTTAGGTGGCAACTTCTTTTGCGGATAGCACTACACTCTTACATTGGTGCTACTATCTCATATTCCTTCAATAGCTTCTTTTTCCCCAAGATTTCTTTCATGAACTTGAAATAGGAAGGCATCTGCTCCAAAGCCTCTATAAAAGGTATGTTGATATCGCTTCTTAATACTTCCAAAAATTTGGAAAATTGTTTATCGACCGCCTTATCTGTAATCTCTGGGGAAAGGGATCTTTTATGTATACTCTTCTGCACGGGTTTTCTCTATCCACCAGGCTAGGCTCAATCACTTCTCTTTTTCTAACTCGATTTCTTCTCAACTCTTGGTGAGGTGATTCTTTGCTCCAATGTTGCGACTTCAATTTTATGACCTTTACTCCGCTCCTTCGGATTTACCTCTGTGTTACTTAGCGATGCCGCGTGATGCGATGTTTGCCTGCTTTGCTAGTGACCCACTTGAGTTTCGAGTTCACGAATGAGGATCTAACCATCATGAAGCGGGTGCAGGCATTGGAAGTCTTTATGCGTTGCCACTCATCTGGCTTTCTTTCGAGCCGGTCGTTGAGCGTTGATCTTTGTGGGGCTTGAATGAATGGTTGTTGATTCTGTTCTGTTGGTTCACGATGCGGCCTGTATTGGTTCTGCGCCACGATATTGGTTACATGCCCATTGTATTGATTCTAACGCCGCTTGGTACTAATTCTGCGCCACGGTCTCCTTTCATGAGAAATTTGGGTGATTCTCCATCACGGATTATAAGTGTTAGAGTAGGGGTTGTGCATTTGCCTTTGATAGTTACATGGCGACACTCACTTTGCTCCATGGTATATTGTTGGGATCATTGAAGGGCACTATCAAATGTATGTGGGCCACCACGTATCTCGCACTTTGAGCATGCATCGCATTCAGCGACATGTTATGTTCTTGCTGTTGTTTTAGCTAGAAGGGCCACTTGGGCATTCAAGCGTGATAGCGTCTATTTCATGGACTCGCGTTTCTTCTCCCGTTCGTCGACCTCTCTTCCGTGACATGGTTGTTAGTGGTCATGTCTTCTAATAACTCATGGCGTCGTAGGCTGTTTTCCTCATGAATGCTCCACCTGCTTTGCATCTATGATAGTTCGGTAGTCTTGCTCGACCAGTTGTGAAGATGTGGACCAGTTCCACAACTCGATGCAATGGTGTGGGCACTTTCTCTGTGAATCTTTGAACCTTTCCTGAAACTTACGTATAAAGGACTCTCCATCCGCTTGGTAGAAGTTGTTCAACTCCTCTTAGTTTTCTTTGCTTTACGGAGGAAGAACTTGGCTAAAAATTCTGTGCGACTGGTGCCATGTGAAAATCGAATCGTGGTGAGGAATTCAACCATGCTTTGCTCTATCCCCGGTGAGAAGGAAAGAGCCTCAATCTGACGGCGTCATCGATAACGCCGTTATATCTAAAAGTTGCACATAGCTCCGATAAATTAGCTATGTGCGTATGTGAATCCTTCGATGGCGGTCCTCCGAATTGCACTGTCTTTGCACCATACTGAATCGGTTTTATCTCGAAGTTGTTGGCTCTGTGCGGGAGCCTAATGTATGTCGTGCTCCATTCTCTTGGTAGCACATGTCTCCCAAACTTACGTGGACTTGGACTCTCTCTTCCGCGTCTATTGGTGCTTGCTAGGCATTCTGGATGGGGTTGATTCTCTCCTAACCCTTCTCCCATCCCATTGTTGTTCGAACGGTTCATCTCTAACAAGTTGCAGTTGCACTCCGATTCTTTCGTTACATTTGCGGGTTTTCTCAATTTGGATTGAAGGGAACAGAGTATGCTCCTTTTCTCGCGCATCAACCGACTTCACGAAATAGATCAAAAGCAGACAACAAATCACGGCATCTCGAAGATTTTCAAAGAAAAACGTAAAATTAAAAATCAAAATAAAAGCCAAATTAGAAATTAAAAATAGACAAATTTGATATTGAACTATGCCTAATCCGTAATGGCGCAAAAACTTGATCGCGTTAAGATGCATACTTTAAGCAAGTGCGTTATCGTGACAAATAGTATAGTCTTTGATAAGACGAATATGCGTCCTCCGGGATTAGGGTTCAAGTACCAGCTATCTATTTTGTAGTATCGATTTGGTGAATTGAGATTTGTTTTGGTTGTTTATAACTAAGAATTATGAAAACTATATAAAATATAAAGATTTACTTGGATGTGATGGGAATAGGGCTTCTATGTATCCTTACTATCCACGTATGCTACTTACTAATGCATTAACTTATGGTATTCTTCTTTTGGAAGCGGGTTTCTGAATCGTTTTATACTCCACGTTAAGTTATATAAACACTCGACCCGATGTCGCACCTTACCTAACTTTCCGATAAGGATAACTTTATAGGAGGATTAAGAACAAAAACCTAGTTGATGGCACGCAATCGCAAAATTGGGGTTGTTAAGCCTCTCATCAACGCTTACGTAAATAATTGAGGTATTTTCATCCCCAATCCAAGAATGTCTACCCAACTTACGACATATTCACAATCCCCCTTTCATGTCGATTAGAAATCATATAGTGATAATTAGTTGTCAATTAATTACCAAGAATTCAACTCAATTATTGGATAGATCTCTCGATAAGAAAAATGACCATGGCGTGCGTTAATTTATAACATAAGTTTCAAGAAATTCAACATAGAAAGCTATAAGAGAATTGGTTCCTAGCCATAAAGATAATAAGAACTAATTCCATGTTCATCATGCAAAGCTGAAATAAAGAACAAGAAAGGAAAATAAATTACTAAACTAATGGTGTCGATCTCAAACAAAAAGTCTTGTGTTGTGCAGAAGGAACCCTCAAAAGCGCCTAGGGTTCTCCTTTTATAGGTGAAAACCGCCTCGACTTTTTCCTATGAGCGAGGCCCAATCCGTCTAAAAACCTATTTTTTAGCGTCGGCGCGCGCGCTGCGAGCGAGCGTCGCGGCTCGGAAGTTCTGCAATCCGTCGGTTGTTTTGGCGCCGCGCCGATATCTAACTGTGCGGCGCCGTGGCGCTGCCAACTCACGCAGGCTTCTCCGGATGTTTGGCGCGCGACCGCATCTGGTCTCGAGCGCGGCGCATTTTGGTCTTATGTCTTCTGCGGATAGTAGGCGCGCGCCGCTTTTTGCACCGCGGCTGCCCGAGATCTGCACCTTGCGAATGATGGTCGCGGCCTACGCTGCCGCGAGGCGCACGTGCCGATCTTGATTTTTCGCTTCGTTCGCCACTTTCTCTTTTCCGGCTACTGTATCTCTGCTCTTTTGCCACTACTTTTTGCTCTTTTCCCGCCCGTTTTGGCTTCATTTTAACACTGTTGACTCAAGAAAGAAAGAAAAACTATCACTAATTACGACACTTATATGTGCGAAAATGGGACAAAAGACCTTCAACTTTCATGACTCAAAGGTGTATATAAAATCACACCGATCGATGAATAATAACGGCCATCCGACCATTGGTTGAACAAGGAACTCCGACTTCGTTGATTTGTTGCAACTTGTTTCTTAACGTTGTCGCCCAATACTCTTTTGTGTCCAAGGTGCATCATCCACCGATCGATTGATCACAATCTGCTTAGCCGTATTAAGTAGGCGTTGGAGGTTACGCTCACTGTGGTTGGCCGGTGGCTGGAGTCTGCCTCATGTGAGCCCCACTATTTAGGGCTCATCTTCGTCCATCATGACTCTGCTGCTTCTTCTTGCTTTGCTGTTTGTACTCTCGTCACAGGCTGCTTTGGGGGGCTTGGGTGCGAGAAGAGTGCAACATCCGCAGTAGGACTGCAGGAGAGCGATTGGTTCTCTCGTGAAAGTAATCGATTAGGTAGTTTTGGGGACCGCACTCAGTGTGGACATAACGGTGATGGCGGGCCATGTCACTAATCACTTCTGTTGTTACCAACCCTCTACGATTTCCTCGATGCTACCTTGCATTTATTTCTTTCCAACAGCGTCAATCGTCAACCCGCCGTAATTCCATATATCGGTTTAATCCATCATCACGGCAACTGCGGTGAAGTCGTGGATGGAATCATCGGTTGCCCGATGAAATATAACCAACCTTTGGCTACTTTTTGTTGAATTGACACCTTTTGTTCGATTACTCTTGACCATTTCTTCGATATCTAAAAGCAGCCCAGTGGTAAATTTCGCGGTGTCTGCAGCGGCATTCGGTCGATGCCAATCATGATCGTCTTAGACCCGTGTTCTAAAAGTGATTCAATCAACTTCTTTTCTTCTTTATCAATTGTTTTCAATTGTATATTTATATCCTCTCTGCTGCATCACGGTACCTTGCGTCCCACCACCAAAGCATCCAGCTTTCCGCTTCTCGGAAAATTGGCATAACGTTCACGGCGCGTTGTTGTGTTTCACTGGTGCTATCTTCTCACGATTCACAAATTTCCTCGATCCATAACTCAATCATCGCCCTTGAATGAGCTCGTAAACATCTTAGCTTCCCATGCCTGGCTCCTACGGTAGTCCGTTCCACTTTGCGGTATTAAGTGCAGTATCGAGCTTTTTGTATTTTTGGTAGGCTTGGTAGCTCCTGACCGAACCTATTTTCATCGTATTGTGGGGTTGGGGTGGATGTGGAGCCTCTTCTTTTCTACAGTGGCCGTGGTTAAAACAGTTTACAGACTTCTGATTTAGTGGCTTTGCAAATGTTTCTTACCACCGCAATTGTGACTAGCGGATGAACCTTTGGAGCACCCCCGAACTTCAATTTTCTGCAATGCACCCAGCGCTCCTTTTCTCACTCTTTTTCTCTAAACTTCACAATCAAATTTTAGTGCCCAATTACTTGACTACAATACTCCTTCGAACTACTACCTCCTGTGACTTGGTAAAGGATTGAAGCAGAAAAGATTACCTTTTGTGAGAAGCTTCAAAACTGTTCTTGTTTCGATTGGTGGTTTGAGGCTTTATGGAATGGAGCTTTGTTGGTTGATATTTTAGGAATTTAAGAGTTTAGGTTGTGGTTGAGTTAGGAGTTTGTGTGGAGGTTGTGGGCAAATTCTGGAATTTCAGTGGAGGTTTTGGAGAGGGAAGGTTAGGTTTTGAATTTGGAATTGGAAAAATCTTATTTTTGGCGCGTTTAAAGTTACGGGTTCGACTTGGCTGCCGCTTGTGACCACTACTTTTAGCGCGTGGCTAAACTCTGCGCTCGCTTCCCGGGACTTCTGCTTGTTGGCGGCTTCCCACATTCTGGTATTGCGCGGCACTATGAGGGAAGCGTAAGCAGCTAATTTGGCAAATTTTACTACGGAATTTTTGGCGACTTGCTGACCACGGCCCTGGCCTTGCATGCAGCGCTAAACTCTAACGCGCTGTTCCGATTCTTTTGTGTATGGCGGCCTGACTCCGGCGTACTTTACATTCAAATTTTACGATGCGCTTTCTTGGTTTATTTCCAATGACACACATCAATCTGTCAACCTGAACAAAGACCCCAAGGCGGTAGTAGAGGCGTTGTAGACAAAATAAAAATAAACTAAAACGAGAAATTAAAATAACATAATGAAAACGTTAGGTTGCTTCCAAGTAGCCTTTGACATCTTTAACGATCCAGCGGACATGAGCAGTTCTTAGCCTTAATAACCACAGGGTGGATTAAGCCGACACGCATCCATTTCCTCCCACGTTTGGCGTTTTCTTTTTCTTAACTTTTCTTCTTAGCATTATCGATAGAGGAGTTGGGAAAACTTACCTCGCTTCGTAGTGGCATTTGACAAACCATTGCACCTGTTTTCTTGGGCCTAAGCCATGCTCTTTGGTGGACTTGTATTGAGAAGGCTCGCGTGGGGTTGATGGTTCTTTGATTGCAGCACCTTCGCTCATTGTTGATGGCTGCGATGGCGTGTTTGAAAGCTTTAACACTGCATTTCTTGAGACTTTCGCGCACTAGTGTTAATTCTCACTCTTTCAGCGTCAGTATAGCTTTTCCGTTTGCTTAGGAATGGCCTCCACGATATGATAGGTATTTACTGCATGCTTAACTTCCATTATCAAAGGAATGAAGCGAAATCTGCGAGGAAAGAAAGAATTTTCCTACTTTTCACAATCCGTCTTTCAATCAACGCCTCGTGGATGGAACTCTTAGTGTATCTTGTCATATTGACCGGTGTGGCAGGCTTCTGTGGTTGGTTTGGCTCTGACCCAACTAATCTTTTAAAAAGCGATAAGGGCGTCGATTTATACTCGCCTAAATCACACAATAGAGCTCTTGTTGCAGTCACCACACTTGGCTGTGCAAGGTAGTGTAAAGGCTTCCGGAGGATCATTTTTAGGCTTTTGAGGTGGCACCTTTTTCTGCGAGATAGCCATTACTGTTTTCTTACTATTAGTCACCTTCACTTATTTCCATCACCTCTGCCCGACTTTTTCTTCTTCCCAAAATCTCCTTCATAAACTTGGGAAATAGAGGCATACCTGCTCTAATGCTTACATAAGGTATGTTGATATCTGACT